>CM065688.1:28743160-28750660 GCA_017654935.2 Phymorhynchus buccinoides
CTCGGAACAGGAGAACGCCAGTAAAGACCTAATTCCGAGACAACTCGGAACAGGAGAACGCCAGTCAAGACCTAATTCCGAGACAACTCGGAACAGGAGAACGCCAGTCAAGGCCTAATTCCGAGACAACTCGGAACAGGAGAACGCCAGTCAAGACCTAATTCCGAGACAACTCGGATCAGGAGAACGCCAGTCAAGACCTAATTCCGAGACAACTCGGAACAGGAGAACGCCAGTCAAGACCTAATTCCGAGACAACTCGGATCAGGAGAACGCCAGTCAAGACCTAATTCCGAGACAACTCGGATCAGGAGAACGCCAGTCAAGACCTAATTCCGAGACAACTCGGAACAGGAGAACGCCAGTCAAGACCTAATTCCGAGACAACTCGGAACAGGAGAACGCCAGTCAAGACCTAATTCCGAGACAACTCGGATCAGGAGAACGCCAGTCAAGACCTAATTCCGAGACAACTCGGATCAGGAGAACGCCAGTCAAGACCTAATTCCGAGACAACTCGGATCAGGAGAACGCCAGTCAAGACCTAATTCCGAGACAACTCGGATCAGGAGAACGCCAGTCAAGACCTAATTCCGAGTATTCTCGGAACAGCGATTTTTTCGGGGTCTAAAACTTGTCTCAATCCATGTTTTTTTTAAAAAATCCAAGCTACGTTTTTGTCTAGTTACTTCTCTTCCTCACTGTTCCAGCTTTCGCTTCACATAAGTTGACACTTCTATCTTCATTTTTTACTGTACAAAATGTCCAAAAAATCGTCCCTAGACGAATCTCAGAAACTACTCCAATATAATCCCCCGAAGACGGAGTGTGGCTGCCCACATGGCGGGGTAATAAAAAAACCGTCACACGCGTAATGTTCTCATCCCTAGATGATGCATTTGTACCTTAGTGTTCAAGTGCTTCTCGCTGTTGGGATGATCCCTGGAGTCTTTTAGCCAGGGTAAGCCAACCACCCAACCAGCCAACTCCAATATAATACATTAACAGTGATAGTAATAAGGAGACTAATGATTCTGATTTCAATGCAAGTAACCACGATTTCAAAGCGAAAACTAAACTCGGATCAACCAGTAGGGGAAGACGGGGTAAAAAGCGCATGGGCGGGTAAGAAGCCCACCCCAAATATCTCATGAAATGAAGCAAATTTCAGTCTCATTTTGCCCATGAGACGAGCGTTAATGTCTAGCATTCGTCTCAAGGGCAAATTTGACTGAAATTTTCTTTATTTCATGAGATAATTGGGGTGGGCTTCTTACCCGCCCATGCGCTTTTTACCCCGTCTTCCCCTAATGTTGCCAAAACTGAATTATTGACAGTGTGAGTTTTGTTGCGCTTCCTATTTGTTATATTGTTTTTGTTTGTGCCACAAGCCACATACCTATAACTCACTTTGTCGGTCTGTTGGTCTGTCGGTCTGTTGGTCTGTTGGTCTGTCGGTCTGTTGGTCTGTCGGTCTGTTGGTCTGTCGGTCGGTCGGTCCAAAATTGTCGCACATATTGTAAAAGAGAAAGAAAAGTACAGACAGAAAAAAAATACTTGGGCATAAAGTAACATTTCAGTTGTCATATCTACAGTCCTTAGGTATGGAAAGAATTGTATACTGAACAGAGCACATGAATCTTCATTTTAAAGCGTACAAAATAATAAACATACGTAATACAGACACTGCAACAGACACGACGAGTATGCGGTGCTTCTTTCGATGAGCATACGTAGGATAAATAGCTTTAAATGTTTTCCAAAAGATATAACAAGTTACGAAATGGTGCAGAGATAACATTCTGGTTTACAGATTAAAATTATTGAAAAGCCAGGGGAGGCGACTCAGTGTATGTAATGATTGGAGTGGTAAAAATAGACCGCTGGGCTGCAGTCTTGTGGAGTGAAAGTGTTTGATCAAAAATGGTGTGTGTGAAGAGCATAATGTAAATGCGCAACATTTCTCTTTCAAGTTATATTTAAGAATTCTGCCGCACGGCGATGCCCTTGTTTGTAGTTGAAATAGTCGCGTGCCACAAACGATTGCGAATCCGCGCTTGTTTCTTTCTAGGCAGCCCCATAATGAAGCTTGTGCAATGCGGTGATGCCCTGAAGGGGTTAAGACACACTCATGAATACGGTGCCAGAGGCGCCTAGAGAGAAATAGCCTCGTGAGTCAGCTATGCAACAAGCGTGGAATACTTGGCTAATTTGATGGGTTAATTGGTTAACAAAACTGGATTTGTCTTGCTGATAATTATGATCTCTCTCTCTCTCTCTCTCTCTCTCTCTCTCTCTCTCTCTCTCTCTCTCTCTCTCTCTCTCTCTCTCTCTCTCTCTCTCTCTCTCTCTCTCTCTCGCTCTCTCTCTCTCTCTCGATATAGGGTTACATGTTGCATGCTTTATATTGCTTTGTCTGTGCTTATTTTCCTTTTCCATTTTCTACGTTTATAGATGTATTTTGTCCAGAGGGCTGGATGTAAAAAGAGCATGTTATTGCTTACTCTATTACCCTCTATAAATAAAATTCATTCATTCATTCATTCTCTCTCTCTCTCTCTCTCTCTCTCTCTCTCTCTCTCTCTCTCTCTCTCTCTCTCTCTCTCTCTCTCTCTCTCTCTCTCTCTCTCTCTCTCTCTTTCTCTCTCTCTCACGGGCACATGACCTAGAACAAATAAACAATGTTCAAGTTTCAAGTTTATCTCTCTCTCTCTCTCTCTCTCTCTCTCTCTCTCTCTCTCTCTCTCTCCCTCTCTCTCTCTCTCTCTCTCTCTCCTCTCTCTCTCTCTCTCTCTCTCTCTCTTTCTCTCTCTCTCTCACGGGCACATGGCCTAGAACAAAATAAACAATGTTCAAGTTTCAAGTTTCTCTCTCTCTCTCTCTCTCTCTCTCTCTCTCTCTCTCTCTCTCTCTCTCTCTCTCTCTCTCTCTCTCTCTCTCTCTCTCTCTCTCTCTCTCTCTCTCAGCTCCGAGATAGTCCTGTAACTAAGTGTGGATTGTTATGTTTGACACATTCTCCCCTTTCCTTTAATATAATGCATGTTCTTTCTTTCTTCTCTTCTTTTGTTTATATATATATAGGTGAAGACGGGGTAAAAAGACCATGGGCGGGTAAAAAGCCCATGCCAACTATCTCATTCAAATTGGCCCATGAGACGAATGCTAAACATTAACTCTTGTCTCATGGGCAAAATGTGACTGACATTTGCTTTATGTCATGAGATAATTGGCATGGGCTTCTTACCCGCCCCTGGGCTTTTTACCCCGTCTTCCCCTACCCCAGCCCAAGTTGTTTACTGCTACACACAGCAGCAAAGAGGTCGTGCCGAGTTTTCGCAAACAAGTAGCAGCAAAATTAGCGGAGCACTTAAAATCTCGTTAACTAACGACTTGACAACAGCTGGAATTAATTACACGGCAATCATTGTTTCCTTTTTCTTCCTCGTCTTTACCGGAAGAGGAAATTGTCCTGCGTCGTTTAATCCTGCTGCGCACGCATATGCATCAAGTTTCGCGGAAAGAGCAAACAGTCACCGCTTCCGTTTACTGTGTGAAGTATCGCATCCAGTAAAGTAGTTATAAAATGCTTGTTTTAAAGACCCCGCACGTCACGTGTCACATTCCCTCTTATACTAGGAAGATTTCATAAGATTCCTTACTAGCTATAATCACGTGAAAACCGTGATTCATGCCCCCCCCCCCCCCTGCATTTCTCGGTTAATTCTATTTTTCCGTTTTTGCCTTTCTTACCATACATAAAGCTGTATTTTAAGAACATTTTTAGCTAATAACCTTTTTGGAATACTAACCCTATCCCTAACCCTAGCCCTAAACCTAACCCTACCCCCCCCCCACCCCCTATGTACTGCAGTACACCGCGATTTGTCACAGTTGTGGTTCGTTGCGTGTTTCCGTCTTATAGGGTGGGGGGTAGAGTTAGGGTTAGGGCTAGGGTTAGGGTTAGGGTTAGTATTCCAAAAAGATAATTTGGTGAAAATGTTCCTAAAATACAGCTTTATGTATGGTAAGAAAGGCAATAGCGGAAAAATACAATTAACCGAGAAATGTAGGGGGGGGGGGGCACATCTTGACCTTTACCGACTTAAAAAAAAAACTTATATAAAAAAAATGATCCGCTAAAGATTGTAAGATTGGATGAAGAATAAAGAGAGAAAGCAAAAGAGTTAAAGAACCCCCACGTCATGTGTCACATTCCCTCTTATGCTAGGATTTCTTAAGATGTCTTACCAGCAATAAGTGGGAAAAGACGTGAAAACCATGATTTTGACACGTGACGTGGTGGGTCTTTAAATAAAATAGGCACAAGTTAAAAAAAAATCCCCCCCCAAATTATTGAAAAAAAACGTTAACAGCAAAGAATGCGTCATATTAAGAATGCAATAAATAATAATTTAAAAAAAGAACATGAGGTGGGAGAGGGAGGGGTTGCGTAAAGTAAACTAAGGTACCCAAATACGGGTGGGGTTTTTGGTGTGTTTTTCAAAATACCAAACCAGACAAAAGAGGAGAACTTGAGACGAAAGAAGAGAAAGAGAGAAAGAAAACGAAAACGAAAACGAATTTGTATTTAACCAGGGAACATGAGATAAGCAAGTTACAAGCTTTTTTCCACCCAGCCCTGGGGAAAAATAAAGTAAATCAAACAAGAAAGCTAAATTATGTATATGCATAAATGAGAAGAAAAGAGAGGGAGGAGGGGGGGGGAGAGGCATAGAGGGGGGTAAGGAGGGGGACATTTGGGAATTAGAAGTACAGGCAAAAAAATACCAAAAAATGTCCCATCATGCAAACATAAAATCAGCAAAGGATAACACTCCTCGGCATTATTATCATCAGTAATAGTATGATAGTAATAAACAAATCAAGTTACATCATACAAAATAATCAAAGAAATATGCTATCACATATTATATCAAAATCAGCAATCATAGATATCATCATTCAAGTAACTTAATATGTATCCACATCTTCTGATGCGAATATTGTATACGCAATAATAGAATGGTTATCTGGATACAGTTGACATGTTTTCTTTTAGTCTTTCTTTCTTTTAGAAAGAAAGAAAGGGGGGGGGGGGGGGGGGGGGGGGGGCAAGAACGGAAGAACGAAAGACAAGAGAAGAAGAATCAAAGAAATAAGACAAACAAACAAAAGTCATTGTGGTTAACATTATAAGAAGGCGCATCGGTACATGAACACATGACGTCAACAAGTAGGAATCAATATGCAGTTTAAAAATAAACATAGGATAAAATAAAAAAATTGTATATCGGAAAAAAACACCCATTAAGGATGACACATAGAGACGGGGGCACAATGAGGGTGACACATAGAGACGGGGGCACAATGAGGGTGACACATAGAGACGGGGACATAATGAGGGTGACACATAGGGTGACACATAGAGACACATAGAGACATATATGAGGATGACACATAGACGAGACGGGGTTGACATATAGAGACGGGGGCACAATGATTGTCACACATAGAGACGGGGGCACAAAAATAGAGGGGGACATATAGAGAGATGGGGACATTATAGAGACGGGGGCACAATGAGGGTGACACATAGAGACGGGGGCACAATGAGGGGTATGACACATAGTGACGGGGGCACAATGAGGGTGACACATAGAGACGGGGACATAATGAGAGGGCGGTGGGGGACACATAGAGACGTAGGCATAATGAGGGATGACACATAGAGACGGGGACACATATAGAGACGGGGGGGCACAATGATTGTCACACATAGAGACGGGGGCACAAAGAGGTTACACATAGAGAGAGATGGGGGTGACATTATAGAGACGGGGGCACAATGAGGGTGACACATAGAGACGGGGGCACAATGAGGGTGACACATAGAGACGGGGGCACAATGAGGGTGACACATAGAGACGGGGAGGTGGACACAATGAGACGGGGACACAATGAGGGTGACACATAGAGACGGGGGCACAATGAGGGTGACACATAGAGACGGGGGCACAATGAGGGTGACAATGAGACGGGGTGACACATAGAGACGGGGGCACAATGAGGGTCACACATAGAGACGGGGGGGGTGACACAATGAGGGTGACACATAGAGACGGGGACATTATAGAGACGGGGTACAATGGGGTACAATAGAGACGGGGGCACACATGAGAGACGGGGGAGGGTGACACACAACGAGGTGAGGGTGACATATAGAGACGAGGACATTATAGAGACGGGGTACACATATATGAGGGTGACAATTAGAGAGGCAGGGGCAGGGGCATTACGGTGAAATATAGAGACGGGGGCACAACGTAAGTGACACATAGAGACGGGGGCACAATGAGGGTGACACATAGAGATTGGGACACATAGCGACGGGAGTACAATGAGGGTGACAAACAGAGACGGGGACATGTAGAGACGGGGGTACAATGAGAGTGACATACAGAGACATGGGACGGGGACAATGAGAGTGACACATAGAGACGGGGACATGTAGAGACGGGGGCACAATGAGGGTGACACATAGAGACGGGAAAATTACTAGAGACGGGGGCACAACGAGGGTGACACATAGAGACGGGGACAATTAGAGAGACGGGGGCACAATGAGGGTGACACATAGAGAGACGGGGACACATAGAGACGGGGACACATAGAGACGGGGACACATAGAGACGGGGACACTTAGAGACGGGGGCACAATGAGGGGGACACATAGAGACGGGGACACAGACGGGGACACTTATAGAGACGGGGGCACAATGAGGGGAGACACATAGAGACGGGGGCACAATGAGGGGGGACACATAGAGACGGGGACATGTAGAGACGGGGGGGGCACAATGAGGGTGACACGCAGAGACGGGGACATATGAATGAAATTCCGCTTAACGTCCTCTGATCTGGAACAGACACATACGGGACATAAGTAGATATAAAGATGGTGGGAACGATCCTAGAGGCAATGCCCGGAGGCAGTGCAACACCAGGTAAGTCCCGATTTTTTTTCCAATACAGATGTATATGACCTTGCAAACGGGGACATATGGAGACGGGGACACAATGGGGGTGGTACATAGACGGGGACATACAGAGACGGAGGGTGACACGAGGGTGACACTTAGAGACTGGGGCACAGTGAGGGTGACACATACAGACTGGGGTGACACAGTGAGGGTGACACATACAGACTGGGGCACAGAGTCAGGTGAGGGTGACACATACAGACTGGGCACAGTGAGGGTGACACATACAGACTGGGGCACAGTGAGGGTGACACATACAGACTGGGGCACAGTGAGGGTGACACATACAGACTGGGGCACAGTGAGGGGTGACACATAACTGGGGCACAGTGAGGGTGACACATACAGACTGGGGGCACAGTGAGGGTGACACATACAGACTGGGGCACAGTGAGGGTGACACATACAGACTGGGGCACAGTGAGGGTGACACATACAGACTGGGGCACAGTGAGGGTGA
>CM065688.1:28758160-28765660 GCA_017654935.2 Phymorhynchus buccinoides
GACAGAGAGAGAGAGAGAGAGAGAGAGAGAGAGAGAGAGAGAGAGAGAGAGAGAGACAGAGAGACACAGAGAGAGAGAGAGAGGGGGGGGGGTCAGAGAGAGAGAGAGAGAGAGAAGAGAGATGAGAATGAGAGGAGAGCAGAGAGAGAGAGAGAGATGGGGTCCGAGGGGAGAGAGAGAGAGAGAGAGAGAGAGAGAGACGAGAGAGAGAGCGAGAGAGAGAGAGAGAGTGAGAGAGAGAGGAGAGAGAGAGAGGGAGATAGAGAGGGATCCGAGAGAGAGAGAGAGAGAGAGATGAGAGAGAGAGAGATAGAGAGAGAGAGAGAGAGAGAGAGATAGAGAGAGAGAGAAGACAGAGAGAGAGACTGGGGGGGTGAGAGAAGAGAGAGAGAGAGACGATGAGAGAGAGAGAGAGAGAGAGAGTATGTGAGAGAGACGAGAGAGAGAGAGAGAGAGAGACACCCGAGAGAGAGCGAGAGAGAGAGATGACTGAAGAGAGACTGGGGTCTGAGAGAGAGATGGGGTCCGAGAAGAGAGAGAGATGAGAGATAGAGGAGAGTGAGAGAGAGAGAGATGGGAGAGAGAGAGAGAGAGAGAGAAGAGAGAGAGAGAGAGGATGGGTCCGAGAGGGAGAGAGAGAGAGAGCGAGAGATAGGATGAGAGAGAGAGAGAGAGAGAGAGGTCTTTGTCTCTCTCTCTGAGAGCTCGAGAGCTCTCTCTTGGAGAGAGAGGAAAGAGAGATGACTAGAGAGAGAGAGAGATGGGGTCCGAGAGAGAGAGAGAGAAGAGAGTGAGAGTCTCTCTCTCCCGAGAGAGAGAGAGAGAGTGAGAGACGAGAGAGGAGAGAGAGAGATCGAGAATGAGAGAGAGAGAGAGAGATAAGAGATAGAGAGAGAGGAGAGAGAGATAGGGGTCCTGATTAGAGAAGGAGAGAGCGAGAGAGAGATAGAGAGAGAGAGAGAGAGAGAAGGATGAGGTACGAAGAGAGAGAGAGAGAAACCCTGAGAGAGAGAGAGAGAGATTGAGGGAGAAGGGCTGAGAGAGAATACACTAGAGAGCGAGAAAGAGAGAGAGAGAGAGAGAGAGAGAGATAGAGATAGAGAGAGAGAGGAGAGAGAGAGATGGATGGAGAGAGAGAAGATGAGAGAGAGAGAGAGAGAGAGAGATTCTAGAGAGAGAGAGGGAGAGAGAGAGAGGCAGCAGCATATATATTTAAAGACAGAGACAGAGAGAGAGGAGGGCGGGGGGGGCAGAGAGAGAGAGAGGAGAGGGGGGGGGGGGGGGAGAGAGGCCAAGAGAGAGAGAGAGAGAGAGCTGAGAGACAGAGAGAGAGAGAGAGAGACAGACAGACAGACAGACAGAACAGACAGACAGACAGGACAGACAGACAGACAGACAGACGAGAGGGGGGATACAAAGATGAAATATGGAACAAAAGCAGATGGAGTAGTTACACACATTCTAACTAACGATACACTTTCATTCACAGCTGTCTTCTTTACATCATCGATGCCCCAGAAGAATGACCACAAGCTGCTGCAAAAACAAATACTAATAACAAGAGGCAAAGCCTTCAAGGCTCACTCGAACAGGAACATGTGGGACAACAACAAAGATCGAGGGGGTGTCTAAAGTACAAGGTTGCCAATACAATTTTAAAGTACAAATGAAACTATCGACTATCGGTTAATTTATTACAACTAAAAACACAAAATAAAATGTAAATAAAAAGTTAACACGAGTGAGCCCAAAACGTTCCCCCAGACATTCACGTGCTTGCTCAATCTCAGTACAGTGTATCTCCCTCTTCCGTGCGCTCAACAACACGCAGTCATTTCGTGAAGCGTTACGTCTTGTTTCCATTACGGACAGCTTGGTGTGCCTGTCTGTCTACCTGCCCTGACAAATGAAAGGTCGGTCTGAACGGTCGATCGATTAAACATTAGCAAACATACGAGCCGTCAGAGTGACTTTGTCGTTCCAGGTGAAAGAAGCGGAGAGAGAGAGCGAGAGAGAGGAGAGAGAGAGAGGGGGGGGGGGTTAGAGAGAGAGGGGGGATGGAGGGAGAGAGAGAGGAGGGAGAGGATGGAGAGAGAGAGAGATAGAGAGATGGAGGGAGAGAGAGAGAGGAGTGAGACAGAGCGAGAGAGTGAACCCACAAACAGAGAGAGAGAGAGAGGACAGAATATCGAGAGAAGGGGGGGGGGGAGAGAGAGAGTGGGAGAGGAGGAGGCGAGAGAGGAGGGGGGAAGAGAGAGAGAGGGAGGTAGAGACAGAGATAGGAGATAGAGAGAGAGAGAGGAGAGAGAGAATGAGGCCAGATGAGATAGGAGAGAGAGGAGAGAGGTAGAGAGAGAGATCTCTAGACTAATCTCTCCTCTCTCTATCTCTATATCTTTTCTACTATATCTTATATTTATAGATCTATAGATCTCTCTTATGTGTGTCTCCTCCCCTATATTCATCCATATCGGCAAGAGAAAGAGAGAGAGACAGAGAGAGAGAGAGAGAACGAGAGAGAGGGAGAGAGGAGAGATGGAGAGAGAGACAGACAGACAGAGAGATGAGAGAGAGAGAGAGAGAGAGAGAGACGCCAGAGAGGAGCAGCAGAGAGAGAGAGACGGAGAGAGAGAGAAGAGAGAGAGGAGAGAGAGAGAGAGAGGAGAAGGAGGAGAGAGTAAGGGGAAGATGACGAGAAAAGAGAGAGGGGAGAGAGAGAGAAGGAGTAGGGAGAAGAAAAGGGAGAGCGAAGGAAAAGACGGAAAGAATGAGAGAGAAGAGGAGGGGGAGGGACAGACAGAGACAGGAAGGAGAGGCGAGGAGAGAGAGAATTGAGAGAAAGAGAGACGCACAGAGAGGCAGCCAGAGAGAGCTCAGAGAGAGAAGAGAGATGAGAGAGAGATGAGAGAGAGAAGAGAGGAAGAGAGAGAGAGAGAGAGAGAGAGAGACGACAGAGACGGCAGAGAGCCATCAGACAGAGCAGAGAGAGAGAGAGAGAGAGAGAGAGAGAGAGGAGGAGAGAGAAGACGAGAGAGAGAGAGAAGAGAGAGAGAGAGAGAGAGAAGGAGAGAGAGAGAGAGAGAGAGAGAGAGAGAGAGAGAGAAAGAACGCACATAGGATACAGAGAGAGATCGGAGAGAGAGAAAGAGAGGAGAAAGAGGGAGAGCGAGAGAGAGTGACTGAGAGAGATGAGAGAGAGAGAGACAGAGAGAGAGAGAGAGACACACAGAGAGAGCAATAATTTATTGCTTTAAAATTAAAGCACTACAGCTCCACTGTGCAAATAAGGCACAGGATGAATTGAAACAACAGAAACTGTCCGATAAAAAGAACAACACAAGAATGCGAAACCGTTTCCATGGAGAGAGAGAGAGAATACGAGAGAGAGAGAGAGAGAGAGAGGAGAGAGAGAGAGAGAGAGAAGAGAGAGGAGAGGAGAGAGACAGAGAGAGAGAGAGAGATGAGAGAGAGAGAGAGAGACTGAGGTGAGCGTAGACAGAGAGAGAGAGAGAAAGAGAGAGAGAGAGAGAACAGAGAGACATGATGAGAAGAGAGAAGAGAAGAGAGGTTCTATTCAATGCTGGAGAGGTTTTTTTTTTGTTTTTTTTTTTGTTGTTGTTGTTGTTTTTTGTCCAATATGAGAAAACAATTGCTAGATCGATGATTGACTCTAGTGTTCCTAAGAATAATTAGTGCAACCCGAAATTAAAATAATAAATAAAGGAGAGAATACTAGTAATATGCTGGAGAGGTTTTCTGGTTGAGAGAGAGAGAGAGAGAGAGAGAGAGAGAGAGAGAGAGAGAGAGAGAGAGAGAGAGAGAGAGAGAGAGAAGAGAGAGAGAGAGAGAGAGAGGGAGAGAGAGTGAGACTGAGAGGGAGGGAGAGAGAGAGCCTGAGAGGGAAGTTGAGAGGGAAGAGATGGGAGACAGACAGACAGAGATACAGACAGACAGAAAATCAGACAGAGAAAAAGAGGGAGAAAACGAAGAGACAGACAGAAAAGGATGATCAAAACAAAGGTAAAATGATCAAATTAGTCTGTCATGCCTGGTGTGTTTCTTTTATAGCAATAATAGATAGAAACAAACAAATAAAGATTACCAACGATTCATTTTGTTAATACCTTGACATGCCTATGTGGTGGCAGCATCCATATATCAAAGTTTCTACACGTTTACATTCAAACGACATTCATTGGTTTATTATACCAGGCTTCAGTTAAGCAAAGAAATTGTGACCCAGTATATCAAACAAGCGCGGATTCGCAATCGTTTGTGGCACGCTTTTCTGTCTCTTTTACGACAATTTGTGCGACAATGTTGGACCGACCGACCGACCGACAAAGTGAGTTATAGGTTTGTGGCTTGTGCCACAAACAAAAAGGAAAAAACAGTGAAAATCGAGAGGTGAGGGAAATACCCCCCTTGAGTGAGTGACCCGGGTTCGAATCCAGGCCTCGCCCTTTCTTTCTAATTTGACAGGAAAACCGAAAGTCGAGTCCTTCGGATGGGGACTTAAAGCTAGTCTGACCCGTGCGCTTTACGCACGCAAAAATCCCACGGCAGTTGAAAGTCAGTAAGAGCAGGGAGAAATCCCGCTGCTTGGTTGGTATGGTATGGGCCAAATTGATAGCTAGGTTTTCCATGTGTGCCCCCCCCCCCCCCCCCCCCACCCCCCCCCCCCCCCTCCTCACCCTGTGCCCCCCAAAAAAAAAAATTATAAAAAAAATTGGGTAGGCGCTGAATTTGCGGCGACGCGCTCTCCGGGGGAGAGCAGCCCGAATTTCACAAAGATAAGTCTCTGTGACTAGAATATACCGAACACCAAACACCGAATGCCAAAATAGGCACACCAACACAAACACCAATACAATAAAAAAAAAAACATTTTTTTTAAAAAATCAACACCGATACAAACATGAACAATCACATGGCCCCCTCCACGAAGAAACGCGGAGCTAATACAACGAACTACCAGAGAGTTGTTAGAGACACAAATAAAGTAAAGAAACACGATGCCAGCTAGCCCCATTTCTTATCAATATTTCACAAAGCACACACCAAGCAGAACGGGAGGGCAGGAATACTAATACTAATAACAATACGCCCAATCTGCCCCTTGTAGTCTCTGGAACCAGGCTTCATTATTTATTGCTCCCAGGGCTGGGCAACTGTTAAGTTAATCGATCTGTTCTTTTTTGAGGATGTCGCGCGCAGCAAAGCAAACAAGGGCATCGCCGAGCGGCAGCAACGCATTGTGACAAGTTATGCAAACCCGGCCAGAGTTATGTCCTGTCCCCCCCCCCCCCCCCCCCCACCCCTACCCCCAATAAACACACCACTTTCCACCCTTACAGAACGCATAAAATACATAGCCCAAAAAATTTGAAGCGATTCTGTTCAGTAGTTCACGAGATACAGCTGAACTTTTATACAAACTTCCTTGCACCATGTCCTCTCCCCCCACCCCACCCCCCCCAATAAACACACCACTTTCCACCCTTACAGAACGCATAAAATACATAGCCCAAAATTTGAAGCGATTATGTTCAGTAGTTCACGAGATACAGCTGAACTTTTATACAAACTTCCTTGCACCATGGTACACCACCACACAAAATTTGAAGCGATTCTGTTCACTAGTTCACGAAATAAAGCTGGGGGAAATTACATAGCCCAAAGAAGGAAATTTCGGTTTTCAAGGTCAAACTTCAAGATCAAGGTCTACCCCTCTGCCAATTTTAATCAAAATCCAAACAGTAGTTTTTAAGATAATCGATACACATACACACACACAGACAGACAGACAGACAGACAGACAGACAGACACACACACACACACACACACACACACACACACACACACACACACACACACACACACACACACACACACACACACACACACACACACACACACACACACACACACAAACCGATCGCAATACCTCGGCCTCTGGCCGGGTAATTACAGATCTGTCTGCCGCTTGATAGAGAACGGCTGTTGAGCTTCGACCCTATGTCTGGAACTTTTAAAGCTGCACACGCATGCATGCGCACACACGCAAACATACACAGGTTCAGAGAGAAGGAGAGAGAAGGAGAGACAATGACAGTGGCAGTTGATTTATTCATGTAGGCCTTTTGCCACTCATGAAGGGGGTATTTTAGGCCTTTGCCCCTCATGAAGGGGGTACGGGACAAACTAAATGAAAATGCACTACTGGTTATAATGATGGCAACAAATACATCTATATATTCTGACATCATAACTGATCGTGAACGTAAAGTTTGATACAAATAAATTGACAGGTGTTTTGTTTTGTTTTTGTTTGTTTTTCATTCGTAGAAGCAAAGAGTAAACTGAAATGAAACTGTGTCGGGATGATTGTAGAACTTGAGAGAGAGAGAGAGAGAGAGAGAGACGAGGAGAGATTCCGTAGAGAGAGAGAAGAGAGAGAGAGAGAGAGAGAGAGAGGGAGGGGGGGGGGGGCGGAGAGAGAGAGGGTGAGAGAGAGAGAGAGAGAGAAGACGAGAGAGAGAGGAGAGAGAGAGAGAGAGGGGGGGGGGGGAGAGACGCAAGATGGTTTGAATCACTTAAATGCCATAGCCCATCATGATCGGGCGTGCGAACATAAACACATACATATACACGTCATGTGGAAGAGGAAATAATGAACTTGACAGAAAGCCACAAATCAGCATTTCATGTACAGTGGAACCTCCCTTATAAGACCTCCCATTATAAGACTCCCACATACGAAATACTTATCTGAGACATTGCCCTTCTTTGTAAGTATTAAAATTACATCTCTTATAAGACCTCATTTTGGATGATTTTGGAAGGTCTTACAACGGAGGTTCCACTGTATAATAAACTTTTCATGAAGTAGCAGCTTCTCTTGTCTTGAACGACTTATACAAAAACATAGAGAAATTACGTACATATTCGTCTCTGGTGGAGGGAGGGAGAGAGAGAGAGAGAGAGAGATACTGAGAGAGAGAGGAGAGAGAGAGAGAGAGAGAGAGAGAGAGAGAGAGAGAGAGAGAGAGAGAGAGAGAGAGAGAGAGAGAGAGAGAGAGAGAAGAGAGAGAGAGAGAGAGAGAGAGAGAGAGAGAGAGAGAGAGAGTTTAATGAGTATGGGCATACTGCAGCCCCTCTCATGGGGGAGACTGAAATACATACAACAGGGATAAGAAATGACGTACACGAACACATTCAAATGGAATGCCAAGAATTACATGAAAAGAGGAAAAGCAGATGTCAGACATACAGCCAGAGACAGAGATGACAGAAGACGCAGGAGACAGAAAGACTGAGAGAGAGAGAGAGAGAGAGAGAGAGAGAGAGAGAGGAGAGAGAGAGGAGAGAGAGAGAGAGAGAGAGAGAGAGAGAGAGAGAGAGAGAGAGAGAGAGAGAGAGAGAGAGAGAGAGAGAGAGAGAGAGAGAGAGAGAGAGAGAGAGTACACAACTGCATGCATGTTAAGCAAAGCTGAGAA
>CM065688.1:28785660-28788160 GCA_017654935.2 Phymorhynchus buccinoides
AATATCTAATTTCTTATAGTCACATGAATCAAGGGAGGAGGATTTTAATAGAATAAGTTTAAGGGAACGTCTATAAATACTGTGAAGTGGTTTTAAACAATTTTCACTTGCTAAGTCCCAACATGTTGACACATAGTCCATGTCTGATTGAATATATGCATGAAAAAAGAGAGTCCGGGAATGTTGGTCTAGAAAGTGTTTAATTCGATTCAATTGAAATGTTTTTGTGATAGTTTCTTGGACAGAAGTGAAACATGCTTTGACCATGAGAGATTATTATCAATAGTAAGACCTAACAGCTTATAGAAATTTACTTCTTCCAATTCCTTATTTAATATATTTAACTTACATAAATTAGTCTTTATATTTTGGCGCTTTTGCCTAGTTGTAACCAACATAAATTTGGATTTCTGCGGATGAATAGCCATATGATTCAACTCCGTCCAAGAAACCAATTTATCAATATCTTGTTGTAAGGAAGCACATAAAACGTCATTATTTTTATTGTTGTTGTGTATACTTGTGTCGTCTGCGAAAAGTTCGCAGGAAGACTTAACATGCAGCGGTAGATCGTTAATATATATTGAAAACAATATTGGGCCTAAAACAGAGCCTTGAGGAATACCATATTTGATTGGAGACAGAGAAGACCACGATGAATCTTGAGTAACTGCCTGTCTTCTGTCGCTAAGGAAAGACGTTATTAGCTTTACACCCTTATTACTTAAGCCATACATAAAAAGTTTTCTGGTGAGAAGTTTATGGTCTATTGTATCAAATGCTTTAGCAAAATCGATAAAAATTACGCCAGTAAACAAATCATTATTTATGTTAGAATGCCATTTCTCAGTGAGATTACTTAACATAGTATGACAAGAATGTTTTTGTCTAAAACCGTTTTGATTTGGGTGAAATAAATCATACTGACTAAAGTGGGATTGAATATTATTTTTAATGTATTTTTCTAGCGGCTTTGATAATATAGATAGAATGGATATTGGGCGATAATTTGAGGGATCAGATGTATCCCCTGACTTAAAAATTGGAACAACTTTAGAGTTATTTAATGCTTGTGGGAAGGTACATTTATCAATACAAAGGTTATAAATATATGTTAAGGATTCGGAAATAATCGGAGCAGCTATTTTTAAAAGTTTACTATCAATTCCATCTAATCCTCGGCAAGTCGACTGCTTTAATGTACTGAGTTCTGTGAAAACCTCATGAACACTCATAAATGGGATGTTAAATGAGTTGTTTATTTGCTTCGAGTCACAGAAGCATTTAAGTTTGCTTAAATCATTTAAATGTGTTTTATCAGTTACTATTATCCTTTCAGCAACAGTTGTAAAATGTTGATTTAGGTTTTCAGCGGGTATTTTAGAACCCTGATTAGAAGATGACACTATTTTCCCCGACAATTGGTTAATAGCCTTCCAAATGCTTTTTGAATTTTGTTTAGAGGAAATCAAGTCACTGAAATATTTTTTCTTGGCCTTTCTTTTCATTGTTGTTATTTTATTCCGTTTTTGTCTAAACTGATCATCTTTCCCTGTCGTTAGCAACAAATTTTCACGAATTTTTATTTCTGCTCCTATCTCTTCCTTTAACCAAGGAGGCTTTTCAGTTAATTTAACACGTTTAGTTGTGAGTGGTGCATGCTTATTTAAAACTGGAACAAAAATATTGTACCACTCTCTAAGAGCATCATCAGGGTCAGTGAGTTGATATATGCTTAAAAAATTAATATTGCATAAGTCCCTAACAAAATCTTCTTCAACAAATTTATTATAATTACGATAGTGTATGGTTTTATGAAATAACCGGGGTATCTTGACACCCTTTGCGGACCATGTTAGACAGACTGGGTAGTGGTCACTGAGACCATAGCATGGTACTGATATTTCTAATGCATTAGTAGGATTGGTTATATAAATGTGATCAATTAACGTTTGTGACTGTGATGATACCCTTGTTGGTGTCTTTATAAGTTGAGTTAGATTGCATAATTCATAGGTTTGTTTCCATCTATTGTGTGGTTTTTGTAAATCAATGTTAAAGTCAGAGAGAGAGAGAGAGAGAGAGAGAGAGAGAGAGAGAGAGAGAGAGAGAGAGAGAGAGAGAGAGAGAGAGAGAGAGAGAGAGAGAGAGAGAGAGAGAGAGACAGACAGTCAGATAGAGAGACAGACAGTCAGATAGAGACAGAGAATACAAATGTTGGCAAGCATGCAGATTCGTCACCATCCCTAACATTAACTCATTGGCATCGCGACGATTTTGAATTATTAAAAGAAAACCTCACAAATCACTCCAGCCATACACACAAACAAAACATACATAAACAAAAGGAGACATGAAAGAAGATTATGTGTTTTTTACTTCAGGTTTAGACATAGAGAAGTGGTAGATATATAGATTTTATATAGAAACTCTTTCCACACCGATTGGTTTCTTCACAACAAACCACTACAAAAGCAACGTCAGAGTCAAAATTGTGGTC
>CM065688.1:28793160-28795660 GCA_017654935.2 Phymorhynchus buccinoides
CTTAAATGCCGAAATTACATTTCAAGAATTAATATGTGCCATTTCTTCATTACCTAATAGCAAAAAAAATCGGTTGGTTTAGATGCCATTTCCAATTAAATGCTAAAACATCTACCAGAAAACTTTTTGACATTCCTTCATGAAATTATCAAAAAATGCTGGGTTAAAGGGAATATTCCATCTATATGGAGAGATTCAATTATTGTTCCTATTTTAAAGCAAGGTAAACCAATGCATAATGTAAATAGTTATAGACCCATAGCGCTCACATCTCATGTCTGCAAATTAATGGAGCTAATTGTCTTAAATAGAGCGTCACACTACTGTGAAAAACGTGTTATTATTCCCATTAATCAGGCTGGTTTTAGGAAAGGTAGATCAACTATTGATCACTTAGTAAAGCTAACAACGCAAGTTAAACGTCAATTTGCTAGAAGACAAAATGTTCTCGCCACATTTTTTGATATTAACAAAGCGTATGATCAAGTTTGGCATGAACGACTACTATATAAGTTAAAAACTATTGGTCTCTCTGGTCATATCTATAGCTATATTAAAACATTTCTGGCCAACAGAAGTATACAAACAAGAATTGGTAATACATATTCCTCAAAGAGGCTCCTTGACATGGGTATCCCTCAAGGCTCTGTAATTGCGCCTCTCCTTTTTAACATCTTAACTCATAATCTACCAAAATATATCAAAAAAATTCAAAAAATAGAACTTAATTCAATACGCAGACGATATTTGTTTATGGATGAATGCTACTTTGAAAAACAAAACATCAAAAAGGTCTTTAAACTATATTAGAAGAATATATAAAAAAGATCTGGATAACATAGCTTATTTTATGTCTGAAAACGGTTTATGTCTTTCTCCTGAAAAATCTCATATGATGCTATTTGATGCAGGAGGATCTGTTCATAAGGCTCTCCCCTTTAAAGTAAATAACATCACACTAAATTATGCTACAGATATTAAATTTCTTGGAGTATATATTACATCTAAGCTTTCTTGGAATCTACATTTGGAACATGCTGTAAATCAAGCAAGAAAATCACTTAATCTTCTTAAAGTAATTAGTAAACAAAGTTGGGGCCAAGACACACAAACCTTAATTCATTTGTCTTCCGCATTAGTTAGATCTAAATTATCATATGCACAAGAGGTCTTTTTTAATGCCCCCAAATACTTACTGAAAAAACTTCAAAGCATAGATTGTAAGGCATTCAGATTAGCCCTTGGCGTTCCCTGTCATGGTTCGATCTTAGGAACTTACCATGAAGCAGGTGTTTTACCTCTTGAAGATCATCGCAAATTAGCGTATGCTAAATACATTTTAAGATGCTCTACAGTTCAAAATTCAAATCAAACGGAACTCGGTATAAGGTCTGACATCCATTTTCCTAAACGTGCTAGACGCATTCGTTCTAATAAAACTATATTAACATTTTCTTCTAAACTGTTGACAAAATCAGGTGTAAATCAAAAGAACTTGGCTGTGCGTTTTCCAGTAAGTCCCATTCCAAACTGGGAGCTTTGCAAGGCAAAATTTGATTATAACTACACAACTGTATCTAAAAATGATAACATTAACATTCTTGCCTGTGAAGCTAAATCTCATATCAACAATTGTTATCCCAATCATTTCAAAATTTTTACTGACGGTTCTTTACTAGACAATAATGCAGGCTGTGGATTTGTCATTCCCACTTTAAAAATCAAAAAATCTTTTTATCTTGGTAAAGACTTCTCCATTTTCACAGCTGAATTAGTAGCAATTTTAATGGCTATTCAGTATGTTATAGATGTTCCATTTAACTTCTACGGTGTTCTTTTTTGTGTAGATTCTAAATCTGTTCTTCAAGCTTTAGAATCAACAAGTCCAAAAACCAGGGCTGAAATCATTACAGAAATTAGAATACTTATCCATATTCTTATATTAAGAGGCATCACAGTTGACTTTTGTTGGATCCCATCTCATTGTTCGATTTCTGGAAATGAATGGGCTGATCGTACTGCTCGGGCAGGGGCAAACAAATCTGCTAATTCTACGGATATTCACATTCCCTGGAGTTTGCAAGAAGGCTATTCTCTCTTACAAAGAGCTTCTTTTGAACATTTTGATAAAATCTACAAAGAATCTATGCTTCACAAAATACATAAACCTGAATCTTCCATAAAGTGTTGTTTAAACTCCCGATCATGGAAGTCTCAGAAAAGAGATTCCTTAGTAAATTATGTATTTCTTAATAGAAATGTAAACAAACATCCAAGACGCCTTAAAAAGTTTGTTTCACTACTTTATAGACTTAAGCTAAATGCTTTTAAAACTAAATTCACAAAAAATCTTCAATGTGTATGCGGTGCTATTGATAATTGTACAACAACACACATTCTATATTATTGCCCTTATTTTGAATCGGCCCTTTCAGAATTCAGAAAAGATGAATCCAAATGTATATTCCAAGATGCCGTATCTCTTTTGAATTTTGTACAC
>CM065688.1:28805660-28810660 GCA_017654935.2 Phymorhynchus buccinoides
TGAGTCAGTCACCTCAGGAAAAATTACTCCCTTTCAGGATCCCAATGGACTACCGCCTGTTACCCCTGGCTGCCTGATGGCTCGTCGATGAGCAATCGATGCACAGTGCGTGGGGGCATGGACGGTGGTGATGGTGGCGTGCAAGTGCACGCGCGCGAGCCAAGAAAAAAAAGAAAAGAAAAAAAGAGCGTGAGAGCGATTTAGTCGCTCCAGGTGAGGCGGTAAGCATTTTGGAAGATTGAGAGAGAGAGAGAGAGAGAGAGAGAGAGAGAGAGAGAGAGAGAGAGAGAGAGAGAGAGAGAGAGAGAGAGAGAGAGAGAGAGAGAGAGATGAGAGAGAGAGAGAGAGAGAGAGAGAGAGAGAGAGAGAGAGAGAGAGAGAGAGAGAGAGAGAGGAGAGAGAGAGAGAGAGAGAGCGAGCGAGAGATGTTTATTCCGTAGTCCACCGGCCCTTAAAACATAAAATACATTTTTGAGACAGAGAAAGAGAGAGAGAGAGAGAGAGTAGAGAGAGAGAGAGAGAGAGAGAGAGAGAGAGAGAGAGAGAGAGATGAGGAGAGAGAGAGTGAGAGAGAGAGAGAGAGAGAGAGAGAGAGGAGAGAGAGAGAGAGAGAGAGAGAGAGAGAGAGAGAGAGAGAGAGAGAGAGAGAGAGAGAGAGAGAGAGAGAGAGAGAGAGAGAGAGAGGGGGGGGGGTGAGAAACAGGGAAAGGGGGAGATCTTCTGAACACGTCTTTTAAGATGGAAGCAGGTAGCCTAATTGGAATTGTTCGGAAATAATGGGGATCAGGTAGATCCCCAGCTCTCGCCTCCTGCGTTTGACCGAGTAGACATACAGCACTTAGAACACCGTTCTGCAATCTAAAAGTGATGTCGTTTACATTTTTTCGTCATATTTTGCAAGTTCTACCAGTTTGTGGCCACTGGTCGCCCCTCATTTTTCTAAAATAAATGTTTGCAAGTAGCTGACTCGCATCCTGCGGTTTCAAGCTTCAACACCATGGCTGCTATGGTTTGTCCGCCTTGGTCAAGGTAAACAACTCTATTTTTCACGAAATGCTCCCCCCTCGAGGGTTTTTTCTTCTGAAAATCGTTTATTCCGACAAAATAGTCTGCATATCTGCCCTCCGTGTTCCCTTTGAGATAGACACCCAATCCTCGAAAACCAATGTAATAACAATAACAAGGGTATCGCCGAGCGGCAGCAACGCATTGTGACAATGCAAACCCGGCCAGAGTTATGTCCTCCCCCCCCCACCCTCCAATGAGCACACCACTTTCCACCCTTACAGAACGCATAAAATACATAGCCCAAAATTTGAAGCGATTCTGTTCAGTAGTTCACGATGTACAGCTGAACTTTTATACAAACTTCCTTGCATCATGGTACACCACCACACAAAATTGGAAGCGATTCTGTTCACTAGTTCACGACATAAAGCTGGGGGGGGGGATTACATAGCCCAAAGAAGGAAATTTCGGTTTTCAAGGTCAAACGTCAAGATCAAGGTCAGCACGGTGTTGATTAACAAAAGGAAGCTTCCTTTTCAAGCTGTCTACCCCTCTGCCAATTTTAATCAAAGTCCAAACAGTAGTTTTTAAGATAATCGATACACAGACACACAGACACACAGACACACAGACACACACACACACACACACACACACACACACACACACACACACACACACACACACACACACACACACACACACACACACACACACACACACACACACACACACACACAAACCAATCGCAAAACACCGGCCTCTGGCCGGGTAATGATACATAACTGCAACATTTTGCATTTCAGACCACAGACGCATGTAACAGTGAGGAGCGAATTATTTCAGGTCATTGAAGGGTTCACTGCAGCAGTTTTTGTTCTGTTTATTGGTTTATTATTATTGCCTGATAATTGAGCGTTCGCTGCAAGACATGCTATCCTCTGAATAGGAAAAACGGCTTGGTGTGTCTGCTTATTTTGTTTCTTTTGTTGTGTTATCCACCGTCATAAAAGAATATCTGTTACTTTATGTATAGCATTGTAGGTGACGTAGAAATGCGAAGAATGTGTAGACAATATCATTCAAGTGAGAGAAAAAGACCAGCAAGAAAAGTTTGAGACAGAGAGTGCGAGGAAGGTTAACACAAAGAAAGGGAAAAAACAACCAGAAGGAATACAACGTAATGAAGAGAGAGAGAGAGAGAGAGAGAGAGAGAGAGAGAGAGAGAGAGAGAGAGAGAGAGAGAGAGAGAGAGAGAGAGAGAGAGAGAGAGAGAGAGAGAGAGAGAGAGAGAGAGGGGGGAGAGAGAGAGAGAAAGAGAGAGAGAATGAGAGGGGGAGAGAGAGAGAGAGAGAGAGAGAGAGAGAGAGAGAGAGAGAGAGAGAGGAGAGAGAGAGAGAGAGAGAGAGAAGAGAGAGAGTAGAGGAGAGAGAGAGAGAGAGAGAGAGAGAGAGAGAGAGAGAGAGAGAGAGAGAGAGAGAGAGAATGAGAGGGGGAGAGAGAGAGAGAGAGAGAGAGAGAGAGAGGGGAGAGAGATATATATATATATATATATATATATATAATATATAGAGAGAGAGAGAGAGAGAGAGAGAGAGAGAGAGAGAGAGAGAGAGAGAGAGAGAGAGATAAAGAGAGATGAGATAGAGAGATAAAGAGAGAGAGAGAGAGAGAGAGGAGAGAGAGAGAGAGAGAGAGAGAGAGAGAGAGAGAGATAAAGAGAGAGAGATAGAGAGAGATAAGAGAGAGAGAGAGAGAGAGAGAGAGAGAGAGAGAGAGAGAGAGAGAGAGAGAGAGAGAGAGAGAGAGAGAGAGAGAGAGAGAGAGAGAGAGAGAGAGAGAGAGAGAGAGCAAATCGCCCCGCCCGCATGCAAATACAGACGTAACTCAGTTTTTTTCGATTTTGAGATTTTGTGCATATACTTAGTACAAGACAAGGCGCTTCGACTCACCAAAACATTAGCCGCAATTCCAAAAGATCAAAATGCTATGATCAATATAATCGTGTTGTGCTTCAACCACCTGCTGCCAAAAGCCTTGTGAAATCAGATAGCAATTTCATTGAGTCAAATCAACAAATACTTTTGACAATTTCTCCCATTATTTTGCATCTAAAACATTATATTGGAGGGCGTATTGGAGTGCCAAGGTATTATTCTCAACAATGCTTTAAAGCTTTTATTTTGGACTAAAATTAATTTTCTTCTCAGTCTAAAACCATGATTTGGGGGCAAAAGTTCTTATTTCAAGATTACTTAAGTAAGTCGTGATTTATTTGAAAAACTGAAGTGACAAAGTTATTTGATGGCTCAAAATAAAGCCGTATGAAAAACTCTGAAGCAATTTGACTTGCAATGGCCGAAATAATCAGTTTTGTGCTTCTCCTGTGAAGTGACGTCTTTCGACTTACGTCTGCATTGCATGCGGGCGGCTATATACAAGCAAGAAATGTTCGAGACAGAGAGTTCGAGGAAGGTTAACACAAAGAAAGAAAAAACCCAGAAGGAATACAGCGTAATGAAGACACAGAGAGAGAGAGAGAGAGAGAGGAGAGAGACAGAGAGAGAGAGAGAGATGAGAGAGAGAGAGAGAGAGAGAGAGAGAGAGAGAGAGAGAGAGAGAGAGAGAGAGAGAGAGAGAGAGAGAGAGAGAGAGAGAGAGAGAGAGAGAGAGAGAGAGAGAGAGAGAGAGAGAGAGAGAGAGAGAGAGAGAGAGAGAGAGAGAGATAGAGAGATAAAGAGAGAGAGAGAGAGAGAGAGAGAGAGAGAGAGAGAGAGAAATAGAAAGAGAGAGAGAGAGAGAAAAAAGAGAGAGAGAGATATATATTATATATATAAAGAGAGTGACATAGAGAGATAGAGAGAGAGAGAGGAGAGATAGGGAGAAAGAGAGAGAGAGAGAGAGAGAGAGAGAGAGAGAGAGAGAGAGAGAGAGAGAGAGAGAGAGAGAGAGAGAGAGAGAGAGAGAGAGAGAGAAAGAGAGAGAGACAAAGAGAAAGAGAGATAGAGATAGAAAGATAAAGAGAGAGAGAGAGAGATAAAGATAAAGAGTAAGAGATAGAGATAGATAGATATAAAGAGAGAGAAAGAGATAAAGAGAGAGAGAGACAGACAGACAAAGAGAGACAGAGAGAGACCGATCGGTCGACCCACAGACAGAAAGACAGAGAGGCAGACTGGCAGACAAACATACGAAGAGACACAGAAACATGGGAGGAAAAAGAGAAACACAGAGACAGACAGACAGACAGACAGGACAGACAAACAAGCAACTCGTACTTCAAAACTGAACTCCTAACCAGGGCCAAAGACTGCACACACGGATAGACCTAGGGCAATTCCACCAACAGAAAAACAAAACAAAACCGTTAAAGATGATGTGAGCCTACAAACACACACACACGGCTGTTTAAAAGATAGGCTCAAGGTCATATACATGATCCCACAATCCCACAATTAATAATCAACAATATTGTCATATCTGAAAACAGCCTAGGCCTATTCAATTGTCTATATTATTACTTCTATCATATTTAAAAACTTATATTACGTTAAGTTGTGTTCATAGTTCACCCTTATAGTGTTTGAGTGTGTGCGTTTTTGTGTGTTTTTTTATCAATGTATACTTATTTTGTGAAATTGTAAAGCGCCTAGAAGCTTCAAGATCAAGCGCTATATAAATGTTCTTAATAAATAAACAAATAAATTACTACAATAAAACAAATCCGTTGCTGCCAACGAAACGAAACGATTTGGCGAGAGTCTTTCGTTGTATAAATTGGCACAGGGCTGCATTTGTTTTACTCTTTTACCATCTAGTCTCTTTGCCTTCGTAATGGGACAAACGGAGCAGGGAATCACGTTACTATCAACAGTTGCTGTTGAACATCCATCATATTGTTATTTTATGACTAGGTGCTAGAAGAAAAACAATGTTTGCGATAGATTTGTATAAACAGAGAGAGAGAGGGGGGGGAGAGAGAGGGGGAGAGA
>CM065688.1:28823160-28825660 GCA_017654935.2 Phymorhynchus buccinoides
TTATTTTTAAAGATACACTGACGCACCACGATTAAGTCCCTTGGTTTTTTTCTGGGTAGTTGTGACCCACATACACATGTACCCGACTTCAAATTGAGGCTGCTCTTTAAAATGATGTTTCGGTTTGAATTGGAGGGCATTTGTATGGGAGTGAGACCTGGTCAAAACAAGATTTATTTCCAGCCTATAAGAGGAAAAACACGTGAAACCCGTGATTTGACACGTGATGTGGTGAATCTTTAAACCTTATTATCCAAAAGGCACAGTAGTCCACATTCCATCATCCTCGGGAGCATTACGTCCGGTGAAGCAACCTTACTAATCGGTGAACTGTCCACTTGGCTCAAAACGGATCAGAATAGACCGGATTACTTTAATTAAAGCAAGGAAGGGCTAGACTCATATTTTCATTTTAAAACACTCCAAAAGCGTTAGAGCAAACGGACTCAGACTAATCTCTGTCTCTGTATCTGTCTATGTCTCTCTGTCTCTGTCTCAGTCTCTGTCTGCCTGTCTGTCTGTCTGTCTGTCTGTCTCTATCTCTCTCTCTCTCTCGAAACTCTCTCTGTCTCTCTCTCTCTCTCTCTCTCTCTCTCTCTCTCTCTCTCTCTCTCTCTCTCTCTCTCTCTCTCTCTCTCCTCTCTCTCTCTCTCTCTCTCTCTCTCTCTCTCTCTCTCTCTCTCTCTCTCTCTCTCTCTCTCTCTCTCTCTCCGCCCTTCTCTGTCTCTTTGTCTCTGTCACTGTCTCTCTGTCTTTCTCTCTACGAGTAATACAATCACGTATTAAATACGACATTAAGTCCACAGGATTACCTTTCATAGTGCAATAAAACCAAAAGTTTAAACGCTTAGAGAGAGAGAGAGAGAGAGAGAGAGAGAGAGAGAGAGAGAGAGAGAGAGAGAGAGAGAGAGAGAGAGAGAGAGAGAGAGAGAGAGAGAGAGATGGGGAGACAGAGAGAGAGAGAGAGAGAGAGAGAGAGAGAGGGAGAGAGAGAGAGAGAGAGAAAGAGAGAGAGAGAGCGACATACATACATACATACATACATACATACATACATACATACATACATACATACATACAGACAGACAGACAGACAGACAGACAGACAGACAGACAGACGGACAAACAGATATACAGAGTGAGACAGATAAAGAGACTAGGAAAAAGTTTGTGTTCATCGGCCTTGGGCCACACTACAATGGGAAGGTGGATAAGGGAGTGAATTGGGGAACTATGGGGGAAGGAGAGAAACACACACAAAACCATAAGCATAATACAAATGAGAGAGAGAGAGAGATCAGAGAGCGAGAGAGAGAGAGAGAGAGAGAGAGAGAGAAGAGAGAGAGAGAGAGTGAGAGAGAGAGAGACTGAGAAGGAGAGAGAGATGAGAGAGAGAGAGAGTACGAGAGCGAGAGAGAGAGAGAGAGAGAGAGAGAGAGAGAGAGAGAGAGAGAGAGAGAGAGAGAGAGAGAGAGAGAGAGAGAGAGAGAGAGAGAGGGAGAGAGAGAGAGAGAGATAGAGAGAGAGAGAGAGAGAGAGAGAGAGAGAGTTTGAAATTGATCCACGTCTTTGAATCTGAGCGCTCAGATTTTTGGGTTCATTAACTTTGTTAACCCGGGTTGATGCCTTGTTGATCTCTTCAGCATCATGCTTTGAAATTGACAAGGAGATAATCATCCTGTTAGTCAAAGAACGGCGTTGCATGTCTTTCTGTTCCCTTGTTATTCCAGAACGACGCTGTCATTCAACACCAGCCTTCCATTTGCCCTTCTGTGGGATTCAACTTCAAGTCACGTCAAGTCAAATACACTTTATTATCTTAGCACTTCAATTATTTTCAGGTGCATCATTAAATTATTTAAAATATATCACAGGGCAGGGCAGGTAGTTAGGACATTAGGCCTCGCGGCCTCTTCACTGTCCTTTCATTTTTGTTTGAACTTTTGCACAGCTGAGAGGTTTTTATATTTAGTTTTCTGGCAAATCTGCCTTTTAGTCATGCTCATATTGTAGTTTTGATATGTTGGTGTATTTATCAAGGAGGTTTTTGTATTGTGTTAGATTATGTGCTCGTTTAATATGTGCAGGAAGAGTATTCCAAAACTTTGTTACTCTGTTAGAAAAGAATTTGTGTTCTAATGTTAGTTCGGCTAAGCAATCGCAAAAAGCATGACAACATTGAAACACATGAAAGTAAATTGGGGACAACTAACAATCAAAAGCACAATCACTAGAAACATAATAACATAGGCCTAATAAAATAATAACATAATAACACACACACACACATAATAATGAAATTAACTTAGGGACATATCTAAAACTAACAATCAAAAGCACAATCACTAGAAACATAATAACATAGGCCTAATAAAATAATAACATAATAACACACACACACACATAATAATGAAATTAACTTAGGGACATATTTAAAACTAACAATCAAAAGCACAATCACTAGAAACATAATAACATAGGCCTAATAAAATAATAACAT
>CM065688.1:28863160-28865660 GCA_017654935.2 Phymorhynchus buccinoides
CCAGTGTTTGCTGATAGTGAAGACGGCACACGGCCACACGTAGTTGAAGAGAGTTCACAACTGAATTGTCTTCCAACTAAAAAGGTTGATTAGTGTGAGGCGGATTTTGGGAGGTGAAGGTAACATTTAAAGCCCCCCCCCCCCCCCCCCCCCCCCCCCCCAGCTTGGAATTACAATGTAAAAAACCCAACCAACAACGCTGATATGCAATTCCGGTGGAGGAACTAATGAGAGAAAACTGATGCTTATTGATGAATAGTTCTAACGGAAAAAGATATTAATATTTTTCTATTAACATTTCAGTGAGTTATACCCAAAATTAAGTTAGCTGTTTTTATTTGGAAAACTCTCTCTGTCGCCTCTCTGTGTCTCCGTATCTGTATCTGTTTGCCTGTTTGCCTGTCTCTCTGTCTCTCCGTCTCTCTCTCTCTCTCTCTCTCTCTCTCTCTCTCTCTCTCTCTCTCTCTCTCTCTCTCTCTCTCTCTCTCTCTCTCTCTCTCTCTCTCTCTCTAACGTTCTCCTCAGATTACTCTTTTCTCCATCCCAGACTCGATACAGAAGTTGGAGTGATTTTTTATGCAAAGCTTTAGAGCTTGCCGTATTTCATTCTTTATATCAAAGGGAAGACAGGAAGAATGCTAAAGAAGAGATGACCTTCCCCCCTCCCCCCTCCCCCTCCCCCCCTCCCCCCCCTCTCCCCCCTCCCCCCCTCCCCCCCCTCCCCCCCCCCTCTCTCTCTCTCTCGCCCTCAAAAAAGTGTTATTTTAGAAAGCATCGTTTGTTAATCCATGAAAACATGAAATAATTCTCCGTATGTTCTGTAAGACCAAGCAGAATTATCAAATGAAAGTAAAGCCAAAGTTTTTAAAGAATGTAAAAATTAGCCAATGCTGTTTTATTGCAATAATAAAAAGGCCTTACCTGTCATTTAAACAAATGAAATTATGTTCTTCAAGTCTTCTTCGTGTTATTTGTCGTTCTGTTTTACTGTCTTTCTTTCACCCTTGCCTTCGTTTCTAATGGAATCTCTTTCTCCATATACTACCAGTTATTAGGATTTGGGAGTGAGTTATTGCTTTTATCCTATCTCAAGAGCCTTGCTGTTTATCACACTCGGTCTCCGACCTCGTGTGATAAACAGCAAGCCTCTCGAGATAGGATAAAAGCAATATCTCACTCCCAAATCCTAATAACGGATATAAAATTATACCGATATTTTACCTCTTTCAGATAATAATCAAACACACAACGAAGAAGCGAGACACCGTGAATGCAAATCTAATTAATACTAACCACTTCACCGTAGCAAGAAAAAGCCCACTCATCCACAAATAATATAGTTCTCCAAGTTAGAAAGTCGTGAGCTATTTTGATCCTGCACAAGGGATACATTATGAAATGAAACTGATTATGAATAGAAACATGAACCGTACTGGCCTTAGCTGTATAATAAATAGCCTTTGCAATAACATATTCTTCTTACACTGCAATCACTAGGCCATAGTTGTTGTCATTTAGCCAATGACGAACTTTCAATGATGACGTAATTTCAGTGATTGCGTAAGTTCACTAAGATGACGTTTTTGGGTGTCCTGGTAAAGGAGGCTCTATTTGCAGTGCCACTGCCTTGAGTATTTGGTTGTTAGCCGCTATTTTTATCATTTGCAATTTCACTAACAATTACTCTTCACAATTTTTTTTCCAATGTAAAATGTTCATCAGAAGCAACCTTTTGCATTTATCGGGTTAAGGCATAGGGTTAGGAGTATGTTTGGGCTTTTTGTTTGACTAAACATCACTTGATGCAACTAAAGAAAATATGGTTTGAGTACTGAAGATAGTCGCATGCGAGTGCACCTTGATGTGTGATAATGATAATGATATGTCAAGATATATAACTGTGACGTCAAGTTTCTACTAGCAACGGTGTATTCTTACACCTTTTCTCACACGCGTTTACACTAAGCCTATGGGTTAATATACGCAAATGATATCTCTGGATATTGTTTTATATCCCACGCTTGGCAGGCCTCTTTGGCACTACTTGTACATCAGTATATTCTCTTTTCTTGTTTATTAGTCCCCGAGCCGAAGGTTCGGGAGCTATTGTTTTTGTCTGATCCGTCCTCGTCCGTCCGTCCGTCCGTCGTCCCCGTCCGTCTCCGTCTGTCCGTCCGTCCGTCCGTCGTCCGTTTTTCTCAAAAACTATTCAGTCTATCATCATCAAATTTGGTATACTAGTTTGCCAAGATGCAAGCTATCCACTGATGTATTTAGGGGAAGACGGGGTAAAAAGCGCATGGGCGGGTAAGAAGCCCACCCCAATTATCTCATGAAATAAAGAAAATTTCAGTCAAATTTGCCCATGAGACGAATGCTAGACATTAACGCTCGTCTCATGGGCAAAATGAGACTGAAATTTGCTTCATTTCATGAGATAATTGGGGTGGGCTTCTTACCCGCCCATGCGCTTTTTACCCCGTCTTCCCCTAGTTTTACA
>CM065688.1:28873160-28878160 GCA_017654935.2 Phymorhynchus buccinoides
AGTGAGAGAAAAAAATCCCCTGTACCCAGGTTCGAACTCGGGTTTACTTGACACGAAGCGAACGCGCTACCACTGTGCCACTCTACACCACGTAGAGTGATGTGGAGTAATAGACAAGAAACAGAAGAAAACAGAAGAACAGAAGAAGGTGGAAACAGAAGAATCCTTATAAATGAATAAATAAAGACATCAGGGAATATTTTGGAAAGAAGGAGAAAGAGTAGAAAAGCTAAACGTATGTGTAAAAAAAACATTTTTTAATTGAAAAACAATATATTACAATGGGCAAATTACATACTGGAGTACACAAACGTAAGATTGGCGGCAGACAATTTTAAAAAACAAAGGGGGGGGGGAGGTAAAGAACATAAAATATGATATTGTTAAAGGCGAGAAGAAGATAAAACAGAAAATAAACAAAGTATAAAAAGTAAGCATAACAGTATAAAAGTGTAAGTATTGGTCAGGGACAGGATCATAAAAATGAAAGAAAATTCTTGATCTGAAAAAAAAGCCACATACAAAAATAAAGCAAGAAAAACGCACGGCGTGTTATTGATGAACACTTGTGACATTGTTAAAATGACAAGCATGTACTGTCTTTTAAATAAAGAATTGGATGAGGTAAAAAAAGAAGACAAAATAAATGTGGGCGAAAAAGAAAGAAAAGCGAAAATCAATGACAGTTGATTCAATGTTCATGTCACTTGGAAATATCTTCATGCAAATTATACAAAATCAGAAAAAGACAAAACACAAAAACACAAAAACAACACGATATACTAATGGGAAAGCACGAAAATGCATGCTGAACAAAGTGTCAACAAGACACTTATTCGTATATACGCACGCGCGCGCACGAGATCGTAATCAAGTGCATAAAGTAACACGAACAAACCACATACATATATTATGCGTTGAAATGATTATAAAAAAAAGTTGAATGCGTGCATATGCCACAAACATATTATTCTCAAACCATATGGAGTGCCCGCAAGCATCTTACTTAGGCCTACAGTCTGTCAACTCGTACTTAAGGTCTGTGTACACGTTAACAATATTCACGAAATATCTATATTTCCCAATGGCAACACAGTGATAGCCCAGTCTTAACATGCCTTACAATTCACTGTGTTACCATGGGGAAATAGAAATATCTTGTGAATAGTGTTAACGTGTACACAGACCTTTGAAGGCACACTACTGACCCACCACGATTAAGTTCCTCGGAGGGGGGTGGGGGGGGGGGGGGGGGGGGGGGGGGGGGGGGCGGGGGGGGGGGGGGGGGGGGGGTAGGGGGGGGGGGGGGGGTGTGACCCCACATACAAATTTTCCCCCAACTTCAAATTGAGGCTGCTCTTTAAAATGATGATGTTTTCGCTTTGAATGAATTTGGGGGCATTTATGTGGGAGTCAAACCTGGTCAAAACAAGAATTCTTACCAGCTATAAGAGGGAAAGCTCGTGAAACCCGTGATTTTGACAAATTTTGAGTTCAAATTCTGATCGCTTCTCGGCCTTTTGGCTAAGACAGTGATTCTGGAACATAAATTTTTGTTTATATCCTGGTTGGTTTGTTCAGCCCGTCGTGCATGACGAAAGCCGATACGCGACGTTAAACTGAACTTCCTTCCATCCATTTTGACACGTGATCTGGTGGGTCTTTAACACTTGAGTGAATCAAGCTTGTAACGTGTATAACGGAATAAGGCAATATATTTCTCATGAAATAACGCATTGTCGAAGCTTTGCATTTGTTTTGCTTGCGATCGTTCAAAATCACTCAAACCCAACAGGCCTCGAAAACTTTACAAACAAGTTTCTATTGGAAAACTGATTTGAAGAACAGGAAAGAAAAATATTCCAGTTTGGTGAAGCAATACATCACTGTCATTGCAATCGAGAATGTGCATTAACAATGCAATAAGAGTTGCGTTGAAACAGAAAGATAATATATAAGAATAACAAGATTTGTGTTGTTTAGTGAGTGGGTAGTGCGAGCCATTTATCCTTGTAGTTATTGCATAGTTTCCTGTTTATTTATGTTGTTGTCATATCGCTTTATATCACACATTGTTTTGAAGTCCCCTTTGTTAATAAATGTGACCCAGTACCACGAAAGGGACATTAAGTCGCTGGACGAGTTTCTAACAAAAAGTTTGCAAAGTCAAACATCTCATTTTTAGGTCAGTTTTGAGTTATGGGTATTTTCGTGTTCTCTTGCATCTTATATTTCATATTTATGAAGGGAAATCTGTAATATGGTCTCTACATGGTCTTATAAGTGCTTTAAAACGAGTGGGTTAATGCATTGTCTTCAGACGGGCTAGACGTTTTAGACTGTGTTTTCAAAAAAAATTACAAACGCTCACCCTACCAACTTTACATCCTCTTAAGTTTGGAACGGGAAAATATACAAGAATGGTTCTTGTATCATTAGAAAGAGTATTGGCTGAAGTTTCTAACTGTACCATTTTCCCAGAATGGTCAGTTTGACACTTAGTTAATGGTTCACAGATAATGTCACTTAGGCCCCTACTATCACTTGTTGTGTATTTGTTTGTACGCGCACGTGGTATTCCATTCAGTGACGTTACCGTCTGTTTCCATTTTGTGTGTCTTATTCTGTTGTTATTGTTCTTCTTCTTCTTCTTTTTCTTTTTCATTCTTATTTTAGTCTCATTGTTTTTCTTCCAAACTATTTTACCGTGTCATGTAATTCCCTCATTCAATTTAATTTAATTTAATTTAATTTAATTTAATTTAATTTAACCCCTTGACTGCCACCAACGTACCACGTGCTGACCAGATGACATCACTGATGATTTCATCAGATGAAGAGGAATAACCCTGATAACTATGCTGGTTTTTGCTCTAACAGAGTCAAGAGAGTAATAACCCAGACCATTTGGCCAGATTGGCTCTATTACTTGTATTTTGCATGGCATGATTTGTACAATGAATTTTTCTTTAATTTTATCTGGCAGTCAAGTGTTTTTTAAACTGTTCAAATTTTACTAAATATTTATATCCTACATAACCTGCACCTCAGATACTGAAGAATTGTCGACCTATGGCGATATTTGTCACGCCAGATGGCAGTCAATGCACTAGGGGCTTATCGTGCGATTTTCTTACTTGGGCGTAGTAAGAGAGAGAGAGAGATGGTAGGACTACTCACTCTCTCTCATTTTCTTTATCCCCAACTAAGAATATAGAGAGGATTAGCCCCACACGAGCGTCATGCCCTCTGGCGTGAAAACAATCGCACTAAGTCTCTCATTGTAATCTTGGTTATATTATGCAGGATTATGTCTCCACATTCTCTGCTGTCCATATTTTGTTTGCAAACCATTTTGTTCATTTTGTAAACGTGGCCCACTCCAAATCGGATCAATCTTGCAAACTCTAGTTGTTTAAATTACCTAATGGCTTGGGAACCTGTAATCATCCACTACATCATTCCATGTTGTCATGTCGTCCAAGGTCGATGGTGAAGCGAATTGTCCATTGTCTCCCTGTGCTTGAGTAGTCTCCCGTGTTCCAGGTCTGAGTGTTGGTCTTCGTCGTGTTCGCGTGTGGCAAGGACATTGATTGCGCAATACGTGTGTGTGTGTGTGTGTGTGTGTGTTGTGTGTGTGTGTGTGTGTGTGCGTGTGTGTGTGTGCGTGCGCGTGCGTGTGTGTGCGTGTGTGTGTGTGTGTGTGTGTGTGTGTGTGTGTGTGTGTGTGTAGTGTGTGTGTGTGTATAATTGCGCGCGCGCGCACGCGCGCGCGCGCGTTGTGTGTGTGTGTGTGTGTGTGTGTGTGTGTGTGTGTGTGTGTGTGTGTGTGTTAGCATGTGTCTGCGAGTACGTGCGCACGCGCGTGTGTGCATAATTGTGTATGTGTGTGTTGTGTGTGCGCGTGTGTATGTATGCATGTTTATATGTGTGCTATTGCGTATATGTGTGCGCGTTTTTTGTTGTGTGTGTGTGTGTGTGTGTGTGTGTGTGTGTGTGTGTGTGTGTGTGTGTGTGTGTGTGTGTGTGTGTGTGTGTTTTGCAGAGACAGAGCGAGAGAGAGAGAGAGAGAGAGACGAGAGAGAGAGAGAGAGAGAGAGAGAGAGAGCAGATACAGAGACAGAGACAGACACAGAGACAGAGAGAGAGAGAGAGATCAACGATCAACGAAAATTTAATGATCAAGGCCATCTGCCCATGTCATATAGGGAAAAGGGGGAGGGGAATACATAAAAAAGAGAAGAAGAAAAAAAGCAATAAATAGCATACATATAATAGAGAGAGAGAGAGAGAGAGAGAGAGAGAGAGAGAGAGAGAGAGAGAGAGAGAGAGAGAGAGAGAGAGAGAGAGAGAGAGAGAGACAGACAGACAGACAGACAGACAGACAGACACAGAGAGAGAGACAAAGAGAGACAGAGACAGAGAGAAAGAGAGATCAATTGCAGCTCGGCAACATAGCAAAAGACATAAACCCAAACTGGAAATAACAGCAAACACGTTTCCAAATAGGTTTAGAATAAAGAGATTGCGTCAAATGCGCTGACGACATTCCTGCATGAGGCAATGACTATTTCCTTCTTCGTCTGCTTTCATTTTTGTTTGTTTTGTTGTTTGTTTATTTATTCATTGTTTCATGCTTCTTTCTCTGCTGTTGTTTTCTGCACTGACAGTGCAGTTGGCGGGCCTCAGTTGTGCTCCCCCCCCCCCCCCAAAAAAAAAAAAAAAAAAAAAAAAAAAAGGATTCTAAATGAAGCCGGGTTACTTCCAAAGTGGCTGAGTTTAATTTTCTGGCTGATTTGTTCCAGAATGTGGGAGTTTCTCGTTATAAGGCGGCAGAATGGGGACATTCTCTCCCATTTTGGCATCATTTTAACAGCTCTCTAATCTCTACCCTCTTTACAATTCTAATTCATCAGATGTGTTTACACAGACGTCATTTGGAGAAGAAGAAAAAACGAAATGGAGAGGGGGGTTGGGGTGGCAATGAGGTGGTACGACAA
>CM065688.1:28883160-28885660 GCA_017654935.2 Phymorhynchus buccinoides
TGTCTTGTTCTTCACCTTGAAGAAGAAGAACGTATAATGCTCTCCTTGTCTTGTTCTTCATCTTGAAGAAGAAGAACGTATAATGCTCTCCTTGTCTTGTTCTTCATCTTGAAGAAGAAGAACGTATAATGCTCTCCTTGTCTTGTTCTTCAACTGGAAACAGAAGAACGTATAATGCTCTCCTTGTCTTGTTCTTCAACTGGAAACAGAAGAACGTATAATGCTCTCCTTGTCTTGTTCTTCAACTGGAAGAAGAAGAACGTATAATGCTCTTCTTGTCTTGTTCTTCACCTTGAAGAAGAAGAACGTATAATGCTCTTCTTGTCTTGTTCTTCAACTGGAAGACTAGAAGAACGTATAATGCTCTCCTTGTCTTGTTCTTCATCTTGAAGAAGAAGAACTTGAAGAAGAAGAACGTATAATGCTCTTCTTGTCTTGTTCTTCATCTTGAAGAAGAAGAACGTATAATGCTCTTCTTGTCTTGTTCTTCAACTTGAAGAAGAAGAACGTATAATGCTCTTCTTGTCTTGTTCTTCATCTTGAAGAAGAAGAACGTATAATGCTCTTCTTGTCTTGTTCTTCAACTGGAAACAGAAGAACGTATAATGCTCTCCTTGTCTTGTTCTTCAACTGGAAGAAGAAGAACGTATAATGCTCTTCTTGTCTTGTTCTTCAACTGGAAGAAGAAGAACGTATAATGCTCTCCTTGTCTTGTTCTTCAACTGGAAGAAGAAGAACGTATAATGCTCTTCTTGTCTTGTTCTTCATCTTGAAGAAGAAGAACGTATAATGCTCTTCTTGTCTTGTTCTTCATCTTGAAGAAGAAGAACGTATAATGCTCTTCTTGTCTTGTTCTTCAACTGGAAGAAGAAGAACGTATAATGCTCTTCTTGTCTTGTTCTTCACCTTGAAGAAGAAGAACGTATAATGCTCTCCTTGTCTTGTTCTTCACCTTGAAGAAGAAGAACGTATAATGCTCTCCTTGTCTTGTTCTTCACCTTGAAGAAGAAGAACGTATAATGCTCTCCTTGTCTTGTTCTTTAACTGGAAGAAGAAGAACGCATAATGCTCTCCTTGTCTTGTTCTTCATCTTGAAGAAGAAGAACGTATAATGCTCTCCTTGTCTTGTTCTTCATCTTGAAGAAGAAGAACGTATAATGCTCTTCTTGTCTTGTTCTTCTTCTGGCAAACAGAAGAACGTTATCTACGTGAAACAAACAAAAAAAAAAAGCTCTTCTAGTCTTGCAAGAAACTTTACTTTCTTTCGTTGTAAAGTTATATACTGTAGCCAAATATAATTATACGGCAACCCCCCACACCCCAACAAGGATGAAAGACAGCGGGAGTTAAAAAGTTATTGAAAGAGCGAATTGCTTGCGACACTATTAACATAAACAAAAATACTTATTGTTGTTATGGTGTTTTTGTTTTTCTAAAATGACAGTAGTAGGCCCATGTGGGGAAAAAAAACCTATTCGTATTTTAGTATGTAATAGACTGAGTAGACTGGGGAAGTATTGATTTTTGTTCGTGTCAATGTGTCTGTTCGACGTCCGTGCCTCTGTCCGTCCCACCGTCCGTGCGTGTGCCGTCTGCGTGCCTAGCGCGTGCGTGCGTGCATGCGTGCGTGCGTGCGTCTTTACATTGCCTTTTAGATCTATAGTCAAAAAGAAGAAAGTCAGCTCAGGCGAGGGAACTCCAAACCCGCTCGGGTTTATCTCCCTTGTATGGTTTTATTTTTTCTGTGCCCTTGTCTAGCTCCTTACTTCTTCACACACACACACACCCCAATCACCGTCCCCGACCCCATCCCCTCCCCCCACCCACCCCCACACAAAGTCTTCTTTCATGTCTCCTAAAAAATCCGCCTCTCCAAAACATCTTCGTGTTCCATCCATCTGCATGTTGCCTCCACGTACAACCTCCCCCTACTTATTTACTACTACCTTTTCCCGATCTCCCACCCGTTCAGAGTTGTTTACATTTCCAAATGGAGCTGTCAGCCACTGGTCCGTAAGCAGTTGTTTCAACCTGAAGGCCGGAAAGCGGGCAAAGTGCTATCCATTACACACACAATCCATCTCACCTTAGTCCCCAAGGTGAAAGGGGGTTACCAAGCACCCTCCCTCCCTCCCCTTGATTAAGCCAAAATAGGCTAGAAAAAGTATAATAAGTATGACAAAAAATGGTTTAATAGTTAGTCATTTTAATGAACTGCTCATCACTTGTGCTTTGACGAATGTGTACCGAGCGACTGGGGGGTACCCTTACATCAGGGGCTATAACTCATAGTGGGAATGAGGTGTTTGTTTCTTGAGAATAAATTGTAACGTGTCCAGTAGGTTCTAAGGAACAGTTATAGCCTGCTTTGGTTTAATCAAGGGGGGTAGGGTAGGGGGTGCATGGTAGCCCCCATTCACATTAGGGACTACCTAGGCTATTAGGTGTTGTACAATTCTGCATCTGTCTGTTCCTGTGCATCAGTCAAGCAGGATAATTA
>CM065688.1:28905660-28913160 GCA_017654935.2 Phymorhynchus buccinoides
GAGAGAGAGAGAGGGGGGGAGAGAGAGAGAGAGAGAGAGCAGAGAGAGAGAGAGAGAGAGAGAGAGAGAGAGAGAGAGAGAGAGAGAGAGAGAGAGAGAGAGAGATGGAGAGAGAGAGAGAGAGAGAGAGAGAGAGAGAGAGAGAGAGAGAGAGAGAGAGAGAGAGAGAGAGAGAGAGAGAGAGAGAGAGAGAGAGAGAGAGAGAGAGAGAGAGAGAGAGAGAGAGAGAGAGAGAGAGAGAGAGAGAGAGAGAGAGAGAGAGAGAGAGAGAGAGAGAGAGAGAGAGAGAGATGAAGAATGTATGAATTGTCCTGATTAGGTGACGGATGGGAAGAGGGATCGAATTACATAATAATATAGAGGAATTAAAAACCAACTGAAAGTTATATTATACTGAAATATTCAGCATGACAGGAAGCATGGGGACATCCGGGTCGATTGTCAGGTGAGGATTGATAACTGTTTAAACGTTAAACTATCTGGCTTAAAGGTGCACCCTGACGGATGAGTTTTTGCAAGAAACGTGTCGAGGTCACCAGAAAGACAGCCTTTTCATGGGTCTGAACACTCACGTTGCTCTGGTTTCCTATCAATCAAACCGCAAAACGGCGATTCCTCCTTGGCGGAGATGCCAACGTGTCAATAACGTGTCATTGGGGGTGTGTGCGCGCGTGTGTGTGTGTGTTGGTATAAACCGACTTCGGTGCTATGCTTTGTTGCTGCTGTTGTTTTTAATTTGTGATACTTATGTATATATTATATTAATTGATTTATATTGTTTATTAATTTGTGGTGAAGTTTAACGTGGTGACAGCCCTGGCATGGCCTTGTAATCTTAATCTTAATCTTAATTGGTTAATCTATTTTAGGTAAATATTAGTAGTTTTTATGAGTGTACGTTCTTCACGTTTTTCACATAATTCTAATCAAATTCTCTCCCTCTTTTATTTAATTCCTTGATGATGTTATATGCATTTTATTGTCTTAACTGTGGTGTTTCGATTTATGTAATCTGAATGTTTTTAGTATTGTCTATCGAGCCTGTGATCGCACAATTTAATTTCCACACAAGGATGAATAAAGTTGTATTGAATTGAATTGAATTGAATTGAAGAGAGACGCCATTTTGTATGGGGTGGGTGGAGGCGGAGGTTAAAGTTTTTCTTATTTGTAGTGCAGTAAAAACAAAATTGGAGCTATTTTCTTTGTTGTGAGCGAAACACCTTTAGGTAAACGGTATAACAAAAAAGAAAAAAGAAAAAAGGCTTGTATTGTAGAAATATCGTGCAAACGATTTGGTCTAAACTCAGGCGGCCTTTCACTGAAATATTTAACTTCCAGAACCTCCGCCAAGGAGGAATCACCGATTTGACGGTTTGATTTCTAGGACACCATAGCAAAATGAGTGTTGTGATCTCTGTAAAGGGTATTTTCCTGGTGATCTCGACGTGTTTCTTGCAACAACAAAACACATCCGTCAGGGTGCCCCTTTAATGAGGTTTGACACAAATTACTTTTTTTTAAAATTGACAATGACTTACAGTCTTCATGCAAAGGGAATGAATATGGGATAGAGGTGACCAATGAAAGAGAGAGAGAGAGAGAGAGAGAGAGAGAGAGAGAGAGAGAGAGAGAGAGAGAGAGAGAGAGAGAGAGAGAGAGAGAGAGAGAGAGAGAGAGAGAGAGAGAGAGAGAGAGAGAGAGAGAGAGAGAGAGAGAGAGAGAGAGAGAGAGAGAGAGAGAGAGAAGAGAGAGAGAGAGAGAGAGAGAGAGAGAAAGAGAGAGAGGAGAGAGAGAGAGAGGAGAGAGAGAGAGAGAGAGAGAGAGAGAGAGAGAGAGAGAGAGAGAGAGAGAGAGAGAGAGAGAGAGAGAGAGAGAGAGAGAGAGAGAGAGAGAGAGAGAGAGAGAGAGAGAGAGAGAGAGAGAGAGGAGAGAGAGAGAGGGAAGAGAGAGAGAGAGAGAGAGAGAGAGAGAGAGAGAGAGAGAGAGAGAGAGAGAGAGAGATTTTAGCTCTGATGTTCATGTAAATTATCATGTGACAGTGTTAATTGCTTAGATTTATTAGGGCCTGGTGAGTAATGAGGCAGTTCGAATCGCAGTTGTAGGCCGTAACAGTAGAACAAAATGAAAATAGCAAAAGAATAAAACCAAAATATCACAAACACTCTTCGCCTTGGCTTAAGGCTATGTCAGACCAATTGACATAAACTAGAACACCAAGGCTACATCAATATGTTGCTATGCTATGTATAATCGTATAATATTGTAATATTGTTTCAAATTTTGTGGTTATGAACAGGGCTTTGTTTAAATAAAATTATTTTATGATATTTGATTTGATTGTAGTGAGTCTTATGTGTATAATGACTTACTTGTGTTTGATTGTCTATGTAAAGCGCTTTGAGCTCCCTGCAAAGGGAGTAAAGCGCTATAGAAATGTTCATTATTGTTATTATTATTATTATTATTATTATTATTATTATAGTTATGCGGGGATTGTCTTTAGCCGTGACAAGCTCCTAGCATAACATCACCCGTCTCAAAAAATCCCCCGAAGACGGATTGCGGCTGCCCACGTGGCGGGGTAATCACAACGGTCACACACGTCATGTTCTCATCCATAGCTGATGATTTGCACCATAGTGTTCAAGTGCTTCGGCTGTTGGGGTGATCCCTGAAGTCTTTATAACCATGGTACGATAACAACAACAACACACACTTATATGCGTGTTATTTTTCGGGGATGGGGATATAAAGACTTTAAAATATTCACATTTGCAGTTTTAGGTCTATGCTCAATAGCTCTCTAAAGCTGTGCGCATCTTCCAGTAGCCAAGATTTAATTCCCTGGCTCTACTTTTATTAAAGATGTTCTAAAAGGGTAAGATGGACTTCTTAAAGAGCTCGGCGAACCGGGCTGATAGAGTTATCGTTAGTGGCGACAGTACATTTTCACAGTGGAGGCTATCCAAAAACTCAGACTGGAACTTGAACGGAGAATTCAACTGGCCTGTCGACGTGCAAAATGTGTCCTGTTTAAAAGGGACATAACCAGTGTTTCCGTCCTCACTACTCATTTATAGGGAAAAGAGACCGGATGCTTATCTTCCCCTAGAATATCTTTGCTTTTATCTGATCACACGTGTAACTGGCTAATGTGTCATAGAAACAAGGAAAGTGTTGAAACAACGGTTTACAAAACTAAGGCCGTGTACACACATAAGCGGATATTCCGTGCGGAAACCCGTGCGCAATCCATAGATAAGTGAAACAAAGAAGGGGAAAGATTTGCGCACGTGTCCGAATTTGCACTATATGCGTAAACTTTTATCCTTCTTTCTTCCACTTATTTAGGGTTTTCCGTACGGAACTTACGCGTCTAATGTGAAACCGGTGTGAAGAGAATATTCTACCTCATGAAATAAGTAGGAATTCCTCATTCGAATAGTGTTTTATCGTCCGCCATTGTGAATTTTACGAAACTAAGTACATCGATTTATCGGCAAAGATGTAGATTTTCACCCTCCTGCTCTATTTCTTGGTTCTTTCCGTGGTTAGGGATAAGGTTAGGGTTAGGGATAGGGTTAGGGTTAGGATAGTTATAGTTCGCATGCGAAGGGTACTTATTTCATGGCAGCTACTTATTTCTCATGACACCGGCCTTAAGCGTCTAAACACAAAGTGGATCCCTAGACCCAAACAGCTTACCCTGGTATAGTATGCCCACTTGGTTTGTTTAGTAGATCGCGAGAAGAAGAAAAACCAATCACGTAAATTGACGTTAATTAAACCTCTGCCAGAAAGGAAAACGTATAATTATTATAATAATATCCACCAAAATTATAATATCTACAAAAATTATAATATCTACCAAAATTATAATAATATCTACCAAAATTATAATAATATCTACCCAGATTATAATAATATCTACCAAAATTATAATAAATTATAATAATATCTGGTAAAGGTCAAGATGTGCCCCCCCCCCCCCCCCCCTCCATTTCTCGGGTAATTGTATTTTTCCCGTTTTTGCCTTTCTTACCATACATAAAGCTGTATTTTAGGAACATTTTTAGCTAATAACCTTTTTTGAATACTAACCCTATCCCTAACCCTAGCCCTAAACCTAACCCTAGCCCTAAACCTAACCCTAGCCCTAACCCTAGCCCTAAACCTAACCCTACCCCCCACCCTATAAGACGGAAAAACGCAACGAACCACAACTGTGACAAATCGCGGTGTACTGCAGTACATAGTGGGGAGGTAGGGTTAGGTTTAGGGCTAGGTTAAGAAAAGAAAGTCGACTCAAAAATGGAATCCAATACTCTCAAGAATAACCAACTGAGGTACAGTAGCTGAGTCATATTCAGGGTTTCACGCTGTTGGTGGTTTCATTGTTCAGAGGGCGTGTAGTCATGGGTGTGTCGTAGACCGTCAACACGGGTAGAAAGAAGTATGTACATTAGACCAATCTCCCCAAACGATTGGCTGTTTCTAGCCTAATTTACATACTACTTACTACCCGTGTTGACTGTCTAAGTCACACTCATGGTTACACGCCCAGGAGAGTATAATCCGGGTTGCTCCCACCTGAAGAGCGCGTCGCAGCCAGAGGCGCACCACCCAATTTATTATTTTAATTTTTGCATGCGAGTTTTGTGTGACTGATGAGGAAGGAAAGAGAGGGGGGTAAAATTTGACCAAATGACAACTTTTTCGTTGCCACTGGGTTTAGCGTGTGCTAAGTGCATGGGCACGCGGGATCTCGGTTTATCGTCTCATCCGAAAGACCGCAAGGCCTAGTGCAAAGTGAGAGAAACAAGCGCGAAATCGCAATAGTTTGTGGCACGCGGTCTATAGAGTTAGGGGAGGGGGGGGTATATCTGTTGACAGGTGAAATGGTAGGCAAGTGCTTAGAGGGGATACGAGAAGAGGTACACTTTACGGGAACAGAAGGCAAAAGCTAGAAAGTAGTATGTAGACCTAATAATAGAGAGTGGAAAATGTAGTGCTAGTGTCAAGTCATTGTCAAGGTGTAACATTTCAGATATAAGCATACAAGCAAACCAATTCCTGTTGATTCTTTACTGTCTCAAGGCAGATCGCTCTTTAACTCATAAGGAGAAAGGTTGGCAGAGTGGTTACTTAAGACGTTCGCCTGCCAAATGTAACGCGTGATTGCGGCGTGAGTGACCCGGGTTCGAATCTCGGCCTCGCCCTTTCTTTCTAGTTTGACAGGAAAATCGAACTGAACGTCGAGTCCTTCGAGTGGAGACTTAAGGCTAGTCTTACCCGTGCGCTTTACGCACGTAAAAAATCCCACGGCAGTTGAACGTCGGTAAGAGCATGGAGAAATCCCGCTGCCTGGTATGGCCAAATTGATAGCTAGGTTCTCCAAGTGTGCCCACACCCCCTCCTCACCCTGTGCCCCCCCCCCCCAAAAAAAAATTGGGTAGGCGCTGCACTTGCGGCGCCGCTCTCTCCGGGGGAGAGCAGCCCGAATTTCACAAAAATAAGTCTCGGTGACTAGAATATACCAATTACCAAATAATTCAATGTTTTAACACGTAGTAGGATACTGGAATTTGCCTAGAGAGACAACGTGGAAGCGTTCATCTGTCGGCTGCTAATAAAGAGCGCAGATGTGCGGAACAAAACCAAACCAAAGGAGAAAAAGGTTATTTATTTCGTTGTGTTATTTTAGGTTCGTGACTGCATGTTTTATGCATATTGACAGACATCAACACTCACTATTAACTTAGACATACAACATCAGACATCAACACTCAATAAGTCATGTAAAGTCTAATCAAACACACAAGGCGAGAGCTGGGGATCTACCTGATGAAAATTAGAGTTGATTACCTCGACTTACTCGGTCAAAACCATAGCAACCATGGCGGCATGGCGTCGAAGCTTGAAACCGCAGGATGCGAGTCAGCGACTTGCAAACATTTTTTTTTAGAAAAATGAGGGGGCGGCCAGTATCCACAAAGTGATAGAACTTGCAAAATATGACGTAAAAATATAAATAACATCAATTTTAGAATGACGCACGGTGTTCTAAGTGATGTAAGTCTAATCAAACACAACGAGGCGAGATCTGGGGATCTACCTGATGGTAAAGTAACTTCCCCAGTTTGACGGATTGAATTAGGCAAGATCACTCCCACACACCATGAAATTACTCCCCTTAATGGTCAACCTATGGCGATATTTTTCACGCCAGAGGGCAATCAATGCACTAGGGGCTTATCACGCGATTTTCTTACTTGGGCGTAGTGAGAGAGAGAGAGTGATGGTAGGACCACTCACTGTCTCTCTCTCTCTCTCTTTCTTTATCCCCAACTAATAATATAGAGAGGATTAACCCCACACGAGCGTCATGCCCTCTGGCGTGAGAAAAATCACACTAAGTCTCTCATTATTTCCGAACAATTCCTATTGTTGGGCTTCTAGTTTGGGCTTCGTAATGTTCTCGTGGTAGTAGACATATCAGGTTACTCGACAAGGCAAGGAACATTGCGGAGTCTTTTGTTTGACTTGATGCAATGCATAATTATTGTAGGGGACTGCCCCGCGTTTGTGTTACGTTTGTGTTACTGTTTGTGGTTATATTCGTGAGTGCACGCGCACGCGTGCCTATGCGTGTATGCACGTGCGTTTTCTTGTCTGTTACGGTCATTGTGTTGTTCTTTTGTAATTATTTATTTTTCTTTTCGCATGTAGTGTTTATAATATATTATTATTCATAGCATACAATGATGGTGAGCGTGCATGCCCTTCAGTCTTGCCTATGTGGATGAATGTGTGCAACGGTCTGTCTGTGTCTGTATGATATTTGCTAGTCGCTCTGTAACCTTATTAATTATGTGTGTCAGTAGGCCTCTCTCTCTCTCTCTCTCTCTCTCTCTCTCTCTCTCTCTCTCTCTCTCTCTCTCTCTCTCTCTCTCTCTCTCTTTGAGTCTCTATCCCTATCTCTCTTTGTCTTTCTCTCTCTCTCTCTCTCTCTCTCTCTCTCTCTCTCTCTCTCTCTCTCTCTCTCTCTCTCTCTCTCTCTCTCTCTCTCTCTCTCTCTCTCTCTCTCTCTCTCTCTCTCTCTCTCTCTCTCTCTCTCTCTCTCTCTCTCTTGTTCTTTGTTTGAGGACCTGATGAAAATAATTGTTGTTATGCTTATTCAGTTTTTCCTCATTAAGCATTTCAAGTTCATGTTAAAGTTTTCCCTCTCTCTCTCTGTCTCTCTGTCTCTCTGTCTCTCTCTCTCTCTCTCTCTCTCTCTCTCTCTCTCTCTCTCTCTCTCTCTCTCTCTCTCTCTCTCTCTCTCTCTCTCTCTCTCTCTCTCTCTCTCTCTCTCTCTCTCTCAAAAGGTAATACTAACGATCCTAACAATTATAGAGGCATATCGATCTGTGACATAACTAGTAAACTGTATAGTACCATTATTAATTCCCGACTTCAAGAATGGGTTGAAACTAATAATATAACGGATGAATTTCA
>CM065688.1:28928160-28930660 GCA_017654935.2 Phymorhynchus buccinoides
CCGGACTATAAAAGAGGGGAGACGCTGGGCGCCTTACTCTACTCAAGCGCGCGCCGCATTTGAATCACAGCTGGCGAGAGAGACGGTTCGCCATTCTTTGTTCCCTGTTGTGCGAGCCACCACGAGGCAGAGCTTTTCTGGCGAGAAAGACCCGATCCCTGGGATCGGTTGTTTTCCCTTTAACTTGTTCAAACTGTATTTCACAAAGCTACAAACACACACGCACATACATACATACATACATACATACATACATACATACATACATACATACATACATACATACATACATACATACATGCATACATGCATACATACATACACATGCACACATACGCGCGTGCGTATTCATACACACTTATACACGTGCACATGTGCGCACACACGCAACCCCGTGCGCGCGCCCATGCACATACACACGCACGCACACACTGAAAATCACACCCATGCAGCATGCAAGCACACACACACATACACATGCACACATACACGCGCGCGCATGCGAACAAAACAAATATACCGTCGTACACACATACAGTATGGCTTAATGGGAAAAGCAAGTTTATTACGCAAATTTTGTCATAAAATACGTTTTCTCTTTGACACACACAAGCACACTTAATAACACAAGTGTAGGTTTGCTATTTTATTAGGTAAACTTTCGATAATAGGAACAAGAGCCCCCGGTGGGGATACCGAGGGCCTTTTGCATGAATAGTTCCCCTACCTTCTGGAAGTTCTGTGCTTGTAACTTCCTCTCATCTGTCACTCTTTGACTCTGCCTTTTCCCTTTGCTTACTGTCATCTACAATCTTTCTGCCTTACCGGTCCATTCTCCTGCCTTTTTTTCACGAAACCCTTTCAAAAAGATTTCCTCCAGCCGAAGTCGGACTTGCTGGGCCTAACTATGTCTTAGTTAGGCACATAACGGCATTATGACGCATCTGCGCTCATAATTGACAGGAAACTGTCTGAGCGATCGAAGACGACGACGACGGAACAAGAGCAGCGCCATTGAGAATGGCCCAAGTTCAGTATCCTTTCATTGACGCGAACATCGGTTAGGACACTCACGGATCCTATTTTTACAATCTCAATGTAGTGTCCATGGGACTCTATAGTTGTCTTAGAGATAATCAGGCGAAACATGCCTAATTAACAGTTTGGGGCGATGTGCAAAATGTGCGTAGGCGAAACGTTTGGGGCGATGTGCAAAATGTGCGTAGGCGAAACGTTTGGGGCGATGTGCAAAATATGCGTAAGCAAAACGTTAGCGGCGATGTGCAAAATGTGCGTAGGCGAAACGTTTGGGGCGATGTGCAAAATGTGCGTAGGCAAAACGTTTGGAGCGATGTGCAAAGTGTGTGTAGGCGAAACGTTTGGGGTGATGTGCAAAATGTGCGTAGGCAAAACGTTTGGAGCGATGTGCAAAGTGTGTGTAGGCGAAACGTTTGGGGTGATGTGCAAAATGTGCGTAGGCGAAACGTTTGGGGCGATGTGCAAAATGTGTGTAGGCGAAACGTTTGGGGCGATGTGCAAAATGTGCGTAGGCAAAACGTGACGCGCCGGAAACTTTCATGCTCTTTTTTTTTTGAAGACCCACCACGATTAAGTCCCTTGGGGGGGTGGGGTGTTCTGGGTAGCCGTGACCCACCTACAAATGCCCCCAACTTCAAATTGAGGCTGCTCTTTAAAACGATGTTTCGTTTTTAATTTGGGGGCATTTGTATGGGAGTCAAGCCTGGTCAAAACACATGATTTTTTAACAGCTGTAAGAGGGCAAAAACGTGAAACACGTGTTTTTGACACGTTAATCTGGTGGGTCCTTTAAAGACCCAGTACGTCACGTGTCAAAATCACGTTTTTCATAGCTTATAGCTCTTATAGCTCGTAAGAAATCTTATTTTGACCAAGTGTTGCTCCCATACAAATTGCCTCTTGCACGAAAACGAGACATCACTTTAAAGAGCAGCCTGGATCGTATACTAGGAAAGTCTGAAAACGAGACATCACTTTAAAGAGCAGCCTCGATCGTATACGAGGTAAGTCTGAATGTGGGCCACACCGACCCAGAAAAAAAGGGACTTAATCCAGCCGGCTCTGTGGGTCTTTCAATCACTTGCACATAAGTGCGCATGTGTTTCGTGTGCTTCTGTCTGTACGTCTGTCTGTGGGAGTGTTTGCTTTTGGTGAGTTTTACAGTTGATAACAAATGCAATCATTACAATGTTGATTTAAATCAAAACAAATTTTAATCTTAGGCCTTACAGGTGACGACGACAATTATTGCAGTGACGTCATGGCGACTCCCAACTTCGTGACGTTCACGGACTGGCAGCAGAAGACTAACGCCAGCCTGATGTCTGCGGCAGAGGAACTCCTGGAGAAACTGGAAGACACCTCGGACCTTCTCTCGGAGATCGATGAGAAATACATAGGGGTGAGTGTGTCAGCCGAGCTCCGAGAGCATGAAAACACAGTGAAGGATTGACTACTCTTG
>CM065688.1:28940660-28950660 GCA_017654935.2 Phymorhynchus buccinoides
GCTTGTAATTTCCTCTAATCCGCCACTCTCTTTGACTCTGCCTTTTCCCTTTGCTTTCTATTACCTACTATCCTTCTGACTTATTGGAACATTCTCCTGCCTTTTTTCTCTCCAAAATTCCTCCAAATATTTTTTCTCCTTTGAGCTCCTCTGCAATCGCAATGTGTCGGCTGTACGCAGCGGGGAGACCATTGAAAACTGAAAACCGGACATATACATACCTTAGCCATAATGGCCATATGGCCTAGGAATGCAGAAGAAGAAAAAGAATCCAATCCTCTCTCCCTATCCTGAAACACTTTCGGTCTCCATGGTCTTTGTCAACCCCATGTAAACTCTTTGCGTGGATCATGTATTAAAAATTAATTAGTCCAACATCCCGATTCCATCATTTTCTTTTCACAAACGTCTCTCTCTCTCTCTCTCTCTCTCTCTCTCTCTCTCTCTCTCTCTCTCTCTCTCTCTCTCTCTCTCTCTCTCTCTCTCTCTCTCTCTCTCTCTCTCTCTCTCTCTCCTCTCTCTCTCTCTCTCTCTCTCTCTCTCTCTCTCTCTCTCTCTCTCTCTCTCTCTCTCTCTCTCCCCCCCCCCTCTCCCCTCCTCTCTCTCTCTCTCTCTCTCTCTCTCTCTCTCTCTCTCTCTCTCTCTCTCTGTATACATTTCTTATTCCATTCCTTATCCTTCAAAGTCTTCTTCGCTTTCTTCTATTCATCGATTCTCTTCGTCTACTCCATGACCCTAGGTTCTGTTTACGATCTGACGCCATTTCAGAAGGTCAATAAGTGCAAAAGCCCGCGCGTAGCTCGTGCATGCAAATGAAGCAATGAGTGCAGGCTCGCGCTGAATTGTTGGCATCACGTGACTGACAGTCAACCAATCAGTCGACACGCGTAACTCCCCGTGAGGCATTTTCTTAAAAGGTGCCAAAGTAATAGGTCAAGGAAGTGCACTAACTTATCCGTTGAAAGTTCAGGTAACCGTGTGAAAGATATAAAGGGAAACTCTCTCTCTCCTCTCTCTCTCTCTCTCTCTCTCTCTCTCTCTCTCTCTCTCTCTCTCTCTCTCTCTCTCTCTCTCTCTAACTCTCTCAAACTCTCTCTCTCTCTCTCTCTCTCTAACTTCATTGAAAATAAATATTAACTTCATTTAAAGAACTGTCCCATATATGGTTATTTGTAACCGAGAGGACGTAAAACATAAACAAACGGCCTCTCTCTCTCTCTCTCCATCTCTCTCTCTCTCTCTCTCTCTCTCTCTCTCTCTCTCTCTCTCTCTCTCTCTCTCTCTCTCTCTCTCTCTCTCTCTCTCTCTCTCTCTCTCTCTCTCTCTCTCTCTCTCAAAGAAAGAGAGTGAAGTTGAACGCTAGTGATGTTAATATAATTATGTGATCCTGGCTAGAAAAGTCCGTGGCCAATAAAAAAAATAAAAAAATAATAATAAAATTGGTTGGAATTACCTGCGATTTCTAGCCTAGCTAGGCTAAGATGATCTAGACTCTATATCTTTTTTGTAAAACGAGGGCTTTCGCGTTTCTCTGGCATGATGCCTATGCGTTAAATATCAATCAAAAATTGATATCTGGGCCTCTGTTAAGATACTGTGGCCTAAAAGAAATGTAACCGATCACAATTCAAAACTAATCAAACGGCAAAGGTAGCTTCAACGGTGCTTGAGATAATGCCTGTTGTATCAGTGTATGATCAGGCGTATCAACTGCCTGGATTGCCACTTTCTGTTTGTTTCGATATTTTCCCCTGAGGGGATACGGTGGGGGAGGGGATATTTCATTACAAATAGTTCCCCCACTTTCTGGAAGTTATGTGTTAGCGACTTCCTCTAATCTATCGCCCTCTTTGACTATGCCTTTTCCTTTTCTTAGTATCATCTACTATTGTTCTGCCTTATTAGCCCATTCTCTTGCCTTTTTTTCGAATAATCGTCTTCCAAATACTGTTCTGTTATGAGCTCCTCCGAAATCGGTATGTGTTGGCTGAATGCAGCGGGGAGACCAGTAAAAACTGAACACCGGACACATACATATCTAAACCATTATGACCATTATGGCCTCGACACGCAGAAGAAGAAGAAGAACTCAAGAAGCAGAAGAAGAAGAAGAAATATATTATAATACCGAAACATTGATGGATACTATTTTATTCTCAGTAGTCTTCTCAGAAGAAGAAGAAGAAGAAGAAGAAATATATTCTAATACCGAAGCAATGAGGGAAACTTTTTTTCTTCTTAGTAGTCTGCTCAGAAGAAGAAGAAGAAGAAGAAGAAGAAGAAGAAGAAGAAGAAGAAGAAGAAGAAATGTATGCTAATACCGAAACAATGATGGATACAGAAGAAGAAGAAGAGTTTTCTTCTCAGAAGAAGAAGAAGAAGAAGAAGAAGAAGAAGAAGAAGAAGAAGAAATGTATTGTAATACCGAAACAATGATGGATACTTTTTTTCTTCTTAGTTTTCTTCTCAGAAGAAGAAGAAGAAGAAGAAGAAAAAGAAGAAGAAGAATTATATTTTAGTGCCGAAACAATGATGGATACTGTTTCCTTCTCAGTAGTCTTCTCAGAAGAAGAAGAAGAAGAAGAAGAAGAAAAAGAAGAAGAAGAAGAAGAAGAAGAAGAAGAAGAATTATATTTTAGCGCCGAAACAATGATGGATACTGTTTCCTTCTCAGTTGTCTTATCAGAAGAAGAAGAAGAAGAATTATATTTTAGTGCCGAAACAATGATGGATACTTTTTTCTTAACCCCTTCACTGCCCTATGACGGATCATTCCGCCACCCTCACCAGAGCTTCAGATTGTGTTCAAACTTCATGGGTCATATGACCCCTGATTACAGAAAATGACGGGTCAATTTCCAAAAGAATGGGCCAGTAATGTGTCACTGTAGTATTACACTTACATTTTATTGCAGAAACAATGGGTCATATGACCCCTGACTACAGAAAATGACGGGTCAATTTCCCAAACAATGGGCCAGTAATGTGTCACTGTAGTATTACACTTACATTATATTGCGAGTTTCATGGGTCAGATGACCCCTGACTACAGAAAATGATGGGTCAATTTCCCAAACAATGGGCCAGTAATGTGTCACTGTAGTATTACACTTACATTTTATTGCAGACTTCACGGGTCAGATGAACCCTGGGTGCACAAAATGAGGGGTCAAATCACTGTCAATACGGGTCAATGACCCGGGCCCGCTGACAATCTGAAGCTCTGCCTCATAATAGGCTATCTCTCCAGATTGAGTACTTCAACCTCTATCGTTTCCTATATTTAACGTTAATGTTCATCCATTTACACAATCAAAAATATGCATTCAATAATAGTAGAAAATAAAGGCGAGGCGGAAAGAACGCAATGAACCAAGACTGTGACAGGCAGGGTGTGTTGATCTGCATCTCTACCCTATAATCTTGTTTTATGGGTAGTCTATCAATTTATCTTCTTTCTTTTTTTAAAGCACTCGTAAGTTATACCTACTTTGATTCAATACATTAGTCGAAAAGGTTTTTTTATTCTGTCTAAGCCTCTCGGCTTGTTAAAAAGTCCCACTCAAGTACAGTTCTTTATTTATCTTGATTATTTTTTTAAAAATAATTCGGGACTGTCCTGGTATTGCAGTACCTCCAGGATCGTCACACTATCTTTATAGTTATTAATGTCCCAGATGTGCCTGTTCCAGCCCGGAGGACGGTAAGCGAACTTTCGTCATTTCTTTATTTTGGTTGCGTGTGCGTGCAAAAGGAAAGTCATGATTGTAAATTCAATCATAAAACAAAAAACGGTAAAGATGTGCCACCCCCCTGCATTTCTCGGTTAATTGTATTTGTCCGTTTTTGCCTTTCTTACCATACATAAAGCAGTATTTTAGGAACATTTTTAGCTAATAACCTTTTTGGAATACTAACCCTATCCCTAACCCTAGCCCTAAACCTAACCCTATCCCCCACTATGTACTGCAGTACACCGCGATTTGTCACAGTTGTGGTTCGTTGCGTTTTTCCGTCTTATAGGGTGGGGGGTAGGGTTAGGGTTAGGGCTAGGGTTTGTATTCCAAAAAGGTTATTAGCTAAAAATGTTCCTAAAATACAGCTTTATGTATGGTAAGAAAGGCAAAAACGGAAACAAATTCGAAAAAAACAAAACTAAACAAGGGCGTCGCCGAGCGGCAGACATGTCCGTCACCAGCAATGCCACGCACTTGCGACACCCCGTAGAGTGTCACATCCTGACACAAAATTGGAAGGGATTCTGTCTTCTAGTTCACGAGATACAGCTTGAAGAAGAAACATATAGCGCAAAGAAGGAAATTTCGGTTTTCAAGGTCACACTTCAAGGTCAAGGTCAGCATGGTGATAATTTATGCTAGGATGTTTTCTTTTCTAGGGTATACAGTACCACACACAATCTGAAGCGCTTCTGTCAAGTACCAATGTGGAAAATATGGCTTAAAACCCAATGTGTAGACCCCTACAACTTCCAAGGCCTACGGATCGCCCGGACCGTGACGTTGACCTTAACCGGTATGCCACCATCAGAACGGGCATAAGCCAAAGTACCTTCATGCCAAATTTGAAGACTCTAACACTAACGGTGTGGGCGTTATGGCCCCTGAAAGATTTTCGGTTTTCAAGGTCGTACGCCAAGGTCAAGGTCACGACGGCAATATGGTTTGCGCGGATGCCTTTCTCTCATGGTGACACACCAGCACACACAATTTGACGTGATTCTGTCAACTCGTTCGAAAGATACACTTGGGAAAGACAGAAGGAGATAAAAATGAACCTCCGATTTTCAGGCTCCAGCGATCTTTTTGACCTTGACCTTGACCTTGATCGGTATGCCATCATCAGAACGGGCATAAGCCAAACCACCTTCATACCAAGTTTCAACATCCTATGTTGATCGGTGCCCGAGATATGGCTAAAAATAGATTTTCGGTTTTCAAGGTCGTACGTCAAGGTCAAGGTCACGACGGCAAAATGGTTTGCGCCGATCTCTTCCGATTAAGGAGGCACACCTTCACACAAAATTTGACGCGATTCGGTCAAGCGGTTCGGGAGATATCCTTGGGACAGACAGAAAAGAAAAAAAAGAAAAAAAAATACAAACCAGCCCATCGCAATAGTCCGTCTTGGTGACGGACTAAATATGTATCTAACTGAATGCAATAGAACAAATGACATCCATATCGCTATCTGTTGGATGTTCTGTAATCAGGTTTCCTTTTATTTGGTTTACATAAATGAATGTTCATGGAATGTAAATCACTCTCTATCCGCTAAAAGAAACTCCACGTTTCACCCACATTGCTGTTTGTGAGTGACTCGGAACCCGACTTTTCCTCGCAGCAAAATGTCAATGCTGTTGGGGGGGGAGGGGGAGGGGGGGGGAGGGGAGGGGGGAGGGGAGGGGAGGGGGGAGGGAGGGGGAGGGAGGGGGGGATTGCAATTACCATGAGCATTACATTTTCCACTATTGCCTTTAGATTTATTACTCTACGATAATGATGACAGAAGTCAAGAGGTGATAATAATATCACAAGCACTTACACAACTCTACAGTAAGCGTACATAATCATAGTGCTGACAATTGTCGTAGCAATGCATAAATGTGACCCAGCACCACGAAAGGGACATTAAGTCGCTGGGCTAATTTCTCACAACAGTCTTGCTTGGAAAGTTAAAACATCTAAACAAAATGTGTCAGTTTTGAGATATGGATATTTTCGTATGCTCTAATATCTTTCATATTTATAAAGGACAATCTTGAATATGGTCTTTGGATGGTCTTATGTGTGCCTTAACCCTTTCGCCGCCAAAGTCGCATTTTAGCACCACAGTGATTCACCACCTATGTTACTAAAAGGCATCAAATTGGGGTCTATTATCCAAAGACCCTATTGTCTCAGTTTTGAGAAGTAAGGATAGACCTTATTTTATATATGCCACATATAAGAATCCCCAATACTGCAGACAGATTTTGTTCTCTACCCAAGTAAATTTAATGGACATTTTTGGCTGAAATATGGCTGGCGGTGAAAGGGTTAAAACGAGTAGGTCAATGCATGTTCTGCAGCTAAGCTAGACTTTAGACTGTGTTTTCTCAAAATGGCCAGTGCTCACCCTACTAACTTTAAATGCTCATAACTCTGGAACCAAAAAAGGTACAAGAATGGTTCTTGTATCAGTAGAAAGAGACTTGTCTGCAGTTTTCAAATGTATATTCTCTCAGAATGGTCAGTTTGACACTTAATTCCCTTTAATGGTGAGCGGGGTCACAAATACATTAAATTATGACAAATAAATTGCAATAGGTAATAGACAACAGAACAGTGTGGCAGAACTACGACTCTTTGGGGAATCTAACACGGATGAAAAGAGGAAAATGTTGAGTCAAACAATGTGCACTGTTTATGTATCAAGGGAAGAAAAGTTGATAGTTGAGGTTAAAGAAAACAAAAAACAACTTTAGGTTTCCCACGAAAAGAGGGTAAAATGATGGCATGATGACAGAATGAACTACGAAGGGAAAGAAAAGGGGGTAAAGGTCAAGATGTGCCACCCCCCACCCCCCTACATTTCTCGGTTAATTGTATTTTTCCGTTTTTGACTTTCTTACCATATATAAAGCTGTATTTTAGGAACCTTTTTAGCTAATAACCTTTTTGGAATACTAACCCTAGCCCTAGCCCTAACCCTAACCCTACCCCTAACCCTACCCCCCACCCTATAAGACGGAAAAACGCAACGAACCACAACTGTGACAATCGCGGTGCACTGCAGTACAAAGTGGGGGGTAGGGTTAGGTTTAGGGTTAGGGCTAGGGTTAGGGTTAGGGTTAGTATTCCAAAAAGAGAATTAGCTGTATATGTTCCTAAAATACAGCTTTATGTATGGTAAGAAAGGCAAAAACGGAAAAATACAATTAACCGAGAAATGTAGGGGGGGGGGGGGGGTGGCACATCTTGACCTTTACGGAAAAGGGAATTCGATTTAAAAAAAAAGGTATACAGTGGCACTCTCTTTTAAGACTTCCCATTCCCACATACGACCTACCTCTCTGAGACATTGCCCTTCTTTGTAAGTATCAAAATAACCTCCCGTATAAGACCCCTCCCTCATTGTGGATGGTTTTCGAAGGTCTATAAGGATGGTTCCACTATATTAGCATTATGAAGAATCTTATTTTCTACTAGGCCGTTCTACTATAACGAGGCTTGATAGTTAACGAACAATGTTTGTTGTCCCCTTACATGATGCTACAAATGACAAACAAATGACAATGTTTGTTGTCCCCTTACATGATGCTACAAATGACAATGTTTGTTGTCCCCTTACATGATGCTACAAATGACAATGACAAATGACAATGTTTGTTGTCCCCTTACATGATGCTACAAATGACAATGTTTGTTGTCAATGTTTGTTGTCCCCTTACATGATGCTACAAATGACAATGTTTGTTGTCCCCTTACATGATGCTACAAATGACAATGTTTGTTGTCCCCTTACATGATGCTACAAATGACAATGTTTGTTGTCCCCTTACATGATGCTACAAATGACAATGTTTGTTGTCCCCTTACATGATGCTACAAATGACAATGTTTGTTGTCCCCTTACATGATGCTACAAATGACAATGTTTGTTGTCCCCTTACATGATGCTACAAATGACAAACACGATACACTGTCTTCTCAGATTTAAGCGGTAGTAAGTAAGCTTATGAAGTCTCTGGCCCCTTCCCATTCTTTCCCCCTATCTTCATCGGTAGAAATGTCCCACACGAGTCCTCTGTGACCGAGAGGACGTACAGACTAATCATTCGTTCATGAAGTCTCTATTCACAGGTTCGACGTATGTCTCTTGTGTGGCTTTTTGACGATGTCCTGAGATTTATTTTCGTTCCATTATTGGTCAACCCAACACCCTTGTGTTTGTGTGATGATTGTATGTGTCTTGCTCTGACCAAAAGATAACAGAAGCATCCCCTGAGAAATAATTATTTCACTATGAATTATTTTAAGTTTTTCGTGAAAGTGTTATCACTGTTTTAAGACGATTGCACAGATGATTTGTGCATCGAATTTGGGATACTTTCAAGACACAAAAATGGTACTCTCTCTCTCTCTCTCTCTCTCTCTCTCTCTCTCTCTCTCTCTCTCTCTCTCTCTCTCTCTCTCCCCATCTCCCTCTCTCTCTTCTCTCTCTGATGTTCACGTATGCTTTCATTGAACACATGGATATAAGCATGTAAATGCCTATTATTTACACGCACTCACACACTATTGATATACACAGACTGCTTTCTCTCTAAGCTCTACAATGTCTAGGGCTCGTTTCAAGTGGGCTTTCATAATCTTGTCTGTGTTCAGATGTTTGTTTTTGTTCTTTATTCAGACTGTACTAAGTCAGATATTTTATCACATGATCCTTGGCTTTTGTTTCTGTAACTCGGTTAAAAAATGCTGCCATGATGGTGCAACCATTAAGAAACACCTTCGCCCAGGTTATCTAACTCAGTCTTTTCTCCTTGTTTTCTGTTCCCTTGCCCTTACACGTTTATTCATTTCAGACGAAAACCACAAAAAACCACGAGGAGCATAAGTCGGTCGATCTGCGTCGTAGGTATCGAGCACATCTTTTGTGTTTTTGTCACTTAATTTCTCTTTGCTACTAGCCAGTTACAAAAACATGGAGGTAACACACAGATTTCGCCCAATCACCGATGCTGATATTTTGACGTCACAACATTTGGTGACTCCCGATTGGTGCGAAAATGAGACCGAACACCCCACGCAATTTCCTGCAGTGAATGTTCGCAGTTTCCTAAATGCGTAATGCCCGAGAATGAGCAGGAATGACCCGCAGAAGAAGTTCCAGAATGAGGTAAAGGATTGCATGCAGCATTCACAAACAATTCTTGTTTACACGCACATATGAAAGAATATGCGTTAGAAACAAACAAAGTCACGTGATAAGGGTGGGGGTGGGGGTGGGGGAGTGAAAGGAGGTAGGGGAGTAGGGTGGAGAAAGGTTAGAAAAGAGAGGGGCCAAGGTCAACTTTGTTTGCACTGCTATCCTGTAAACCAAGAAGGGCAAGCATGTTTGCTAACTGGACAGGAACAACATCACATGGCTCAGTATTGGACCACGGTGAGTGGGCAACAGAAACACTCTTCGCTCAGTTTTCAATAGCGTAATGTCTCTAATAAGCTTTATCAAGTACTTGTATTACTTGTTGCAACGTGGGCTTTAGTTCTTAGTACAACTGCTAGCCCACAGAACCTGTAACGGGTATAGGACATTAAGCTCTACCTATCCTTGTAGTTACAGCACGTACGATACAAGAAAAGAGTACAGGATGTTGGTAGGGAGGTAAGGTAAGGTGGGGGGTGCCGTGAGAATTATCTTGCAATCCCATAATGCTACAAACAAAATGAAAACTTTCAACAATAACTCCTCATAGTGTCCTCTTGATGAAACAATCACATGCATGCACAATGTAATCACAATGTACCTGCATCATTGCACGCCTTCGTGACCTTATTGTCTTTCTTTGGACCGCACGAGATTTTTCTGTGTCACGAACTAGCACAACGATTTTGAGAGCAAAAGATTATGAAGCAGTGACCATGGTTAAGAAAGGTTGATCGCGTATCGCGTAGCAGTCGGTCTTGCTTTTTCTGTTCTTTGTAACCAAAACTTGGAACCATGCAACCGTCATCCAGCATTCCCCCCCGCCCTTGTGTAATCTATGTGTGCATGTGTGTTTCGCGCGAGCTCACGTGAAATTATGAAAAGTTGTGATCAATGCCTCTTAAAGGGGCACCCTGACGGATGAGTTTTTGCAAGAAACACATCGAGATCACCATGAAAACACCATTTACAGAGATCGCAACACTCACTTTGCTCTGGTTTCCTAGAAATCAAACCGTCAAATCGGCGATTTATCCTTGGCGGAGGTGCTGGAAGTCAAATTATTTCA
>CM065688.1:28973160-29008160 GCA_017654935.2 Phymorhynchus buccinoides
TCCTCTTTATTACCCCCACACACACACACACCACACACACACCACACACACACACACACACACCAAGAATGTAGAAAATGTTTGGCAACTTAAAATGTCAAAAAACAAATCATTTTATAAACTTGAATACACACGCACAGTAAAAATTGAATCTGACTACTACTACTACTACTACTACTACTACTACTACTACTACTACTACTACTACTCCTACTGCTACGATCGCCTCCATCTATAGACTGTTTTGCTAATCTTTGATGGTGGCTGCCCCCCCCCCCCCCCCCAAAAAAAAAAGGCCCAGAACGCTCGCAGCGATCTCTATGCTAAAACCTTTTTTTCTGGGTAGGCAATGTAAACTGGCATGGGACGGGAAGTGGGGGTGGGGGTAGGGGTGGGGGGGGGGGGTGTTAGGAAGCAGACTCTGGGAAAGACTCTTCAGCTGACTGTTGACAGAGGAGGGAATCTGATGTCATCATCTCAGCCTTGTTGGAAAGTGATGAGGGGTGGATGTAGGGAGAAGCAACTGGGGTGGATATTGGCAACAGTCGAGCACTGAAGCATTTTGAAGAAATGGTTGGGATTGCGATCAGAAAATAAACAAGGGGTGGGCAGATGGGGGGGGGGGGGGAGGGAGGAGGGTTGATGGTGATATTGTAGGGGCAAATGGAAGGAATGAGGAAAAGGAATGGGGAAAAAACCCACCACGTATTTTGTTCTGTGTTCGTCCGTCCGTATGTAGGCCCTTCAACTTCAACTCGTCTGTCACTGTTTCTCTCATCTATGTCTCTCTCTTTCCCATTTTTTGTGTCATCATCATCACCATCATCATCATCATCGTCGTCGTCGGCGGCGCCTCCAACATCGTTCTCGCTCATAACGTCGTTGTTATTAATGTTGCTGTTGTTCTTAGGATACTTGCAAATGTGTATGTCTGCCATGTAAATACAACGCATTTAGACCACCAAAGCCTTATGTACTGAAACGGTTTAGATGAATTATGGCAGGATAGTTTCCACTTTCCAACGGTTCACTGATGCCTGTTTTAATTAGTGTACAGAACTATGTATGGAATACCCACGATTTTGACGATTGAAAATCATTATTTATTTTTGTACAGAGAGAAGTAAAATGCATGTACAGAACTCGAATCGAATGTCTATTGGCCACTGCAAGTAGGGCTACTAACGCCCTTGACGGCAAGAGTTAAGCCCTTGTTGATCAGTATCCAAAAGGGCATTCACTCTTGCAAAAGGCAGACAATAAATGGCCACAAATAGGGTTATTGGCGATAGTTATGCCCTTGTTTGGTCAGTACTCAACCATCTTCCCCCACCCACCAAGGGCACTCACTCTTGCAAAAGGTATTATTTGCTGTAGCCAATAGAAATATTGTAATTAGATAACTTCTGAAATTCTCTTTAGCGTGCACGTTTAAAGACCTTTGGGAATACGTGTGGGGAGGGGTGTGCTTCTTTCTTGTCCTAATCTTTCTTTCTATCTTCTAACCTTTTTTTATTTGCTATTCGTCTAGCCTTTTATTTCCTTGTTTGCTTTGCTAACATCATCATCATCTTCATCATCATTGTCGTCGTCGTCATCATCACCATAATCATCATCATCATCATCACAGTCTTCGTCGTCGTCGTCGACGTCGCTTTCATCCTCCTCTTCCTCTTCCTCCTCCTCCTCCTCCTCCTCATCATCATCATTATCATCGTCATCATCATCATCATCATCATCATCATCATCATCATCATCATCGTCATAACAATCGTCGTCGTCATCTTCATCAACGTCATGATGATGCATCATCATCACTATCCTCCCACTTCTCCCCCTTTTCCTCCTTCTCCTCTTCTTCCTACTCCTTCTCATTGCCATTATCAACCTCATCACAATTATCATCATCATCATCATCATCATCATCACCACCACCACCACCACCACTATCATCATCATCATCTTCTTCTTCTTCTTGTAAACCAGCGGCAGCTGTTACAATGCTAACACGTTTTCTTTACTCAGGCCCTGTAGTCATGAGTACGAATTAGACAGTCAACACGGGTAGTAGTATGTAAATTAGACTAAACTCCCAAAACGATTGGCTGTTCAGCCTAATTTACATACTACTACCCGAGTTGACTGTCTAAGACGCACTCATGACTACACGCCCTGCTATATAGTAAAGCTAATCCAGTGTTATGGTTGCCGTGGCGGGTATTGAACAAAGCACACAATCATGCATTAAACACGAGGACAAAATAATACGTCAGTTTGCACTCGTGTCAAGTTTGGTTGGACCAAAGACTGTATAGGGGAAGATAAGCATCAAGTCTCTTTTCCCTATACGAGTAGTGAGGACAGAAACACTGTTTATGACCCTTTGAAACAGTACACATTTTACACATCGATAGGCCAGTTGAATTCTCCGTTCAAGTTCCAGTCTGAGTTTTTGGATAGCCTCCACTGCGAAAAGTGTACTGGCCCCACTAACGATAACTCTATCAGCCCGGTTCGCCGAGCTCTTAAGTAATCCATCTTACCCTTTTATAATATCTTTGGTTGGACAAAGAAAGCGATCTGCAAAAACTACGTAAAGCAAAAGATTTGAGATAAAAGAAGGAAGACAAACAAACAACGTCTTCGGAAGGATGTAATGGAAAACGTAATCCTTATTAGTTGTGTCATTTGGATAACGGTGACAGATTGAAATATTTTTTAGGAAAACAAACAAAAAACAAGCGGTAAAAATGTAAAGATGCATAGCAAACGATGACAAAGTCACAGATACGTATTAATATAGTACTAGTAATAAGACCGGGCGGACACACACACACACACGCGCGCGCGCGCGCATGCGCACACACACATGAGTGAGTCGGTTTGTTTTGTTTTTTTCAATCCTGATTTAAGAAATTATACGATGCAATGGTGTTTGCCAAAACATTTAGCCAATCTTAGTTAGTTAGTTTGGGTTAGTCTGTTATAGTCCCATCAACAGCTATGGTTATCTCAGGACTGTCACCGCGTAAAGTTCAACCACGTATAACAAAACACACATCAATGATTCTTAACAACGTCCAAAAACCTGGGGAGGGGGGTGGGGGTGATAAACAGTACAATTCACAACATGGCATTGTACCCTACAGCTCATAATTTCGCACAGTGGTGGAAACGTTGAGCCACTCTACTCTACTTATCGGATCCAGTTTTTTTTTTTTAAACAGTACAAAAGGATATCAAACACATCCTAGTATAAAAAAAATATAAAAAAGGCCATAGGCAAATATGCACTGCAGAATGGGCAACATGTGCCCACTCAAGTGCGTAAGGTCTCACGTGTGAAAGCCAGTGAACAATAAAATAAAATAAAAAAACACCTGGCATGTCATAAATTGTAAATAATGAGGATGGAGAGAATGAAAAATGGGGATGGGGGGCTACTCTTAGTTTAAAGCTCCCCCACCACGACAAGGTGGAAGCCCGCGGGGAAGTTAGCCAATCTTGTCCAAAGTTAGCTGATGTCATCTATGAATCAAACCAGCTGTGGCAAGGGGGAATGTGGTTGGCTGGTGGACCGGAGAGACGGGGAACAGGCAAACATCAATTGGAGTGTCAAGTGCATAATAACGTTATTAATTGACGTGGTGAAAGGGGCGTGGGGAAGGGGGGGGGGGGGGGGGGGGGGGGGGGGTGGGGTCACATGGAAAGACTAGGCGATAATAGCGACTCCATTTGTTTAATTAAATCAAATGTAGTCTGACATCGAAGGTCAAGTATGGTTCAGTCTTTCTCTTTCTGTCTGGACTGTGTTTGTTTTGTTGTCCGTCACCGAAGGTAACGGACTTTGCGATGGGCTGGTTTGTCTGTTTGGTTTTTTTTGTGTTGTTTTTTTGTTTTTTTGTTTTGTTTTCTGTCTGTCCCAAGGATATCTCCCGAACCGCTTGACCGAATCGCGTCAAATTTTGTGTGAAGGTGTGCCTCCTTAATAGGAAGAGATCGGCGCAAACCATTTTGCCGTCGTGACCTTGACCTTGACGTACGACCTTGAAAACCGAAAATCTATTTTTAGCCATATCTCGGGCACCGATCGACATAGGATGTTGAAACTTGGTATGAAGAAGGTTTGGCTTATGCCCGTTCTGATGATGGCATACCGATCAAGGTCAAGGTCAAGGTCAAAAAGATCGCTGGAGCCTGAAAATCGGAGGGTCATTTTTTTGTTTTTTTTTTGTAATATCTTTCCCATCCTTTCTTACCCCCCCCCCCCCCCCCCCCCACCACCACCACCACCACCACCTCCACCCCCAATCCGCTTCTTCCTCTTCCATTCAGCCCTCTTCGAGCAAAGATTTTGTTTGGCTTAAATTGCGTAACCCAGTCATAATAGTTCTGATCATACCAACTAACATTTGAAAGGAAGAGACTATTAACAAAACTGTATTATGTAGATGGTCAAAGACACAAAGAAGAGGATCGTTAATGTCATAAACCTGAGAGAGAAAAAAGCCTACCGTAGTTAAAGTGATTAATGAAGCCGTTACGGACGGTCCTCAGAACCTCGCTTTTCGTCTCCTGGCAAGGGAAAGGGCTGTCTTTGAATGTATGACGTAGGTTGTTCGTAAAAACATGATCACGGGTGGTTGTAGCGTTGTTCTACTCCTTGGTTTGTTTCATTCCTCATTCCACACAATAGAGAACGCAAGACAAAAGGACTAAAAGTGTCCCCCCCCCCCCCCCCCCCCCCCCCCCCCCCCCCCCCCACCCCCCCCCCCCCCCCCCCCCACCCCCCCCCCCCCCCCCCCCCCCATGTATTACACAAAAAGGTTAAATAAAAAAAAATTAAAGCCAAAACAAAAGTGTCAAAAAAAGATTTTGTAAAAAGATATAATGAGCAAGATTGCCTTGGATAAATTGTTTTCGTTTTCTTTCCTTTGTTTTCTAGTTGGGTTTATTTTTGTTGCTGTTTTTTGTTTCATCGCCCTCACCCCCCCCCCCCCCCTTCCCATCCCCCCACCCCCTTCTTTCGCGTCCGATTCCAGATATATAGTTACAATTCTTCCGTTTTCGTAAACCACTTTCTATTTACAAAACAAAGAATTAAATGAGCACTGGGACCATAATTATATAGACACATAGCACACAGTAAAGTCTGGTAGAATAATAACATGGTCCTTTTGTTGAGACTTGTTTTTTTAATTTGACGTCGTTCATTGCTATCTTCGATATTATTGGGATTCTGTCGATTGTACAGCAACAAACACGGTCCTTTCTTGCACCATCAAATAAAAGTCTTTGTTGCTGCTCAGAGTAGGCCTACTCCTGGTGGTCTCTGTCAGCTATTGCTTGCTCTCCGTGGCACGCAGGGTAAACGTTAAAGACCCACCAGATCGCGTGTCAAAATCACGGGTGTCACGTATTTTCCCTCGTATTGTATTGTATTGCATTGTATTTTGTATTCTTTTATACTGACTGCAGGACACATTTCCTTGAGTTTTTTTTAAAATGGGGACAATCAATAATTGATTGATTGATTTATAGCTGGTAAGAAATCTGGTTTTGACCAGGTTTGACTCCCATATAAAAATACCCCCGAATTGAAAACGAAATATAATTTTAAAAAGCAGCCTCAATTTGAATTTGGGGGCATTTGTATGTGGGTCACAGCTACCCAGGAAAAAAAAAAACAAGGGACTTAATCGTGGTGGGTCAGTGTGTCTTTAAGGCAACCAACCAATGAAAATATCACCCTGCTGAGCTCATCATGATCCTAGCTGATTGATTAATGAATGAATTAATTAAAGACACCTTTCAGTTTGAAGAGTAGTTCACATCCATCTATCAAACCACCGTGGGGGATGATAGGAGGTTGGGGGGGGGGGGGGGGGGGAGCCAGGAGGACACAGTGACGAAGCTTGCCAGAAATCTGAAGGTGGGGGGGTAGAGAGGTGGTGAGAGAGTGCACAGCATAATGGGAGGGTCGGAACGAAGGGGATCAACGCGATGTGCCCCCGTCTCTATGTGTCACTCTCATTGTGTCCCCGTCTCTATGTTTCACTCTCATTGTGTCCCCGTCTCTATAATGTTCCCGTCTCTTTGTGTCACTCTCATTGTGTCCCCGTCTCTATGTGTCACTCTCATTGTGTCCCCGTCTCTATGTGTCTCTCATTGTGTCACTCTCATTGTGTCCCCGTCTCTATGTGTCACGTCTCTATGTGTCCCCGTCTCTATGTGTCACTCTCATTGTGTCCCCGTCTCTATGTGTCACTCTCATTGTGTCCCCGTCTCTATGTGTCACTCTCATTGTGTCCCCGTCTCTATGTGTCACTCTCATTGTGTCCCCGTCTCTATGTGTCACTCTCATTGTGTCCCCGTCTCTATGTCTCTCATTGTGTCCCCGTCTCTATGTGTCCCCGTCTCTATGTGTCACTCTCATTGTGTCCCCGTCTCTATGTGTCACTATCATTGTGTCCCCGTCTCTATGTGTCACTCTCATTGTGTCCCCGTCTCTATGTGTCACTCTCATTGTGTCCCCGTCTCTATGTGTCACTCTCATTGTGTCCCCGTCTCTATGTGTCACTCTCATTGTGTCCCCGTCTCTATGTGTCACTCTCATTGTGTCCCCGTCTCTATGTGTCACTCTCATTGTGTCCCCGTCTCTATGTGTCACTCTCATTGTGTCCCCGTCTCTATAATGTTCCCCGTCTCTATGTGTCACTCTCATTGTGTCCCCGTCTCTATGTGTCACTCTCATTGTGTCCCCGTCTCTATGTGTCACTCTCATTGTGTCCCCGTCTCTATGTGTCACTCTCTATGTGTCCCCGTCTCTATGTGTCACTCTCATTGTGTCCCCGTCTCTATGTGTCACTCTCATTGTGTCCCCGTCTCTATGTGTCACTCTCATTGTGTCCCCGTCTCTATGTGTCACTCTCATTGTGTCCCCGTCTCTATGTGTCACTCTCATTGTGTCCCCGTCTCTATGTGTCACTCTCATTGTGTCCCCGTCTCTATGTGTCACTCTCATTGTGTCCCCGTCTCTATGTGTCACTCTCATTGTGTCCCCGTCTCTATGTGTCACTCTCATTGTGTCCCCGTCTCTATGTGTCACTCTCATTGTGTCCCCGTCTCTATGTGTCACTCTCATTGTGTCCCCGTCTCTATGTGTCACTCTCATTGTGTCCCCGTCTCTATGTGTCACTCTCATTGTGTCCCCGTCTCTATGTGTCACTCTCATTGTGTCCCCGTCTCTATGTGTCACTCTCATTGTGTCCCCGTCTCTATGTGTCACTCTCATTGTGTCCCCGTCTCTATGTGTCACTCTCATTGTGTCCCCGTCTCTATGTGTCACTCTCATTGTGTCCCCGTCTCTATGTGTCACCACTCATTGTGTCCCCGTCTCTATGTGTCACTCTCATTGTGTCCCCGTCTCTATGTGTCACTCTCATTGTGTCCCCGTCTCTATGTGTCACTCTCATTGTGTCCCCGTCTCTATGTGTCACTCTCATTGTGTCCCCGTCTCTATGTGTCACTCTCATTGTGTCCCCGTCTCTATGTGTCACTCTCATTGTGTCCCCGTCTCTATGTGTCACTCTCATTGTGTCCCCGTCTCTATGTGTCACTCTCATTGTGTCCCCGTCTCTATGTGTCACTCTCATTGTGTCCCCGTCTCTATGTGTCACTCTCATTGTGCCCCCGTCTCTATGTGTCACTCTCATTGTGCCCCCGTCTCTATGTGTCACTCTCATTGTGTCCCCGTCTCTATGTGTCACTCTCATTGTGTCCCCGTCTCTATGTGTCACTCTCATTGTGTCCCCGTCTCTATGTGTCACTCTCATTGTGTCCCCGTCTCTTATGTGTCACTCTCATTGTGTCCCCGTCTCTATGTGTCACTCTCATTGTGCCCCCGTCTCTATGTGTCACTCTCATTGTGTCCCCGTCTCTATGTGTCACTCTCATTGTGTCCCCGTCTCTATGTGTCACTCTCATTGTGTCCCCGTCTCTATGTGTCACTCTCATTGTGTCCCCGTCTCTATGTGTCCACTCTCATTGTGTCCCCGTCTCTTATGTGTCACTCTCGTTGCGCTCCCGTCTCTGTGTGTCTCGTCTCTATGTGCCCCCGTCCCTGTATGTCCCCGTCTCTATGTGTCACTATCATTGTGTCCCCGTCTCTATGTGTCACTCTCATTGTGTCCCCGTCTCTATGTGTCACTCTCATTGTGTCCCCGTCTCTATGTGTCACTCTCATTGTGTCCCCGTCTCTTATGTGTCGCTCTCGTTGCGCTCCCGTCTCTGTGTCTCGTCTTTATGTGCCCCCGTCTCTGTATGTCCCCGTCTCTATGTGTCACTCTCATTGTGCCCCCGTCTCTATATGTTCTCGTGTCTTTGTGCCATTCTCATTGTGCCCCCGTCTCTTATGTGTCACTCTCGTTGCGCTCCCGTCTCTATGTGTCCCAGTCTCTATGTGTCCTCGTCTTTATGTGCCCCCGTCTCTATGTGTCGCCCTCATTGTGTCCCCGTGTCTAAGTGTCCATGTGACCCCCCCATTTCTGCGTGCCCCCCCCCCCCCCCCCCCCCCCCCCCCCCCCCGTCTCAATGTGGCCACTCGGCTTATGATAAGGGTTAAGGTTAACTTAAGTGTTTGGGTTAGGGGTAAGGTTAAGAATAGAGTTAGGGTTAGGATAAACAGAGAGACGTATAATCAAAATGACGGGTACATATAGAGAGAGACGACATTGGGGACATACAGCGACGAGGGGCACAATGCTACGTAAACGAAGAAAATCATTACAGTTATTATTAGGTACTTTACAGTCACAGAGACGTCTCTGTGAAATTCGGGTTGCTCCCACCTGGAGAGCGCGTCGCAGCCAGAAGCGCCCGACCCAATTTTTTGGGGGGCATGCGATTTCGTGTGTGTTATTTTTAAAAGTCTAAACAAGTGTTTAATTTCTTTTTATCGTTTGATGATATGACCCAATGTATCATTTTTGTTTTGTGTTGTGTCCTCCACACCCCAATAGGGGCAAAAGGATTAAACTAAACTAAACTTGTGTGTGTGACTGATGAGGAAGGAAAGGCGTACATTTTGACCAAATGACAACTTTTTCGTTGCCACTGGGTTTAACGAGTGCTAAGTGCATGGGCACACGGGACCTCGGTTTATCGTCGCATCCGAAAGACTCCACGTTCAGACCGTAAGGCCTAGTGCAAAGTGAGAGGGAAAATCCCCTGTACCCGTGGTTCCCAGGTTATCCCATCCTCCGCCACGGCGGCTGTGAATAATTGACTGGTCCAGCGACCGCCGGCTCAGATTGCAAATCATGTGGGGCGACCCTGTCAGATAACCCCGGTGACACTGCAGCTACAAAGAAAGACACAATGCATGAATAAAAGAAAGAAAGAAAGAAGGGAACAAAGGAAGAGAATGGGGAAAAACACACTGAAAAAGCAACAAAATGAAACCAAAATGGCAACAGCTGCTTGTTCGCTGAGGTCCATTCACTGATGTGGGAGTTTGTCTGGTTATCAGACAAAGCAGGGGTATTGTTGTAGTCGGTTTAGTAATACTAACCTTCTTTACCCTTGACATTATAAGTATATTAGCCGATAGATAAAGATAAGCCTGTCTGAACAGTAGTTGTTGGGGGGTTTTCTAATTGATGCGAACGGTCTTGTTTTTACTGAAATATTTCTCTCACCTTCCATTGATTCCCCTCGAGGGGTTAGTCTTTGAAAATTAACCCTTTCACCGCCAATGTCACATTTATGTAGCACAATGGTTTAACACCCATGTCACTAAAAGGTATGAAATCAGGGCCTGTTATCCGAAGACCCTATTTTCTTTATTTGGGGAGGTAAGGATAGGCCTAATGTCATACATGTCACAGAGGAATTCACAATATTGCAGATACAAAAACATTCTACCCAGTGTAATGGTATATTTTGGCTGACAAATGGCTGGCGTCGAAAGGGTTAATACGAAACCGAATGCTAGCAAGTTAGACTAATTATCATGATAATGCTGGTGCATCAACTGCTGTTATGTTACAAGTAATGTGGGAATACAAATCACATTATGGCAACGTAACTGAAATGGGAGAGGAAAGACCTTCTACTAACTCTAGTGGTCATAATTCGCATTTGATGTGGAGTTGACCAGAAATTAATGGATGAAAACTCTTAAATGAATATGGGTAGACTGCATGAAGTTGCGAACTGGAAGAGATGAATGAGACTTGATTAAATCAATCTTTGTGGACACTTTGGCTATCATCCAAGAACCAGAGAGAGAGAGAGAGAGAGAGAGAGAGAGAGAGAGAGAGAGAGAGGGAGAGAGAGAGAGAGGGAGAGAGAGGGAGAGAGAGAGAGAGAGAGAGAGAGAGAGAGAGAGAGAGAGAGAGAGAGAGAGAGAGAGAGAGAGAGAGAGAGAGAGAGAGAGAGAGAGAGAGAGAGAGAGAGAGAGAGAGAGAGAGAGAGAGAGAGAGAGAGAGAGAGAGAGAGAGAGAGAGAGAGAGAGAGAGAGAGAGAGAAAGAGACAGACAGACAGACAGACACAAGCAAACAAACAAACAGACGTCTGTTAACTTGTAAATATGATAATATATGACTTTGTTTAAACATAAAGTATGCGTGTTTTGTTATAAATAAGACCATTGTGTGTGTTGTGCATTTAAAATTATATAATTAAAGTGATTTATCTTAAACGGTAATATTTTATGTACTGTTTTATTTTATTTTTTATGATACTGGCAACATTTTGTTTTAAGCACTGCTGTTTTGCTTTCAAGTGATAATTATCATCATGTGTGTTTTGATTTAATGGTATTGTCATTTATGTTTTAGATGCACATCTTGTTTTTAATGTATATTATAATGTGTCTTGTTTTAACTGTGTCAATCGCAGACATCACCACACTAAATTTATCTCTAAGAGATAATAAAGTTGTTTGAGTTGAGTTGAGCTGTTAAGTCCTCTCGCAGGCGTTTTGGCCTTATGTGCACATTAGTCTAAAATGACCCTGTTTCTGCTTTTTTGTTGTTGTATTCATTGCAAGTATGTATTTCATTACTCGCCATGCTACATTACCACACAACATTTGAAGCCACTCTACCCGCTGGTTCGTGAGATACAGCTCGGACATGAAAAGAAGGCAATTTCGGTTTTGCGAGTCTTCCTTGGCGGAGGTTTGCACACTGGCGGTTCAAAATTCAGGATCTGAATAGGTTGTGACGTGCTGATCAAGGAAGACCCTAGGCTTGGTGTAGATCGTGGTATCCGCGAAAGGACTTAACAGACGTCTAAACAGACGTGTGTGTGTGTGTGTGTGTGTGTGTGTGTGTGTGTGTGTGTGTGTGTGTGTGTGTGTGTGTGTGTGTGTGTGTGTGTGTGTGTGTGTGCGCGTGCGTGTGTGTGTGTGCTTGTGTGTGTGTGTGTGTGTGTGTGTGTGTGTGTGTGTGTGAGTGAGGAAGTAAGAGAACGTTGCGTGCAATCATCGTGTTTATTTTGCTTTCTAATGATTCATTATTTGTTTGCCTTTAATGTTCTTGTTATCAATGTAAAGCGCATTGAGCTCATGTGAGAAAGAGCGCTATATAAATTCCCATTATTATTATTATTATTATTAAACAGACCCCCCCCAACGAGACTATCAGACAGACAGACAGGCAGACAGAGACAACCAGGCTACTGATTACGGCAATGAAGATTCTACATTCTATCTCATTATTTGCCCCTTTTCTCCTCCTGCTTGCCCGAGCTTTTCCATAAAACACAATCGAACTCTGTTGACACTAATGGCTTGCGTGTCAGTCTCTCGCCAGTGTTACCAGGCTGCGGTCTTCTCTTTTATGGAGAGATATTGAACGTTTTACATTGTCATGCGTTAATACGCCTCTATTAGATTGGCCTTGCAAAAAAAATGGTTTCCAATTTTCTTTACTATACGGCTGCTGGACTGCAAACAAACTGCTCCAGAGAAGGAAAGAGGGGGGGGGGGGAGTGAGAGAGAGAGAGAGAGAGAGAGAGAGAGAGAGAGAGAGAGAGAGAGAGAGAGAGAGAGTGAGATAGACAGACAGATAGACAGAGACAGAGAGAGAAGAGTGGGAGGGGACGGAGAGAGAGAGAGAGAGAGAGAGAGAGAGAGAGAGAGAGAGAGAGAGTGAGAGAGAGAGGGAGAGAGAGAGACAGAGAGAGAGAGAGAGAGAGAGAGAGAGGAGAGAGAGAGAGAGAGACAGACTCGGACAGATGACAGACTTTTAATGACTTAGGCCAACAGCCCCTATCATGACAATAGCACAAAATAGATACCGAGAAAGAGAGAACTCGGAACTCGGAAACTCGGAGAGAGAGAGAGAGAGAGAGAGAGAGAGAGAGAGAGAGAGAGAGAGAGAGAGAGAGAGAGAGAGAGAGAGAGGGAGGGAGGGAGGGAGGGAGGGAGGGAGAGGAGGGAGGGAGAGAGAGAGAGAGAGAGAGAGAGAGAGAGAGAGAGAGATATTATCGAATGTGAATATTATCTTCATTGTTTTGTTTGCAGAAAGATTTTACACGCAAAGACCAAAAAAACTTTAAAACGACAACGAGAGAGGTGTGCGAAGAAATAGGGGTGGTTTTTTTGGAAGGGGTAGTGAGGGGTAGGGTGTCATTTTCGGGGAACGGGGGGGGGGGGATTTCAAATTGAGGCTAAGTTGTAGTTAAGAACCCCCCCCCCCACCCCAACATTGTTTTTCCTTTCAGTTATAGCTTTCTGCCGTTCTCGGGACAGCGATAGGGTTAGGATCAGCCTAAAGGTTAATCTCATTGTCATGAAACTGAAAGAACCCGACTTCGAGAAGCTTGAGAATCGTAACGTGAATATGAGGGGTGGGGGTGGGGTGTCTACACTACAAACGTGCCATTGGGAGGCGCGGAGAACGCAATAAACCAGAAACATTGCAATCTGTCTTATTGGACTGAAACAAAGGGCAACACGCATCCCACGATCAACATACTGTGTATGATTAACATTCAAAATAATTCGATGTTTTAGAGTCAAAACGGACTATCTTTAGATAGTCCATTGACTTATTATTGATGTCATTGCCAAAACTAAGAACGTATATTAAAAAAATCTGCAAATAATATAAAATGGGGATTATGCTTTTTATATTTCTGCAGTCTTTTTATTATACAAGTTATTAGTTATCGCAATAATTTTAATAATACATAAAGATAGTCTGTTTTGACTCCAAGCCATCGAAATAGTGTTAGCATTGGCAAGTCAAGTCGAAATGATCTTTATTGACGATACAGGAATAAGCTAGACAAAGCTTGCTTTTTTTTCCATCCTGAATGCTCGAGGGAATACTCTGAAGAAATGGAAGGAGTGGACATCGCGGTCCGAATGTACCATCCGTGGAACGATAAGTAAGCAAAATTGAACAAAGGGTGAATATTCTCTTTCTAAATAACATCCCCTCCACCAAAGTTGATTACGATACCAATCACCTAGCAGTGCGTGGGTCAGAACCAAAGTGAGACAAACAAAGCATCATTCTCAAAAAAAAAAGTGCCAAATTCGCCTTTATGACCCTCCACCCACACATCATGAGATAATTGGGGTGGGCTTCTTACCCGCCCATGCGCTTTTTACCCCGTCTTCCCCTACACATCAACAATGGTGGAGAGGACAACATACAAACAAATCAACATCTATCCAAGAGTGGCATAGCCTTCTGACCCACGCACTGCTAGGTGATTGGCATCGTAATCAACTTTGGTGGAGGGGATTTAATTAGAAAGAGAGTATTCACCCTTTGCTCAATTTCGTTATCTCCTCTCTTGGTCTCACTACTTCATTATTTGACAAGTAAGCAGTTTGGTACGGTGCTAGTGGCTCAGTATAGTCTTTTAGACTAGTAGTCATTATCGTTTATGATCACAATACACGTTGCCATTTTTATCTATTTCCCCATGGCAACATGTTGTTATGGAAGGCCGTGTACACACATACGCGGAGATTCCATGCGGAAACCCGTGCGCAATCCACAAATAAATGAATCAAAGAAGGGAAAATATTTGCACGCGTGTCCGAATTTCCTCCTATTGGGGTCTGCAACGAACACCTTTTGCAAGAGTGAATGCCCTTGAAGGGTGGGGGAAGATGGTTAAGTACTGACCAGACAGGGGGATAACTCTCGCCAATAACCCCTATTTGATGCCACTAAATGGCTGCCTTTCGCAAGAGTGAATGCCCTTGTCCGTACTGACCAGCAAGGGCTTCACTCTCACTGTCAAGGGCGTTAATAACCCCAGTTGCAGAGGCCAATATGCGTACACTTTTATCCTTCTTTCTTCCACTTATTTAGGGGGTTTCGTACGGAACTTGCGCGTCTAATGTGAACCCAGCCTAAGTCATATTATTACTAGCCTATCACTGTGCTGCCATGGGGAAAGAGCGTAACATAGCAACGTGTATTTTGAAGAACTTCCTTTAGTTGTGTAGCCTACTTGTGTCACGTTGAGGTGGGGGTTTTTTAATCATATTTCTTACTGACTTCCACTCATTTCTGTATTAATGTTTGTGTTATCCCAAATCAGTTGGAAAAGGTGCCCGAGAGTGTTTGCTTAAATACATCTTGAAGTTGTTCGTTAAAAGCACAGACACAGTTGTAGATACTGATACTTGGCAACCACTAGCTTACGGCTTATATTGTGCTCAATTACTGAAGCTCAATCTTTATTACGACAGCCGCTGGACACAAAATGACCAACATTTATGTAAAGCAAGTTGTTTTGTTTTGTGGTGTGTTTTTTGTCATAGATAAAGTGTGTGTATATTTGAATACCTTCAAAAAGAACAGCTCGGGAAAAAAAATAACGCGTTTAAGCAAACTATCATATACAAATCCCGACAAATAATCAATCGGAAATACGTAAACAGTAAATTTAAAAAAAAAAAAAAAAAAAAAAAAAAAAAAAAAAAAATCCTCCTCTTTTTTTCCCATCCTCCTCTTTTCCTTTTCCTTGTCCTCCTCCTTTTCCAATTCCTCCATTCATTCCCCTGATAGTGCCACTAGGTCTGCTATTAGGACCACTGTTGCTGATGTTGCTGTTGGTGCTGCTCATCTTTCGTCTAATTGCCGTCAATGCTGTTGATTAAATCATGCAGGGCTACTGCATTGAAGTGTTGCTCCATGTTTTTGTGAGTCTATAGTATGATAGTTGTTCGGTTGTGTGCCTGTGTGTGTGTTGCGTCCGTGGTCTAATTTCCAAACTTGAACGTTGGCATTTTATCCGGAAATAGAAAGCATACATTGTTCAAACTTTGCATACACATAGATGTTTATGCAAGCGTTCGGTTGTGTGCCTGTGTGTATGTGTGTGTGTGTGTGTGTGTGTGTGTGTGTGTGTGTGTGTGTGTGTGTGTGTGTATGTGTGTGTGTGTGTGTGTGTGTGTGTGTGTGTGTGTGTGTGTGTGTGTGTGTGTGTGTGCGCCCGTGGTCTGACAAACGGATAACATTTTAGATTAGTGGGTAAGAGAGTATTCAACAGACAACATGAGTTAAGAAACTCATCAACACTGAAAGCCTCGATAGCTCATTGGTAGACTGTCTGTCTCTCATGCCAATGGTTCCGAGTTCGATTCTCGGCATGAGCACTTTATTTCTTTTTTAAGTTGTATCCATTAACGATAGTTTCATTTGTACTTTTAAAAACAATGATTGGCAATCCTGTACTTTAGACCCCTCCCCTCAATCTGTGTGTGTTGTTGTCCCACATGTGCCTGTTCGAGTGAGCCTTGAAGGCTTTGCCTCTTGTTAGTGTTATTGCTGCTACTATGAAATAATAGTATAACGTATCTTTTTAACACTATTAAACGTTGAAAGAGGAAGTCAGTTCAAAATGTAATATCTGAAGCTAGTCTTGTTTCGTTCGTCGTGGTGTTTAACATTTTAACCACCACCCAGCAGCCAACTTCTTTGTTTCGCGGAGCTCCGTCTCGCTCTTGGCCGTTCGCTTTGTTCAGTCCGTTTCTAGAACCCGCCTCCTGTGTGGATGTACCTGCTCAGTATAATTCGCATTGCTGACAAAAGAAAAAAGAATAAGAACGCAGATTATGTAGTAGCATGAATGCCCTTTGCAAAATGAGTACTCTCTCTCTCTCTCTCTCTCTCTCTCTCTCTCTCTCTCTCTCTCTCTCCTCTCTGTCACTCTCTCTCTCTCTCTCTCTCTCTCTCTCTCTCTCTCTCTCTCTCTCTCTCTCTCTCTCTCTCTCTCTCTCTCTCTCTCTCTCTCTCTCTCTCTCTCTCTCTCTCTCTCTCTCTACGCTTTTGCAGACGAGCTGATGAGAAGAGAGATAAAGCATTTGGAAGCAGGAACGGAGAACTGATAGGATGGAGAGAGAGAGAGAGAGAGAGAGAGAGAGAGAGAGAGAGAGAGAGAGAGAGAGAGAGAGAGAGAGAGAGAGAGAGAGAGAGAGAGAGAGAGAGGGGGGGGGGGAGAGAACGAACGAACGATTTTTTTTTCCATTGATGGTTAAAAATAAGCATAGCTTCCTTACATCTTGCTATTAGGAAAGAGAAAATGCAAAAACAACACATGAGTAAACAACAATAGCAGAGCAAATCACATTAACAAAAGTCGACGTTAACATCAAGATAAATAACCATACATGAGAGAGAGACAGAGAGAGAGAGAGAGAGAGAGAGAGAGAGAGAGAGAGAGAGAGAGAGAGAGAGAGAGAGAGAGAGAGAGAGAGAGAGAGAGAGAGAGAGAGAGAGAGAGAGAGAGCAAAAGTTTTAATTTGTTCAGGCCACCAGCCCTTAGAAATGTCAAAGCCATATTACATAGCATAACAAATATGCATAATAATCGAATAGTCAATGAGCCAAAACAATACTTCCCGAAGCTTCGCTCGGGAACTAATAACCAAATGTTTCGTAATTCATATCACATAGATCGGGATTATGGTAAAAGAGAGAGAGAAAGAGAGATATATATATAGAGAGAGGCAGACAGACAGACAGAGAGGGAGACTGAGAGAGAGAGAGAGAGAGAGAGAGAGAGAGAGAGAGAGAGAGAGAGAGAGAGAGAGAAGGGGGGGGGGGGGCAGACAGAGATAGACAGACACACACAGACAGGCGACAGAGAGGAGAGAGAGAGAGAGAGAGAGAGAGAGAGAGAGAGAGAGAGAGAGAGAGAGAGAGAGAGAGAGAGAGAGAGAGAGAGAGAGAGAGAGAGAGAGAGAGAGAGAGAGAGTCTGAGTCTGAGTCTGAGTGTTTAATGTACATCAGCCATAGGCCATTATACAAACACGAAAATGAAGTGGAACATGGGGAAGGGTGGGAAAGAGGGTGGGGTGGGGGCAGACATGGGTGATGAATGAAAAAGGCAAAGGAAAAAAATAAACCATCATAATACATTTACATTAGAATATTTGATACAAGTTTGCGACAATAAATGTTAACGACTAAGCTTGTTCAAACAGAGAGAACGAGAACACAGTCAACCTGACGTTAGTAACTTCAGTATATGAATAATCCGCGGGCAACCTTAGCATCAAGCAAAATAATACTGGAAGACATACCATAAACTTACCATTCTACCTTATCGTCATTTCCAAAGTTAAGCAATAGATGACATCAAGTGGTACTTTCATAACCCCAAAACCTAAACATGGAAGAATGGCTTGTGTAAAGCCACAAAATTCGAAGATAACAAAGATTGAAGCAGTGAAACAATCATAATAACACTCTCAGGTGCATGTAACACGAGGAATTTTATCCTTCTTAAGCAAACTAGTGGTTTACATATAGGACATTGCAAAATGATGGAATAAAGATAAAATATAGTATATAATCATATAAATATTTGCATTTGGGTCAATACAAATAAAACAGATAAACATAATTTCATGTCTAATGTTAAACGCGTAGTAACCTTTCATTCAACATCACTTAATTGTTCACCAGAGAGGAACCTTTTCCTCACATTCAAGGCATGGAAAATAAACTTAGATAATAGCTGGGATTTCGTCATTGAGTTTGCCTGAAGGAGTGCATGTAGTGACAGTGGAGAGAACTTGTGTAAAAGCTTCTGCCTTAGGTCAGTATATAAAGGACATTTGAAAATAAAGTGGTCTTCGTTTTCTATTTTTGACACACAGACAGGACATGTACGGTCTGAAGCATTCTGACTGTATCTGTGCATATTATTGTTCAATGGGAGAACACCAAAACGTAAATGTGACAAAGCAACACGAAAGCAGTATGTGTCGACAAAAGAAAAATATTGCTCTTTTTCAAAAATAGTTTTGAAACTCCTATAAGACACATATCTATCTCTATCTCTGATGGCACCGGACCACTCTTGAACAAACATGTCAATTAGCCTTTGTTTAAATTGCTTAAGAAAGATAGTGGGATTACCAACAGATTGGTAGAGCCATACAAAAGCAAATCCTGTTTCACATAAAATTTCCCTGATTTTACTTGCCCAACAATCTTTACCTTGTGAATCTAGAGTGACTAGCATTTTATAGGATTGTTTGGGAATTCTATTTTGATCCATATCCAGCAAACGTATCCAGTACCTCACACAGTTAACACATGAAGCTATAAATATAGGATACCTCCCAAGGTCTCCATAAACCATTTTGTTAGGTGTTCGAATAGGGACCCCAAGATAACGTTTACATGCTAATAAATGGACCTTTTCCAAACTGTCAAGTCTTTGGTATCCCCAAATTTCCGACGAATAAAGAAGAATTGATTTGATCTTAGCATCAAAAATCACAAAGTATGTTTTAGAAGACATTTCTTTGTAATTCTGGAGGACTCTTTTCAAAAATAGAACAGCTTTCCTACCCTTAACTGCTAAATGGTCTGTTCCTTTCTTATGACTCAATTTCGTAGTAAAAATGTAACCCAGATAACAATAACTGTTTACAACTTCTAGCTTACTACCATCATAAAACCACTGTTCGTTTTTCCCCAATTAACCCCCCTTCCTGAAAACCATCACTCTTGTTTTTTCTTTATTAACGTTAAGTGCCAAATTATCACAACATTCTTTTAAACAGTTAAGTTGGTTTTGCAAACCGATAGGTGTAGTAGACATGAAAACCACATCGTCTGCAAAAAGAAGTAGGAAGAGCTCCATTAAATCAGGCATTAAATGAATACCATGTCTACCTCTTAAGGACATGTGATCTGATAGCTGATTGATGAAGACGGAGAATAGAGTAGGGCTTAAAACACACCCTTGTCGAACGCCAATGGGACACTCAAAGAAGTCAGAAAACTCAAAATTTGCTCTAACACAAGATATCAATGAGGAATACATAGCATTTAATGTACCCAAAAATTTACCTTTAATTCCTTGATTTCTCAGACATTCAAGTAGTTTGTCATGACGAATAGAATCAAAAGCTTGAGAGAGAGAGAGAGAGAGAGAGAGAGAGAGAGAGAGAGAGAGAGAGAGAGAGAGAGAGAGAAGGAGGTGGGGGGGGGGGAACAGGGGAGGGGGGGGGGGGGGGGTCGCTAGAGAGAGAGAGAGAGAGAGAGAGAGAGAGAGAGGTGGGGGAGGGGGCAGACAGAGAGAGAGAGGCAGACAGACAGACAGACAGATAGAGAGTGAGAGAGTGAGAGAGAGACAGAGACAGACAGACAGAGAGATAGAGAGAGTGGGGTAGGGTGGGGTGGGGTGGGGGGGAGGAAAGCGGGAATGGAATGAGCTTCCTGTGCTTAGTGAATAGAATGTGCTTTGGGTTGGCAAACGACTGCACAATGGCTGGGCAGCTTTAAAGGATCATGGGTTACATCTAATTAATGAAATGACCCATCACAACATCTGCCATTCTAATCATCTTTATCGTATTGTAATGTGTAAAAACCTTCTGACCCAATTTCTGTTAAAACCCTTCCCGTGCCCCGTGGGTGTGTTTGCACCCATACGTTCACCTTTTGCTTCATATTTTCGAAACCGTTCATTGAATCTTGCTGACATTTTCGGACTATGTCAATGAAGGATTCGAGCATGTGCACGCCAAAAATCAAGCATTTGTGTTGAAAAACAAGCGAGTACATAAACAACACATTCGTCGTTTAAAACAATTTTTGTTATAATATATAAACATCGACTTTGCTATAAACAAGATAGTATGAGAAAGTAACCGTTATCTACACGGGCGATTTGATACACTGTAATGGACTACCAGCCGCGTAATCGATGCTGGTACTGTTTTCAGTGACGTATGTCTCTTCCTGGCTGACTATGGTGTATGTATGTGACTATGTGCGTATTTTAACACGATAGCGTTTGAACGCAGGGACCTAGGAGGCTCACATTTTGCGTCCACATAGGTAGTTAGGATATCTAGGCAAATTCAAAAACGGAGGTCATGCCTAGGTCAAAGGTCAAGGTCACTGGAGCAGAACATGTGCCGCGCGGCTGGTGATATGGCGCCTTCACTCTCTAGTCCTGGAAACGCATGCTTGCTGATATTTGTTTTTGTCCTACCCATCTTTCAATAGTTCTGTTAATGTCAGCTGTGTTTTCCTTCACCTGCTTTACCTCTTTAAATGCAAATCACTACCTACGCTTCAGTGTCAAACTGTCTGTCTCAATGTCATCGTCATAATATAATGCATGAACCTTAACCCTTTCACCGCCAGCCATATTTCAGCCGAAGATTTCCACTAAATTTACCTGGATAGAGAACAAAACCCATCTGCGGTATTTGCGATTCTTCTATGACAGATATAAAATAAGGTCAAACCTTACTTCCCCAAACTAATAATAGACCCCTATGACCCTTTTAGTGTCATAGGTGTTAAATCACTGTGGTGCTAAAATGCGACTTTGGCGGTGAACGGGTTAAAGGAACAGCAACAGCAAGTGATAAAACAGAACCAAATAATCGAACTAGCAACCTGCAGTTAGCTTTACCCCAATATTGCCTGTCCTTCATCTGTCTGTGTTACGTCCAATCCATGAAATTGCCCATTACATGAAATGGGCAAAATGGTTTGCCCAGTTCGTGAAACAGCCAATTTATAAATTGCAATTGAGAAAAGCAGTATGAATGAAAAACGGTTTTTGTTTATTAGCACACATGGATCAAGAATTGGTTCATCAAACGAATAAGAAATCTCATCCTGTAGATGAGTTCAAATTATTTTATTCAGATTTAATTTGATAAAACGTTTGATTCAACATGTGGCTCAGGCATGCCCCAGCTTAGCATCTGGTCGAGCTGGGGGGGGGGGGGGGGGGGGGGGGGGGGGGGGGCAGGATAGGGGTGCAAATACAATGTAGAAAAGTATGATACCATTGAATCAATCTTAATCAATACCTGTGTGAATGGGGATTACAAAAATGTGATATACATTGTCCATTTCCTAAATTGGGCAAAGCATTTTGCCCATTTCATGAAATAGGCAATTTCACGGATTGGGTGTAACATATGCATCTGTCGACCCCGATTTTACACACCCAGTGTTAGGCTAATCTAATCAGGGAGAAACAAAACCAACACGCCCAATGGGAAAGAACATTGTTACACCCTCTATTCCCAGATCTTCATTGATCCACATCCCGCCGTTAATACCGATTTTCCCATCATGTTTTTGTTTGTGGCTCAAGCCACAAACCTATAACTCACTTTGTCGGTCGGTCGGTCGGTCTGTCGGTCTGTCGTTCCAAAATTGTCGCACTTCAAATCGAGGCTACACTTCTGGCCGCTCTTTAAAATGATGTATTTTAAAAGCGTACAAAATAATAAGCATATGTAATACAGACACTACAACAGACACGAGTATGCGGTGCTTCTTTCGATGAGTATAAGTAGGATACATAGTTTTAAATGTTTTCCAAAAGATATAAAAAGTTACGAAATGGTGCAGAGATAACATTCTGGTTTACAGATTAAAATTATTGAAAATCCAGGGGAGGTAACTCATGATTGGAGTGGTAAAAATAGACCGCGTGCCACAAACCATTGCGATTTCGCGCTTGTTCTTTTATTCATCGTCATAATCACAGACAAATCAGAGTACAGGAAGACAAAGGAGATGATAAAACAACAACAGAACAGCAGCACTTTGTCTCATTCTATGGCGGATTCGGGCCATTATTTGTCCTGTTCTCTAACAAACAGCAGCATAGCATGGCTTCGGTTTTTTCCCGATTGTGTTTGTCGCATCCCTTTCATGTGTGCTGGAGTGTCGCGTGTCCGTGTCTTCGACGCTAGTGGATTAGTATTAACCAGTAGCGGCGATTCCGGTGTTGCATAAAATATTTAGCTCATGAAATAAATACTCTTTTTCTCGTTCAAATTGTTTGCTGTTTGGGAAAGGGTCGCCCCTAAGTGCATTCAGAGGCGTCTTGTGGCATGCAGGAAGAACAGAAGATTCATAATTAAATATTGAGAAGTCAGGGATATTTTTCTAATAATTATTAGTCCGTCACGAAGACGGACTATTGCGATCGTCTGGTTTGTCTGTTATCTTGTTTGTTTGTTTGGGGTTTTTTGGGGTGTTTTTTTCTTTTCTGTCTGTCCCAAGGATATCTCCCGAACCGCTGGACCGAATCGCGTCAAATTTTGTGTGAAGGTGTGCCTCCTTAATAGGAAGAGATCGGCGTAAACCATTTTGCCGTCGTGACCTTGACCTTGACGTACGACCTTGAAAACCGAAAATCTATTTTTAGCCATATCTCGGGCACCGATCAACATAGGATATTGAAACTTGGTATGAAGGTGGTTTGGCTTATGCCCGTTCTGATGATGGCATACCGATCAAGGTCAAGGTCAAGGTCAAAAAGATCGCTGGAGCCTGAAAATCGGAGGGTCATTTTTTTCTCCTTCTGTCTGTCCCAAGGATATCTTTCGAACGGGTTGACAGAATCACGTCAAATTTTGTGTGCTGGTGTGTCACCATGAGAGGAAGGCATCCGCGCAAACCATTTTGCCGTCGTGACCTTGACCTTGGCGTACGACCTTGAAAACCGAAAATCTTTCAGGGGCCATAACTCCCACACCGTTAGCGTTAGAGTCTTCAAATTTGGCATGAAGGTACTTTGGCTTATGCCCGTTCTGATGGTAGCATACCGATCAAGGTCAAGGTCACGGACCGGGCGATCAGTAGGCCTTGAAAGTGGTAGGGGTCTACACATTGGGTTTTAAGCCATATTGTCCACATTGGTACTTGACAGAAGCGCTTCAGATTGTGTGTGGTACTGTATACCCTAGAGAAGAAAACATCTGAGCATAAATTATCACCATGCTGACCTTGACCTTGAAGTGTGACCTTGAAAACCGAAATTTCCTTCTTTGCGCTATATGTTTCTTCTTCAAGCTGTATCTCCTGAACTAGAAGACAGAATCCCTTCCAATTTTGTGTCAGGATGTGACACTCTACGGGGTGTCGCAAGTGCGTGGCATTGCTGGTGACGGACATGTCTGCCGCCCGGCGACGTCCTTGTTATTATTTATTTTTGTTTGCACGGGTGATTGTTTATATCGTCAGCCATTTTGAAAAATACGAAACTAAGTGGCATGGCTTTGTACATCGATTTATCTGCCAAAATGTAGTATTAAACCCTCCCGCTCTATTTCTGGGTTATTTCCGTGTAGAGTGAGCACTTAAATATCAATATTTTAAATGATAGTTGACTCATTTATCACATGAAAGAAGAATGGCTCTAGTGAGCTTTAGAAGGGTACTTATTCCACGGTAGGTATTTATTTCCCATGACACCGGCGAAGGCAAAGCTGGTTAATGTTTTCAGGGCTGTGTGTGTGTGTGTCTATCTGTCTGTCTATGTTACAACGATAGCGTTTGAACGGAGGGACCTAGGATGCTCCGATGTTGCATGCGGATAGGTAGTTAGGATATCTAGGCCAAGTTCGAAGAGGAAGGTCATTGGTCAAAGGCCAAGGTCACGGAACCGAAAAGTCTGCTGTGCCACTGGTTGAGAATCTAGCGTTTTCATTGTATTTATTTATTTTATGTTTGTCCATTATAGTCCCCGTCAACAGCTATGGTCATCTCAGGACTGTCACCGCGTACGTTTTCATTGTAAAACATATATATGTAGGGCGAATGGGTAAAGGGATGGGTGTGTGTGATTAGGGGTGGTGATGGTATAGCTATGGTCATTAGTAGATAAAAATAGTTCCAACCTTTGTGTGTATCTGTGATAAGAAATGGTTACTTTTCGTAAGCTTAAATATAGAGATCCAGACGCGCGTTAAAGAAAACAAACAAACACGCGTCATTCTATATGCGGCATAATATTTATTATCTGACCGGGGAAAGAAAGAAGTAGAAACGGTGCTAAAGGAAAACAACAACAGCAACAATGATAACTACATCAACAATAACGACAATAATGAAACGAGAGAAGAACAAAATAAACAAAACCAAAACAACAACAACAAATAAAAGCTTTCTAGCGCATAATAAAGTCTCTAACAGCAAATAGATAGACAAATTATCTTCCAGAAATCACCTCACCAAGCATCGAAGCCCACAAGCGAGCCCTACAACACGGGAAATGGCGCCGTTAAGGCGTGCTGTGCCAAAAAACGAAATTGTGTTAAAAGTAGTCACGTTTTATGACAGGTCGTTAGCTGTAAGGACGAAGGCAACGACAATGATAACAGCCCTGAAACAATGCAAAGCAGCCTTGGTTATTATTATGCAACATTATAGATTCCATGTCGCGTTAAAAGACGTTACAAGAGAAGCTAAGAGCCAGAACGAGAGACGTAATGTTTATCTAATCACCAAAACTGAATAATAAGGGCATGTCGCAACGATCGAGACGTGATTTTCATTTCATATGATTCTTGTAATAGTCCTGTTAAGCTTACGCAGTGAATGGGTTTGGGTTTCTGTTTCTTTTTCAACAATGTGTTTTCATTCTAAAAGGGAAAAGAATGCGGGGCTGGTTATGTTATCTTTTTCTTTTTTACACGTTGGACTGTAGAGGGGAAGTATTGTTTTTATTTTGATCTTGATGTTTTTTTGCTCCTTCTGTTGCCTACTTTTTGCTCCTTTTGCTATATTTGATGTTTGCTGTTTAATTGTTTGTCTGTGTTGATAAAGGCGCATTCGCCGAAATATCCAGTAGTTTTGTTTTGTCTCTTGTGAATAAAATAACGTCACTTTGCACTTGTCGTGTAGTTGTTTGTTTGCTGTATGTTCCAGTGACGTTGCAGTCTGTTTCATTTTTTTTAATTTTTATATATCTTCTTTTTTCTTCATATTTTTTAGAGAATTGTTTTGTCAATGCACATTGTGAATAAACAGACAAAAAACAGCTGCTATAAGTAAAATTAAACTCAACATCGAACAATGTTTCCAAGAGCAGCATCACATCAAGTACAATGACACAACTACATACGAGAAAAATAAAAAATATAGCCAAAAAACAATAATAACAAAAAACAACACACAATAAGAATGCAATACAGAGACTCTTCATACAATGGGTAGGCCTACAACCCGATGTTTCAAATAGTAGTTATACAAAAATAATAATAAAACAATAAAATAAAAAGCCTCAGTTATATTTCACAATTCAAACAATTCTACCCTTAAAATAATAGATAGATAAATATAATTGTTATCTTAAAGCCTGACTAGCTCTTCTCGAGATCGAATAAGGCTTTAGAAAATAAGATGATGATCATCCGGCAAAATAATGCACAATTATCTATACTATAAAAATATTTGCACTTTAATTAATGCATGCTATGGTGCAGAAATATTTTCCCTGTGTGCTTTTCTTACTTTCTTTTCAATGTTTTCTCCTTCTCGCGGATTCTGCATGGAATCATGTTTGTTAATTTCTTATCATCCGTCCTTTTGTAAATACCCAAGGGTTAACTGAAATTATCTGTGGCTTTATTCATTCCATTCTAAATAATCAGGAAAGTAAAACCATACGAAGGCAGCTCTTCGTCAATCACATTGTGATAATAAAAGAGAAGATCTTGCTGCTTTTTTTCCCCGGGTGTGGTGGGGTGGGGGTGGGGGGGAGGGGAGATGGACAGAATAATTTCAAACTGCTTTATTGAATCTACAGGAGATCCATGATATTGGAAAATGTGTTAAGCAGTACTTGACATTTATTTTGTACCAATGTAGTGAACAAAATAATAACAATCACCGCTTTTATCGGTATGCTTTTTTTCCCGGGTGGGGTGGGGTTGGGGTTTTATATTGATATAATTAATTTAAAAATAAAGGGCTCGCCCGGGATTCGAACCCGGGACCTCTCGCACCCAAAGCGAGAATCATACCCCTAGACCAACGAGCCGTTATATATACAGACGAGAAGTGTGAAATCATATAATGTGGCTTATATTGATTTCAAGAAAACAATGTTTCTTTTGCCTGTTTTCTGTTAGCCGCGACTCGAAGGACTTAAGCACAGCTGCGACACAAAACGTCGATGGAGCCAGCATCAGCAACATCTGAGGGAGAGAACGAAAGTTTTAAAAACAAAACTCACGTGCCAAATATATATTCACACACACACACTCACACTGATACACACACACACACACACACACACACACACACACACACACACACACACACACACACACACACACACACACACACACACACGCGCGCGCGCGCGCGCGCGCATGCATACACACACACACACACACACACACACACACACAGACACACACACACACACACACACACACACACACACACACACACACACACACACACACACACGATGCTAGTTGTCTGTGTATTCCTTTGTAAAGTATTGTTGATATTGTTTTCTGCTATCTGTGTATAACGTATTGTCACTTCCTCTGTCCCTATGGTCCAAAGGGCCTGAAAGGACTGACATAAAACATATTGTTATTGTTATTGTTGCACACACACACACACACACACACACACACACACACACACACACACACACACACACACACACACACACACACCTACACACACACACACACACACACACACACACACACACACACACACACACACACACACATACACACACACACACACACACACACACACACATACACACATACACACACACACACACACACACACACACACACACACACACACACACACACACACACACACACACACACACACACATACACACATACACACACACACACACACACACACACACACACACACACACACACACACATACACACACACACACACACACACACACACACACACATACACACATACACACACACACACACACACACACACACACACACACACACACACACACATACACACATACACACACACACACACACACACACACACACACACACACACACACACACACACACACACACATACACACATACACACACACACACACACACACACACACACACACACACACACACACACACACACACACTTTTCATATAGATATGGCCTGATGAAAAGTGAGCAATTCATTTGAAACTTTGCCACAAATGATATGATGGGTGTTTGTGTTTTTTTGTTTAGTCTTGTACATAATTTTCATAAATCACAAGAACTTGTTATCATTGTACCCTTGTGACCTCGTAAACTATACTTCTTGCAAACGCGTCTGTTTTTACAAACAAATTACAAACGAATTACATTTTGTTCAATCCAACGTAGCTTACATGATTGTACGTACAACTCTGTAAAAGCTGTTTGCGACAACCATTGCCTAACATCTATAAACTGAAAGGAAAGGGTCAAACAAACATACCTTGAAATTCAAATGCAGTCGATTATTACGCAATGCAGTGAACATACCTCAGTCTGATCATCTGCGCCACCCCTTCAGGAAATCTTCTTTGTCTCGTTACATTTGCATAGCCTCTGTCCCTCTCTTTGCACAGTTAGTTTTATGGTCTCGTCTCCTGATCCATTAACAAATACAAAACATGTCCCTTGATTTTATGGAACAGTCCACAGACGCAAGAACGAAACGGTCAATAAAACAGTAACGTCTGTTCTCTGTTCAAATTAATTGCAAACGCGCAATTGTTGGAAGTTTAGTTTCGTAGTGACACCCTCACCCCCACCCCACGTAGTTCTCTCTCCCGTAACCCCCAATATTTCCAAAACATGTATTCCATGCTCGCGCACGCGCACACACGTGCATACATACATACGCGCACGCGCGCATACGCGCACGCGCGCATACGCGCACGCGCGCATACGCGCACGCGCGCATACACGCACGCACGCACTCATTTTTCATTATAAATTTGGGATCATTCTCTTTGTATTCCCCAAGGGATTTTTTCTAATGCATAAACTGCAGTGATCGTGTGCATTTGTATGCACCCGTTCGGTTAGTTTGAAATGGAAACGTCTTCTCCTCGCATCCATAATATTGTTTTTCCATGAAAAAAACCTTTTCCGTTTAAGCCACCCCAACAGTGCTAACATGATATGACACCATATTATAAGATTATGACATACAGGGTAGCCGAATTGAGAAGAAGAAAGGGCAAGAAAACAGCCCAACAATCAGCCAATACCCAACTAAATCAATTATGTTAAAAAAAGAAAGAACACTTTGTTACCCGCATATTGCTATAAAATTCCACTTTTTATTTCAAACAAGAAACATTCGAATTCTCAACCGCTTAGCCTGTTTCATAAACATCATTTTGAAAGCTTTCTAAAGCCTAAACATACATGTTTCCGCTACTTCTCGAGTTATAGCCCATTTCATAGGTTAAGCTCAACTTTTTTGGTGTTTAGTAAACTGGTGCTATGTGTGCGGATGTTAGGTTGTGTGTGACAGTTTATATGCCTTTGTATGCCATGTTATGCCGTTGTGTTTCTGTATTTATTGATTATAAGCGAATTGCGTTATTGTATTGGTTACATTGTGATGTGTAACATTTTTCATGTGCCCCCTGTTTTGTTTTTTAAATAAGCACTTTGACTTTGGCCAACGTTCCCCTTGAAGTTGAACTGCGAAGCAACGAGATATCGACCAAATCAAGGATGGTAGCTTCCCCCGAAGTCGGAGTGTGGCTGCTCACGTGGCGGGGTAATAACAAAAACCGGTCACACACGTAATGCTTTCATCCATAAGCTGACGCGTTTGTACCATAGTGTCCAGACTGTTTGTTGGGATGATCCCTAGAGTCTTTTAGCCAAGGTACGTCAACAACAACAACGACAACAACAACAACAACAACAACAACAACAACAGCAACAACAACAACAACAACAGCAACAGCAACAACAACAACAACAATAATAAGGGAGTCGACATTATAATTATATGGCCCTTTACTCCAATGGCTTTTATCACTGGTTGACAGTAGCCTGTACAAAGGGCCAATAATAAATGAGAGCTGTGCTATAAATGATTTTCTACAGTATTGGAATATCATGCTACAGCTTAGTCTTTCGTGGAAGACTATGACTCTCGAACGAGGGGGCCCTTGCACTAAGCTCTGGTGCTGCAGCCAAAGGGATTGGTTGGCTTTGGGGGACCTTCCCCAAACGCCAACTCTCGTCCTCAATGCCCTTTGGCCGAGAGAGTGGGGATGTACCCTGGGCAAGGCATCTCTACTGTAAACTAACTCTCGCCCAGCCCGTTAGAATAGTATATGTCTGCCCCCCTCTGCTATCTAGCAGTCATTGTCGGAAACGACAGAGGGGCAACAACAGCAACATGCCTTAAAACGAAGTCTTGCCATCTCTGCCACTGCGGCAGACTAGTTTCTTTGTTTGACTGTCTCCGTATCAGCCTGCCTTAGTAATGTGCTGTTCATTGTGGTTTTGCGTCTCCCGCTCTTCAGTGCTACTCAGTTGTGACAAAACACGTACTTGAATTCAAGGTACGCAGATTCGATGTGGTAATACAAAATATATATAGCAATGCAGCAATATTGACAAAATAAACTATCATCCAACAATTGTGCCTCTCTCTCTCTCTCTCTCTCTCTCTCTCTCTCTCTCTCTCTCTCTCTCTCTCTCTCTCTCTCTCTCTCTCTCTCTCTCTCTCTCTCTCTCTCTCTCTCTCTCTCTCTCTCTCTCTCTCTCTCTCTCTCTCTCTCTCTCTCTCTCTCTCTCTCTCTCTCTCTCTGTCTCTCCCTCTCTCTCTCTCTCTCTTTTTGTGTTTGCCCCCACATATAATACACACACACACACACACACACACACATACACACACACACACACACGCACGTACGCACGCACACATATACTCACATATGAGCACATATAAGCACTCATAATATGTACAAACGTTTTTAGTATATACAAATCGAGTGTTATAACTGTGGTGATGACACAGCGAGCGCATACTACATGCATAATAAATGATAATTATTATACAGGTGTTTGTTAGTTTGTTTTGGTTACTTTTCTGGTATGCCCTCTCTCTCTCTCTCTCTCTCTCTCTCTCTCTCTCTCTCTCTCTCTCTCTCTCTCTCTCTCTCTCTCTCTCTCTCTCTCTCTCTCTCTCTCTCTCTCTCTCTCTCACTCTCTCTCTCTCTCTCTCTCTCTCTCTCTCTCTCTCTGTCTTTCTCCCTCTCTCTCCCTCTCTCTTTTTGTGTTTGCCCCCACATATAATACACACACACACACACACACACACACACACACACACACACACACACACGCACGTACGCACGCACACATATACTCACATATGAGCACATATAAGCACTCATAATATGTACAAACGTTTTTAGTATATACAAATCGAGTGTTATAACTGTGGTGATGACACAGCGAGCGCATACTACATGCATAATAAATGATAATTATTATACAGGTGTTTGTTAGTTTGTTTTGGTTACTTTTCTGGTATGCCCTCTCTCTCTCTCTCTCTCTCTCTCTCTCTCTCTCTCTCTCTCTCTCTCTCTCTCTCTCTCTCTCTCTCTCTCTCTCTCTCTCTCTCTCTCTCTCTCTCTCTCTCTCTCTCTCTCTCTCTCTCTCTCTCTCTCTCTCTCTCTCTCTCTCTCTCTCTCTCTCTCTCTCTCTCTCTCTCTCTCTCTCTCAACACACACACACACACACACACACACACACACACACACACACACACACACACACACACACACACACACACACACACACACACACACACAGTATGTACACCCAGCTTTGACCTCTAAATGTGAGTGCAATAACAGTGACCCAACAGCAAAACAATACACTCGAGAGTGCACACACAAAACAATTGTGTACCCCCAATGAATCGTGTCCACTGACAAACGTCACTAGCGAACCACCAAAGTAGTGGCAATAACCGACGAGACAACAATGGATAAGTACGGGACCTCCTTGACCATCAGTTTGAAGCAGACGATCGTCCAGAGACAAGACAACTCAGACACTGCCCATTCAGCCGCCATCATATCTGTAACTAATATCCCTGTTGTGTTGAATCGCCCTCCCCTCGCCCAATAAAAGACGAGTTATTGATGGAACTAATAACCGGACCAACGCCACAGACACCACAACCACCACGAATGCACCCAGCGTCCTCCCCGAACGCTTCCCGAGACCCTCCTCCTTCCTCCTCCTCACGATCATCAAAACCGCCTTGCGGCCATCTTCACATCGACTCGGCACCAGAACAACTCTATTCCACAACAGCATGATGTGTGAAATACGCCGGGGTGTAGCTGCGAATTGGGATTCGGAATGAGCGGTGTGGGAGCAACGCCACTGTACGACCCAAAAGATGGGACAGCAAAACAAAGAAAGAAAATAAGTGTGAAATAAGAAAAAAAATCCTTTTCAAAACTAAGTCCAGGGTTTCAAAACCCTGTCCATGGATTGATAAAGGCCCTTCGAAATATCTTGCTCCATTAATTGTGTTTGTTTTTGTGTGGGTTTTTTGGTCATTCTAAATCCAGGGTTACTTAGATACTCGTAGATGTTAGGTGATTCTCTCAACTCTGCTTATGCAGACCAAGACAGCAATGATAGAACGAGCTGCAAAGTCACCCAGGAGGGAGAGTTCACCAGACAGTTTCAAGTCAAGATCGGTACAGACACAGGACAGGGGATGGTGGTGGAGTCCTCTTGTACACGGCTGGATCCCAAAAGAGGGTGCTGTGCTTAACTTACAAACATCCCACCAGTACAGACATTCTTTGGGTGAAATTGCTAAAAGATCAACAAAACAGACAAGAGTACACACAGATTAACCCAGAAAGACTACACAATAGTCCTACCATTTCCTCGATGGAAGTAATCACGAAACAATAATGCCTCTTTTCTTCTACGAATGAAGATTGCTTGCTGCACCTAAACGCAACAAGAATCCATCAAGTAATGACTGGAGTCGGGCCTAGGGGTGTTGTGAGGGTATAAGGAGGGACCGTACACTAACTACCACAAACCTTATTACGATATGACAATTCTACCCGATTTATGTAAGTCCCTCGGTGGGAAAAAAGTTACTTTGTCCTTTGACAATAACTCTTATACCGTGCTATTGATTACGAAGGGGACCATTCGAGTCAACATTATGTGAGTGCTTGGGAGGGAAAACATTATGTCCATGTAATGGGAGACTGTTTGACGTCCTCATGGCGCAGTGTCACTGGGTTTTTTTGTGTTGTTGTCTTTCGTTTTTGAGAGCGAAATTGTGAGAGGAGACGGGGATGGAGCAGGTTTATTTATGTTATCTCTGTCTGTCTGTTTGTTTGTCTGTCTGTCTGTCTGTCTGTCTAATTAGTATAGTCTTTTATATCTGTTTGCATGTCCTTTGAAATGCATCGTGCTATGAAACATGTACCGCCCCCATTCATATGGGGGCTTGGCCTTAATGGATTAAAATATCTTAAGTCGGAAAACACTCTCTCTCTCTCTCTCTCTCTCTCTCTCTCTCTCTCTCTCTCTCTCTCTCTCTCTCTCTCTCTCTCTCTCTCTCTCTCTCTCTCTCTCTCTCTCTCTCTCTCTCTCTTTGATAATGAAAATATACCCCCTCCTTTTTTGAAACATGTACCGCACTCATTCGGGGGCACACAAAAAACGCACACTATTCATATGGGGGCTTGGCCTTAATGGACTAAAATATATGGTCTGAAGTCTCTCCCTTTTGTTGGCGGAGGCCGGCAAAACGGAGCTTCTAAATCAGACACACACGAGTAGCTAACAACGAAATAATGCCCGTGAGACCAGCGAGCTGTGTTCAAATCGTATTCAGGGACTGAGAGGGTGACTCCAAGCTGCCCCCGAACGCTCCCTTGCTTGGTTATCAGATGTCAATTACGCCAATGAAGAAGACAACGATGACCATGCATGATGGCGATGACAATGATGATAATGATGACAACGATGACCATGCATGATGGCGATGACAATGATGATAATGATGACAACGATGACCATGCATGATGGCGATGACAATGATGATAATGATGACAACGATGACCATGCTTGATGGCGATGACAATGATGATAATGAGAAAGAGGAGGGGGACAGAGAATAGCGGAGGGGAGAATGATGTTGAAACAATGGAAAAGGTGATGGCGAGGACGACGACTACGACGACGACGAATAAGAAGAAGAAGAAGAAGAGGAGGAGGAGGAGGAGGAGGAGGAGGAGGAGGAGGAGGAAGAGCTGGATTTTGATTATGCTGATGACGATTATAATAGTGAGGAGGAGGAGGAGGAGGAGGAGAGACAATGACGACGACGAGGATAAAGATGATGATGACAACAACGACATTGATGGCCATGATAACGACGAAGATAACGATGATGGTGACGATGATGATGGTGAAAATGATGATAATGACGTTGAGCAATATGATGATGATGATGACGACGATGACAATAACGATGAAGATGATGACGATCATGAAGACGACGACGACGATAATGATGAAGATGACGACGATGATGAGGATGATGATTATCTGTCCAAGTTATTCCGAGCCACACAACATTGCTGCTTTGTAGACTGAAATGATTACCAGAAAAGGTGCAGTTGCAGTTGTAGTTACAAAAAAAGTCAACATTCGGAACGCATAATTTGATTTATGGACATTGAATCACGCTAGCAGCTCACTGCAGTATCATTTTACTTGAGGTTGGTTCCCTTGGGGAAATGCACATGGGTGGGTTTTTTCCCCGATACCTTGGAGAGGAGGAGCTAGACTATTGCGATCCTCGTGGTGTCGGTTCTATTCTGTCTGGACGGAATCGTTTTCAATAGGACTAGTTCGGAAATAATTGAGGGGAGTAATTTCATGGTGTGTAGGAGTTATCTTGCCTAATTCAATCAGTCAAACAGGGGAAGTTACTCTGCCATCAGGTAAATCCCCAGCCCTCGCTTCTTGTGTTTGAGGAGACACACAGCATGTAGAACGCAGTGCGTCATTCTCAAATTGATGTCATTTATATTTTTAGGTCAAAGTTTGCAAGTTCTATCACTTTGTAGCAACTGGTTGTCGTATGCAAAAAAGTAGCATCGTGTAAATACTTCGCTCGCTACTATGAGACTTAGCATTTGCGGCATTTGCGACATTGAGCGAATTTTTTTAAATTTCACTTTTTTTCCGTAATGTCATGAAATATGAACGATTTGAGTACGGAAAAGTGTTTCAAATACGGAAAAGGTGAAATTGCGTTCATCCTTAATGTCGCAAATGCTAACTCATAGTAGCGAGCGAAGTATTTACACGATGCTACTTTTTTGCATGCGACACTGGTCACTCCTTACTTTTCTACAAAATGTTTGCAAGTCGCTGACTCGCATCCTGCGGTTTCAAGCTTCGACGCCATTGTTCCATTGTGGCTATGGTATTTGACCGAGTAATGGAGGTAAACAACCCTAATTTTCACGAAGTGCTCTTCCCTAGTTTTTTTTTCCCGAAAATCGTCTATTGCGTGCGGTGCTGTATGCCTACCACCGTACATAGAAGGTCCCATTAAAAAAACAACTATAACCGTGCTGAACTTGACCTTGAAAAGTAAAATTATTATTGTTGCCGAATATTTCGCATCGTCAGACTTTACGATATTG
>CM065688.1:29018160-29030660 GCA_017654935.2 Phymorhynchus buccinoides
TCGCGTTTTCTTGAAAACCATTCAATCTATTTCAATAACTTTTAGTGTACAAGTTATAGAGGATATCAGCTATTGACTGGTTGCTTTAGTTTTATTTTGAGGTCAGGGTCATGCTGATTAAGGAGTTCAAAACCCCAAAACACTTAATCGTTTATATCTCGCGAACTTTCGCACGTATTTCAATGTCAATGCGGTTTTGTTTATGTTTTCTGATAAAAGGGCTATATTATTATACTCATGAATTTGTCTGACCTTAACCTTGAAGTTTGACCTTTAATACGTATATGTGTTGTGACCATAATTATCTTTCACATCGTTGGACTTAAACTGTTCACAGGTGGTGTGCAAATGCATTGGGTTAAGGTCATTCTGAGTATTTAGTGCAAGGTCAAGGTCACAACGGTTATTGTCTGTCGATATGACCATCTGTAGCCGGTCATTTACAATCACACATTTTATTTGTTATTTGTTTTTGGCAACTGCTTAGTTTCTAGTCACTGGATCGCAGATGCGTCATGCTGCTACCGTGTGCCCTAATTCGCCCGCTCGGGAACTTATCTGCCGCTCGGCGATCCCTAACTTGTTTCTGTCTATTTCTGCGTCGTTTCCATGCTCTTCTTTTCTCCTCTTGTCTTTTCCTTGTGTTTTCATCATCAACGGTCTCTGTTTTGTGGCTTCTTCATTCGTCCTTTCAGCTTTCTTCTGTAAGCCTTTTTGTTTATTTAGATGTGTTAAAACAAATAACAAATTATTGTCTTTTTCGTTTCTTGTTATTGAAAGTATTTTTATCGGTGTTTAGTGGCTCTGTCAAAATAATTGTTGCTCTAATTTTTCATACCACTGTCTTCATGCCTCTTTCTATGCTTCTGTCTGAGTCTCTGTGTATCTGTCTGTATGTCTGTCTCTGTTTCTTTCTCGGGCAGACAAGCAGGCTGGCACTCATAATGCAGACAGACAGACAGACAGACAGACAGACAGAGGCAGACATTCAGAGACTGGCAGACAAAGCAAAGATAGATAGAAAGAGAGAGAGGGGAGAGGAAGGGGGGGGGGATGGAGAGAAAAGTGAGGGGGGGGGGGAGAGAGACAAAAGAAAACGAGAGAGAGAGAGAGAGAGAGAGAGAGAGAGAGAGAGAGAGAGAGAGAGAGAGAGAGAGAGAGAGAGAGAGAGAGAGAGAGAGAGAGAGAGAGAGATGCTACATTACCGAATTAAATAGGACATTGAGAGCTATTGTGGGGACATTTGAACACACACAAATGTATTCAAACTATTATGTTTAGTTCTGGTTATTGTTTTCCAATGGTTTTTTTAATTTTATATCTGGCAGCCAAGTAGAAAGACACTTCAGAAATGACTGAAGTCACGGCATAGTTATTTGTGTCCTCCGTTGTGTGTGGATTATGTGTGTATGTGTGTACGTGTGTGTGTGTGTGTGGGGGGGGGCATTCGGACTGATGGCATTGGGGAAGGTCCCCCAAGAAGCCAACTAAACCCTTGTCTGTAGCACTGAGATGCAGTGATAAATGACCCTTAGTTTGAGAGTGATAGTCATTCACGAAAGACTACCGCGTGCCTTGCATCATGTTCCGTTTGGACTTTAGAAAACCAATTATTGCTTAGTTGTCACTTTACTATTGGCCCCAACGTCCAGGCTAATGTCAACCAATGATAAAAAGCCATTTGAGTAAAGGTACCGGGGCAGTGGGTGGATGCCTCGTGCCGCCATACGGGGAGCTGGACGACCCCGCCTCTTCCACGAGTCTCTCCCCGTTCTGTGCTTGTAACTTCCTCTAACCTGCCACTCTCTTTGACTCTGCCTTTTCCCTTCGCTTTCTATCATCTGCTGACTTATTGGCCCACTCTACTGCCTTTTTAAAAAATCTTCCAAATAATGTTCTCTTTTGAGCCCCTCCGAAATCGGAATGTGTTGGCTGTACGCAGCGGGGAGACCAGTGAAAACTGAAAACCGGACACATACGTACCTTACCCATTATGGCCATATGGCCTGGGGACGCAGAAGAAGAGTAAATGGACAGTGAAGAAGATGAGATTAACACATGTTCGCTATTATTAGTGTTGTTCTGCGGTTCCTTTTCCAATACCTTTTTTTGCTTGTGGCAGCCAATACCATGCAACTGGAATATGACAGTACCTTGTGAATGAATTAATGAATGCATTAATGAATGAATGAAAGTTGGGTTTAACGTCCGCTCGGCTCAAAGAACACATGTGAGACGAACCATCAACCAACCACCACGACCATCATTCAGTGTCTGGAGCAGATCCTGGAGGCACTGCAATACCTGGCCTGCCTAAAGTTTAGAGTGCCTTGCATAAGGCCATGGCTTGTTGTACTCAACTCACTAAATTTGTGTCGCTGCTTCACTGTGCATGTTTTCAAATATATTTTGTTTACAAACAAGAAGATAATGATTGTAACACAGTTGAGAGAAAGTCACAACCTGTTTCGGGCGACTACATCAGAGTATTGAGGTGGAGTCATTGGAGAAGTCTCTGTGAACTACACACGGGTTATTGGGATGATGAAACACAAGATGAGAAGAAGAAGTAGAAAATCTGTTTAACGTCCTCCGGTCTGGAACAGACACATATGGAACATTAGTAGATATACAGATGGTGTGAACGATCCTGGAGGCAATGCCTGGAGGCGGTGAAACACCGGGAAAGTCCCGAATTTCTAACAATACAGATGTGAAGCCAACACAAGATGAGAAAGAAGTTCTGACCGGTTGTAGGAGACCTTGGAGGAAGCTGGCGAACCTAATTAGGTTCTTCTTCGGCCTTGTTGATAAGTGAGTGACAAACTGGAAGCCAGGGACAGGTAAAGCCAGGGGGTGGGGAGGGAGGTGAGGGGCCAGGGATGGATGGAGAAGGTGAGCACAAATCAAGAAGAGACAGAGAAAGGGGCTTGTTTTGGGGTAGCTGTGACCCATATACGAATCCCCCCAACTTCCAATTGAGGCGGCTCTTTAAAATTATGTTTCGTTTTCAATTTGGGGACATATGTATGGGAGTCAAACCTGGCCAAAGCAAGATTTCTTACCAGCTATAAGAGGGAGAACACGTGAAACCCGTGATTTTGACACGTGATCTGGTGGGTCTTTAAAGAATTGAATGGGGGGTTATTGTTGTCTTTCTTTGTTTGTGCTGCCGTCAGCACCATTAGACCAGGCTGGAGCTAAGCGTTGATGGACGAGTGACTAGCCCTTTATTTCCCACGTCATGCGGTCATCAGCAGAGTGTGTCGTGGAGCGATGGTCTAAGCGATGCCAGACAAGTCTGGAAGGAACCCTTGTCTGACCCTCTGCCGCCACCCTGATGATTCACTGCCATTATTGGAGGGTCGGCAGCCTAGGCTCTCTCTCTCTCTCTCTGGCTCTCTCTCTCTCTCTCTCTCTCTCTCTCTCTCTCTCTCTCTCTCTCTCTCTCTCTCTCTCTCTCTCTCTCTCTCTCTCTCTCTCTCTCTCTCTCTCTCTCTCTCTCTCTCTCCATGCCCATCACCCGCCACCCACCCCCTCCATACCCATCATCATCATCATCGCCACCAAGGTTTGTTTTTCTTCTTGCCTTTCGTTTACTTTGTCTCCTCATTCCATTCCAGACCTCTTTCTCATGCCCCATTCATGTCCGATTTTGTGGAGTCATCAATCAATCTGCTCTAACAAGCTGGAGCAGTGAGAGTACCCCAAAAAGGGATATCAAATTTGTTTATAAAGAAGATAAATAAACACAACTAGTTGGGAGAGTGTTTCGAATCAATGTATAACAATAGAAACGCATTACATTAACAATAATGTAGAAATGTTTCGCAGACCATCTTCTTCCTCTTCTTGGACGTGCATGGCCTCAATCAATACGCTGATTGTTTTGCCATGAAATCGGGAAGGTTCAACCACTTATGTCAAAAGATCAGAAAGGGAATTAAGTAGGCCAGAGAAGGAATTGTGAGAAAGATAGATAAACGAGAATCATATGCTGGTTAAAAACAAAAGTATTGTCCTTGATTGCTTATACTGACAAACCCTGAACGGGTCTGCCAGAGACGATGTCTGCAGCAGCAGGGTGTCCATGCAGGTGTTCCCAGACCCTAACTCTGAAGCCCTCTGGAGTTTGTGGCTTCCACGGCTGCTGTTGGTAACTCGTTGATGGTGCGGGGAAAGAAAGAACTTTGGCGGTAGGCCTACTCAGTCCGGCACTGGGGGATAAGCTGTTGAGTGTCTTCTGCGATGCCGCTCTGGTGAAGTCACACACTTTCTCCTGTCAACGCTCACCATGCCATTTATATCCTGTACATCATGGTGAGCCTGGTGGCCTGCCGGAGTTGCCGCAAGGAGTTCCATCTCAGACGTTTGGAGCATGTCGCTGACGCTGGCTGTCTTGTGGTATTCAAAACAAACCTGGCTGCTCTGCGCTGAATTGACTCCACCTTGTCAATACTTTTCTGGGTGGAAGGATCCCACACCGTACATGCGTACTCCAGGAGGGCCTCACAAAGGCTGAATAGGCCTTATATCTGAGTTCGGTGGATGCGATCTCCTGAGGAAGCCAAGCATACGGCTAGCCTTCGATGTGATGGCATTCACGTGGACGTCCCAGCTCATGTTTTTGTGCAGAGTGACACCCAGGTATTTTGCCGTTTGAACAGTGTCCAGGATGTGCCCATGTAGAAACCATCATGTTTGATATAATCAGCCTTATCAGGCAGATTAGGATAGTTTGACTATTGCTTTGGTTACATATTCTTTGTGTAAAATAAAATATTGTCTTCAAATATCATATTTGTATGCGCTAATGATGTGCTGACTTTCGCTTCGAAATATATTGGTTATTATGTCAAGAGAAAGGCGATTTCAATTAATCAAATTCAACTATTCGAGACCTTACTTGATTTTGTTATGATTTAATTAAGTTTAAGATAACGTCCAGGCTCTAACGCCTTATCTAACGTAAAATAATTGTCCTTCTAATTACTAAGACCGAATTATTTAATTTATATTTGATTCCTGGGTTAATTGTGGGATCCTCAAATTCTTGACTCAGATTAGGATCTGTCAGTGTGGTGTGTTAATGTAATTTTGTGATAACATCGTGTTTTAGCTACAGTGTTCTCCATTCAGCAAGTTCCCCGGTTGACTTAAAGCTGTAGGCCACGCCCTGTAGGCGGGGTTTCGCGTGATTGACAGCTGTCGCGTACTGATTGAGCCTGAGAGCGTCCACTGGTCGTGCCTGTCAACCCCCAGTAGAACAGGACCCGCTTCCCGCATCGTTGACAACGACCACCCACTAACAATGGGAATGATCTGCTAGTCAGTAGTCACTCGACTGCCGCTGAGATCTATGGGTGTGTTTGCATGAGAGTTAGAGAGAGAGAGAGAGAGAGAGAGAGAGATAGAGAGAGAGAGAGAGAGAGAGAGAGAGAGAGAGAGAGAGAGAGAGAGAGAGAGAGAGAGAGAGAGAGAGAGAGAGAGAGAGAGAGAGGGGGAGAGAGAAAGAAAGAGAGAGAGAGAAAGAGAGAGAGAGAGAACGAACGAAATGTTCTTTATTTAGGGTAATGAGATAAGCTAATTAGTTACAGGTTTTTTCACTCAGCCCTGAGGCAACCAACAAGAAATCAACAAACAAATAAAATTAAGAGCAAGAAGGGAAAAAACCCAGAAGCAAACTAAGAAAAGCAATAATCATTATAAAAAAAAACACCAAAAAAACATTATTTACATATATATACATAACCAGCAAGAGTAAGGGGAGATGGGGAATGGGGATTTTGAAAAAGGATACTGAGAGAGAGAGAGAGAGAGAGAGAGAGAGAGAGAGAAGAGAGAGAGAGAGAGAGAGAGAGAGAGAGAGAGGAGAGAGAGAGAGAGAGAGAGAGAGAGAGAGAGAGAGAGAGAGAGAGAGAGAGAGAGAGAGAGAGAGAGAGAGAGAGAGAGAGAGAGAGAGAGAGAGAGAGAGAGAGAGAGAGAGAGAGAGAGAGATGCTCCTTTTTGGGTCCCCTGTTCTCTGTTATGTCTATACTGTTATTATTTATTTCGAATTTGTTTCTGTTAATGAAAACTGTGTTTTAAATTCAAGTCATTCAATATCAATGCAAATCGCTTTTCACGAAAACTAGGGGAACACGGGGTAAAAAGCGCATGGGCGGGTAAGAAGCCCACCCCAATTATCTCATGAAATAAAGAAAATTTCAGTCAAATTTGCCCATGAGACGAATGCTAGACATTAACGCTCGTCTCATGGGCAAAATGAGACTGAAATTTGCTTCATTTCATGAGATAATTGGGGTGGGCTTCTTACCCGCCCATGCGCTTTTTACCCCGTCTTCCCCTATGCCTACTACTGACTACGCATTGTCTTTACAACTTGAAGCCTCACCGTGTAATCAACCATTCCTTAGAGAGTTGTAATTAATTTGGGTCACCTTCACCAGACTCAGCACCCGCCAAATGCTCTGCTGAGAACTACCAGGGGGAAAGAGGCAAAGCAGAAAATGGGTTAGAGAAAGTGGGTTAGGGAATGAGCAATGGGGAAAATGCAGCAATAATGCAGTGAGAGAGAAAAACAAAAAGACTCCACCACACTGAACGACGCACACTAATTCTCCAATTCATCATTAGTCCCCGAGTCAAAGCTATTGTTTTTGTCTGGTCCGTCCGGTGTCCGTCCGTCCGGCATGCCTCCGTCCGTCCGGATATTCGTCCGTTTTTCTCAAAAACTATTCAGTCTATCATCATCAAATTTGGTATGCTAGTTTGCCAAGATGCAAGCTATCCACTGATGTATTTCGTTTTACATTAAGGTCAAGGTCGCGCCAGTAACGGGGTTCAAACCCCGAAACACATAATCGCTAATATCTCGCGAAGTTTTGCATGTATTTTAATGCAGTTTTTTTCACGTTTCTTGATGAATGGTCTATAACACAGTTGTCATGAATTGTTCTGTGCGCGCGTGTGCGCATGATCGCGCGCGCTCAAATCACGGGCCCGAGCCCCAAGGCTATATATCAAAAACTATTCAGTTACGTGCTGTTTTGATGCGTTTTATGTAGATACGTGTTGTTTTGATGCGTTTGTATGTATGTGTACAGCCGACGCATTCCGATTTCGGAGTACCTCGGCGATGCTGCGAGGGGACTTTGCAACCGCTCGGCGTTGCACTTGATCATCATTCACTGTTGTATGCGTCTTAGTTGCTTTGGCACTTTTCACCTCCTACATGATAATATGCTTGTTGTCCGGCTACGGAAGCAACTAAAGTGACAAGTCTCTCTAGCCTGGGACACTGAGCAACCATTGTCATTAACGTGAAGCACGGCTCCACACTCCAGCAGAGTCCAACAACCCGGGCAGGCTGTCATGGAAACACGATGTTATTATCATCGATTTGGTTCTTTTCCTCTCAACCGTATTACTACTGTAATTGGAATCCCTTGTTTGATTCCGCGTTGCCCAAGGCCATATTAATATCCCGGGCTATCACGTTATCAAAAGTGATTCCTTTGATACCGAAAACAGATTCGCACATATTCAAACACAACTGAGATGCATTTGCAAAACAAAACAAACTTCAAAGGATTTCAAATCAATCAAAAGAAGGGTTTTTTAGAAGCATATAGAGCACCCAAACCAAACAAACTTCAAGCATCTCAAATCAACTAAAAGAAGGCTTTTTAGAAGCATAATTATAGAGCACCCAAGAAAGACAGAGGGAAATGGCTATGATAATCTCATCGATTAGTTTATATCCCTAAGGTTATTACAATCTTCGACCTTAATTTACCAAAAGGTAGCCATTTTTCGTGCTAATAAAAACGGAACTTCAGAACCAGTTGAATGCAAAGACCTGTTTACTGTTCACCACTGCTGTGTCTTTATCTATTGTGTCTAATCCCTACTGGTGTGCCTTCACTGTTGCTATAGTCTTTGAGTGCAGTGTCTTTACAAAAACAAGGATGCTAGCATGGCAAATACCCTGAGGGGGTAAAAACAGAATTAGTGAGAGATTGGATCAGGGGGGTGGGATTGTTTAAGCAGGATTCCAGCCATCGGCTCTCATAGGTCAGTATGATTTCAAATTTCTGGAGAACGCTATTGAGATAATTTATATCTGAGATGGGAAAATAAAATATTTTAAAAGATTGAGTTAACACCGGTAGAAGCTTTTATCAACAAACCAGAGAGAGAGAGAGAGAGAGAGAGAGAGAGAGAGAGAGAGAGAGAGAGAGAGAGAGAGAGAGAGAGAGAGAAAGAGAGAGAGAGAGGAGACGACGAGAGAGAGAGAGAGAGAGAGAGAGAGAGAGAGAGAGAGAGAGAGAGAGAGTCTGGCCTGACACTGACAGACAAGGATTAAAGAAGAATTATAGGTTATGGTAGTGTTGATAATGGTGTCTCTATGCGTCTATGCGTGTGTGCACACGTGCGCTCGTGTGTGTTTGCTATAGTGTTGGGAGGGGGGTGTCCAGAGAGAAGTTGTTGAACATTGCAGCCCTATTGAAAACGGAGGACAAAATCACCTCCATGGAGGGAGGGAGGGAGGGAGAAGTGTTTTTCCTGCCCCGTGCCATCCTAGCCGGTGCTAATCCAGCAGGACGTTGTTACGATCGACGGGCCAGTCAGGCCTGTCGCTGTCAAGCAGCTTTTAATTCCCCTCCACTAATGCAAGGACACACACCAGGAACCCTCCAGTCAAAAGAGCGGGAAACGGGGAGGGAAAAAAAGAGAGACCACTCTTTTCTTGCACTGCTCTCTCGCCACTACACACACCACCCACCCACCTACCAATCACCCACTACCCTTTTTCCTGTCCCCCACCCCCACGGGAGACAACAAACCCTCGACCTACCTGCCGTAATTAAAGTAATCAGACGGGGCTGCAGCGGACAATAAAAATCGCCGTCGCAGCGCCCTCTATTTGATTTCCGCCGAGTGCCGAGGCCGTCTCCCATTATCTCCCTTCCCGGGAACAAAACTCCACAGCGCAAGCGGATCGTGGACAAGATTGAGAAGGAGTCCGGGCCGTCCTCTAGGGACTATCGGGTTTCCCGATCACCCAAACGAACAGCAGCATAAATCACGCGTCCATTTTCTCTCCCCCACCGGCCGGGGCTTTTTTTGCCCTGCAAGAAAAAGAAAAGAAATTCTATCCGCTGTTGCAGCAGTAATAAGCCGCAGGGGGATTAGGTCCCGACAGCTTGCTCCGAGACACGAGCTGTCATTGGCCGTTGTGGTAAACGGATGATCATGTGATCGGTAAAAAGGGGGAGGGAGGATCGTTGGTTGGTTGGTTGGTTGATTCTGGTGGCTTCATGACAGGAAGTCACCCTCAGGCAGGAATCTGCTGCTTAACGACTTGACAGGGCGCGCGGATTGGTTACCTAGTCACTAATATCCACCACCCAGGACCTTCTCAATGATGCTAATGCAATCTTTTTGTTATTTGTTCATTCATTGGTTTTTTCCAATTCCCGCTCTTTTTGCACCGACCAGGCATTCTTAAGTTACCTGTAGTTTCAGACATCGTCCCGGTTATCATTACGTTTTATGAATGAACAGGGAACGGCACGAAATGGAAATGAGAATTTAATAGGGCTAACGGCAGGTGCACTTAGACACCTCACACGATGAATGGGGAAAAGCTATCATTAGTTTAAAAAAGATACCAGTGTAATTAGGGGGTTAGGTTTCTTGTCTGTCAGGGGTTATCTTGTTCGTCGGATTTCACGAACATGTAAAAGGGTATTAAGATGAGACCACAAATAACCTGTTTAAATGTTCTTGTAAAAAAAACACCAGACAACAGCATTAAGAAAATGCTTAAATGTTACAGAAACCCAAGTCAGGTGTGGTGAGGGCTTTCATAATCAAAGAAAAGAATAATTGGAAAGATAAAGTTGTCATGGGTCAGTGGTTGCACACCAGAAAACCATCCTTTTTTCTCTCTCTCACGTTACTTCTAATCTCACACCAAAACTCATGATACACTGTTCTCTCTCACTTCTAATCTTACACCAAAACACATGATACACTGTTCTCTCTCACTTTACTTCTAATCTTACACCAAAACACATGATACACTGTTCTCTCTCACTTTACTTCTAATATCACACCAAAACACACGATACACTGTTTCTCTCTCACTTTACTTCTAATCTCACACCAAAACACATGATACACTGTTCTCTCTCACTTTACTTCTAATCTTACACCAAAACACATGATACACTGTTCTCTCTCACTTTACTTCTAATCTCACACCAAAACACACGATGCACTGTTCTCTCTCACTTTACTTCTAATCTCACACCAAAACACATGATACACTGTTCTCTCTCACTTTACTTCTAATCTTACACCAAAACGCATGATACACTGTTCTCTCTCACTTTACTTCTAATCTCACATCAAAACACGTGATACACTGTTCTCTCTCTTTCACTGTACTTCTAATCTCACACCAAAACACGTGATACACTGCTCTCTCTCTCACTGTACTTCTAATCTCACACCAAAACACATGATACACTGTTCTCTCTCACTTTACTTCTAATCTCACACCAAAACACATGATACACTGTGTTCTCTCTCACTTTACTTATATTACACCAAAACACATGATACACTGTTCTCTCTCAATTTACTTCTAATCTTACACCAAAACACATGATACACTGTTCTCTCTCACTTTACTTCTAATCGTACACCAAAACACACGATACACTGTTCTCTCTCACTTTACTTATAGTACACCAAAACACACGATACACTGTTCTCTCTCACTTTACTTCTAATCGTACACCAAAACACACGATACACTGTTCTCTCTCACTTTACTTATAATACACCAAAACACATGATACACTGTTCTCTCTCACTTTACTTATATTACACCAAAACACATGATACACTGTTCTCTCTCAATTTACTTCTAATCTTACACCAAAACACACGATACACTGCTCTCTCTCTCTCTCACTGTACTTCTAATATTACACCAAAACACACGATACACTGCTCTCTCTCTCTCTCTCACTTTACTTCTAATCTTACACCAAAACACACGATACACTGTTCTCTCTCACTTTACTTCTAATCTTACACCAAAACACATGATACACTGTTGTTCTCTCTCACTTTACTTCTAATCTTACACCAAAACACATGATACACTGTTCTCTCTCACTTTACTCTAATCTTACACCAAAACACACGATACACTGTTCTCTCTCACTTTACTCTAATCTTACACCAAAACACACGATACACTGTTCTCTCTCTCTTTTTACTTAATACTTTACTCTAATCTTACACCAAAACACATGATACACTGTTCTCTCTCACTTTACTTCTAATCTCACACCAAAACACATGATACACTGTTCTCTCTCACTTTACTTCTAATCTCACACCAAAACACATGATACACTGTTCTCTCTCACTTTACTTCTAATCTTACACCAAAACACATGATACACTAGCTGTTCTCTCTCACTTTACTTCTAATCTCACACCAAAACACATGATACACTGTTCTCTCTCACTTTACTTTCTAATCTTACACCAAAACACATGATACACTGTTCTCTCTCACTTTACTTCTAATCTCACACCAAAACACATGATACACTGTTCTCTCTCACTTTACTTCTAATCTCACACCAAAAACACATGATACACTGTTCTCTCTCACTTTACTTCTAATATTACACCAAAACTCATGATACACTGTTCTCTCTCACTTTACTTCTAATCTCACACCAAAACACATGATACACTGTTCTCTCTCACTTTGCTTCTAATCTCACACCAAAACACATGATACACTGTTCTCTCTCAATTTACTTCTTTTTTTCTTCCTCTTTTACTCTGTTTATTGTGTGTTTTTTACCGTTGTCACCATCACTAGAAAACCATCCTTGATAGCAGCGTTTTGGAGAAGTATTCATTATGAGTTAGTTATTACCTGTACATTTAATTAAAATTGAAGAAGTCCATTCTGCCTTGTGCGTTGTTGCTCAAATACTGTCCAGCACATAGGCTGAACATGACCCCCCCCCCACCCCACCCCCTCCCATACGACACACTTGGTCCGGCCCTGAGATTACAAAATTTCAGATCCACTGAGGCTCTATTAAAGTGCGAACGACTGCTTAAAAGATCGTTTTTCCACCGATCCGAATTGATATAAAATAAAACATGCAGGAAGGTCTCGTTCGAATTCCATAATTATTGCCATGAGGATTTAATATTTGAAAGCGGTTCTTAAAGATCCACCAGGTCACGTGTCAAAAGCACGGGTGAATGAATGAAAAATGCTGTTTTACGTCCTCTCGGTCCGGAACAGACACATATGGGACATTTGCAGATACAAAGATGGTGGGAACAATACTGGAGGCAATGCCCGGAGGCAGTGCAACACCAGTAAAGTCCCTATTTTTTAACAATACAGATAGGTGTAGCAGTAACCACGCCTCGGTTAAACCTCA
>CM065688.1:29035660-29040660 GCA_017654935.2 Phymorhynchus buccinoides
TTTTAGAGAAAAAGCACTCTGTAACCATTCTCTCCTTTCACGCTCGGGTCATATTTTAACCAGGGTCTTGGTGCTACGGGCCACCTTTGACTCTACAAAAGATGCTACATCATGGCGACAGGACGGGACCGGGCCAGAATGAGACACCGGAGTCCGGCTCTTTTTTTCCGCAAGAGTTGTACTTTGGGGCTTAATTCCCTTTGTTTTATTGGCTTGCCTCATGCAGTCAGGAAGCGAGAGGGACGGGTGTGCTTCATTAAATCGGACTCGGGGAGGCAGAGAGCCGAACAATTAGACACTGACTGGTCGTGCCCATGTTGGGGGGGGGGGGGGGGGGGGGGGGGGTGGGGGGGGAGAGGTTGAGGGTGGAGAGTTTCTTTTTTTTGACAAAGACGGCGACACGAGGACGGGGACTGAGCAGAGGGGACACCATTCCCCAGAGACCAGATCCGGAAATGGAGAAAAATCTCGGAGATGAGGTATAATAGAGAGGGCGGATTAATGTATTGGGATGGAGTGTGGCAATCGAGCAAAAATAAAAGACGTCTCTGCACGAGGCAGTGTGCAGATTCTGGTTATTAAACGGCAATTGTTTTATTATTTGGGAGTAGTGGGGTGTATTCCTTTTCTGCAGCACGGTCAGAGAGAATGTTGGAGGAAGGAAGAAACGCCGAGTAAGATTGTTTATGGGTGCAAAGGGGGGTAGTTTTGTTCAAGGGGTGCATACCGCCGGTCATATAAATCAAGCACGTTGAGGTCTAGTGGGAGCTTGTTCTATAATGGACACTGTGGTTTGAAGAAATGGCAGTTGCTTTTACACCACGCACAGAAAAAATAAAACAAGCTTTGCAGAAGAAGTGCATATAACTCAACTGGAATTATATGCTAACGTTGGTCGCTAGCTGACGCAGAGGTAATAAATGTATTGGTAATGCCAGGAGCTCACCAGTGAGGAAAACGATTGGGGAGACAAGAGTGGAGAATGGTCATATTTAACCTTTTCCTTTTCGGATTAAACGTAGTTATTTGCAGAATATTGACGCCCTGGGTGTGTATTTTATTAATTATACATGTTCTTATTCCTCCCCCAGGTATCACATGGGCATTTTTTCAACATCGTGTTATATTCTATGTCATTTGTGGGGCTTTGTGGACGAGAGCTTTCGGAAGACAGGTCACGAGTTGGTGTCCCAACAGAGAAATAATTATGATTTGTGGGGAACTCAGGGGCGTTTTGGGTGAAATGCAAAACAAAGCCCCGTGGGCAAAGCCCTAACCGGGAAAACCACACGCAGGTTCCTTTGACTTTGATAATTACGGTTGTTTCTTAGAACAATGTCCGCATTGTGTTTGCAATTACGCTTCTACTTCTTTAGATTTTAGTTTCAGCGTTCCTCAGAATGTTTTTCAGTTGTATACTTTTATCCATTTGCGATCCAAGGAAAATGTTTTGAATAAAATCATAGACACAAATCGCTCTCCAGGTGGGAGCAACCCGAATTTCACGGAGACGACTCTGTGATTTTGAATTACCTGTACCTTGTCAAAATATTTAATAGCCCTCGTCTTGGTTTGAAAGTCCGTGGGAAAAGTCTTGTCCTTGTTCTGTTTTGAATGTCCATTTATGACACTTATGCATATATGTGCGTGCGTGCGTGCGGGCGCGCGCGCGCGTGTCCGAAGTTCATTTTATTGATATTTTTTTATTTCTAATAATCTGATATATCTCGTGAACATTGTGTTGTATATTGTGACAGCAAGCAACATTTCCTTGTTTATTTTGACCGGGACAATAAAGATTGATTGATTGATTGATTGATTGATCGATTGATTGAGATAAAAACAAATAATGGGTAAAGGTCAAGATGTGCCCCCCCCCCCCCCCCTACATTTCTCCCCCCTATATTGTTTCCGTGTTTGCCTTTCTTACCATACATAAAGCTGTATTTTAGGAACATTTTCAGCTAATTATCTTTTTGGAATACTAACCCTAACCCTAACCCTAACCCCCACCCTATAAGACTGAAAAACGCAACGAACCACAACTGTGACAAATCGCGGTGTACTGCAGTACATAGTGTGTGTGTGTGTGTGTGGGGGGGGGGGGGTAGGGTTAGGGTTAGGTTTAGGGCTAGGGTTAGGGTTAGTATTCCAAAAAGATAATTAGCTGAAAATGTTCCTAAAATACAGCTTTATGAAGTTCGAGGAAATGTGACTGCATTAAGAAAAAAAAGAATGTTGAAGGTTCCTCCCACTCCCTCACTCCCTCACACCCCCCCCCCCCTACACACACACACACATACTCTCTCTCCCTCTCTCTCTCTCTCTCTCTCTCATATGAAGGTTCTAGTTATCCTTGTTCGATTGATCAATGTTTTTTAGTAGACACATTGGTGCCAGAATGATCGTGGGCCCTAATAAAGAGAAGACGAAGACTACTATTACTTTCACACGTTTTGAGCAAGGAGCTTTGGACTAACATGACACCCTTGATTGCCATATAACGTATCATGTTCTGACTTGATGACATCACTGATGACGTCATCAGATGAAGAGGAATCGCTCTGATATTCTGGTTTTTGCTCTAACACAGTCAAGAGAGTTACATCCCCAGACCATTGTTGCCAGATTGGCTCTATCAGTTGTCTTTTTTATGGCATGACGAAATTGAACAAAGGGTAATTACTCTCTTTTTCTAATTAACTCCCCTCCACCAAAGTTGATTACGATACCATCCACCTAGCAGTGCGTGGGTCAGAACCACAGTGAGACAAGCAAAGCATCATTCTTAAAAAAGGGATGTGCCAAGCTCGCCTTTATGACCCTCAGCCTCACTATTTCATTCCTTTATGGCATGGTTTGCATAATGAATTTGTCTTTAATTTTCTCTGACAGTCAAGGGGTTGAATATTAATTTGTGTTCATATACCTATTCGTATTTACTCTCTCTCTCTCTCTCTCTCTCTCTCTCTCTCTCTCTCTCTCTCTCTCTCTCTCTCTCTCTCTCTCTCTCTCTCTCTCTCTCTCTCTCTCTCTCTCTCTCTCTCTCTCTCTCTCTCTCTCTCTCTCTCTCTCTCTCTCTCTGACAGAAAAGAACAACTATTAGACAGACAACAGACAGACAGACCAATACAGTGACAGACAAGCGGATACACAGACAAAAATGCAGTCACCACAAAAAAGGCAGAAAAAGGGGATTAGCGCATTGTTAGCAATTCCTGCCACGTGGAACCAGCCGCCAGCCAACAAAGAGTTGGCTCCCTTTTCTCCCCCCCCCCCCCCCCACCAACCTCCCTCCCCTTCCATTACCGGAGCAAGGTCAAGGTCGTTTGCTGACACGCAACGGTGTGATCGAATCCCAGGATGAAAAACGAAAACTGAGTCTGGAAACGATTGAAATGAACATGCCATATAAAGCTACTCCCCGAAAGCCTTATCATTTACGACGTAAGAGGGAGAAAAGGCTCTTGAATTGCAAACATGTTTAGTAAGTTTACAATATAATAGCTAACTGAAAAGACGTAGAGGGAGAAAAGGCTCTTGAATTGCAAACATGTTTAGTAAGTTTACATTAGCTAACTAACTGCAAATAACTGTTCGTTACTAAACCATTATAATTATGAACATATTTTTATAGAGGCGCATTATTATCCCACGATTTTTGTTGCTCAATATGCAACCGAAATAGATTATGGGTAGGCTAAATGGATAGGCACTGTGCATGTGGCGCTCTCCCGTGGGGAAGAGCAACCCTTTATTTCACAGAGATAAGTCTCTGTGACTAGAATTTACCAAATACAAAAACAAAAAAATCAATACCAAATATTACTTGACAAACTGTAGAATACAGGAAAGCAGACAATAAGATGATAAGATGGGAATTTTCGGCTTTTATTAACCCTTTCACCGCCAGTCATATATAAGCCAAAAATCTCCATTAACCCTTTCACCGCCAGCCATCTTTCAGCCAGAAATTTCCATTACGCTTACCTGGGTAGAGAACAAAATCCATCTGCAGTATTGGCAATTCATCTGTGACATATATAAAATAAGGTCTGTCCTTACTTCCCAAAACCAAGACAATAGGGTCTTTGGATAATTGACCCCAATTTGATGCTTTTTAGTGACATAGGTGTTAAATCACTGTGGTGCTAAAATGCGACTTTGGCGGTGAAAGGGTTAAATTACCAGGGTAGAGAACAAAACCCATCTGCAGTATTGCAAATTCCTCTGTGACATATATAACATTAGGCCTATCCTTACACCCCAAAGTTAAGAAAATAGGGTCTGTGGATAACAGGCCCTGACTTTATGCCTTTTAGTGACGTTGGGTGTAAAACCATTGTGGTGCTAAAATGCGACATTGGCGGTGAAAGGGTTAAATAAAGCCTTTTTCAACCACTGGCTCTGTTATGCACCTGACGCAATCTGTGATGTTAAATAATAATGACAAGCTGATAAAGCTCCTCTACGACGAAACGTACTTTATTTAAGGACAATGATGTCCCTTCTGAAGAGTATAACTAACGAACACTGTTTAACTATAATTTTCTCGCCTGTTGTTTACGTTCTGATTTGTGATAGGTTAGCCAACGTTTGCGCAAACATCGTACCTGAGTTTGAATGTGTCAAATAGTTTATTATCTGTTCAGAAAATACACAAGCAAGCACGCACAGACACACACGCGGCACGGCTGACAATGTTATGTAAAATACAGCACAACATTGTCGAAGTCAGCAACAGCAGAATTGAACCAGCGGTTCGGGATATATCCTTGAGACAGACAGAAAAACAAACAAAACAAAAAACAAAAAAACAAAACAAAACAAAATACAAACCAGCCCATCGCAAAGTCCGATCACCTATGGTGACGGACAACCAGCTGTCTGTCACTCGACAAAGAAGAGGACACAACCAACAACTGAGTGTTATTCCGTGCCGCACAGGCTGAATACAGACGTTGCTCATGTGGCAGCGCAAAATGTTGCAACGCGGCAAA
>CM065688.1:29043160-29070660 GCA_017654935.2 Phymorhynchus buccinoides
TGCAAAAATCATCAAAAATGTCAATCAGATTCAAAATTAATTTTACTTTGGGTAATCCTAAATCATGCAATGAGAGACTTAGTGCGATTTTTCTCACGCCAGAGGGCATGACGCTCGTGTGGGGCTAATCCTCTCTATATTATTAGTTGGGGATAAAGAAAGAGAGAGAGACAGTGAGTGAGTGGTCCTACCATCACTCTCTCTCTCACTACGCCCAAGTAAGAAAATCGCGTGATAAGCCCCTAGTGCATTGACTGCCCTCTGGCGTGAAAAATATCGCCATAGGTTGACCATTGTACACACAGCATGATTTAGGATTACCCAAAGTAAAATTAATTTTGAATCTGATTTACATTGTTGACGATTTTTGCAATGCGTGTGTGCAGAACTTCTGCCTGTCACTATAATTATGTCTATCTGTCTCTCTTCGTCGTATCTTTATCTCACGCATCCTTTTGCTACCGAGCTGTTTACGTAATCTCTTGCTCTCTGTAATCTCTTACATCCAACGATCCATTGATAACGAATCTAATTAAATCTAATGATTCTAAAATAGCTCTGTGTTTGATTCTTAATTCCCTTTACGAAGTGTGGTGGGTTTTGTTCTTGTTCCGGACGTCTTTTGCATGAACATAACGCGCCGAGAAACTAATCATAATTATGCAGAGAGGCGGCTTGAATGAATGAAAAATGGTGTTTTACGTCCTCTCGGTCTGGAACAGACACATATGGGACATTTGTAGATACAAAGATGGTGGGAACAATACTGGAGGCAATGCCCGGAGGCAGTGCAACACCTGTAAAGTCCCGATTTTTTTAGCAATGCAGATAGGTGTAGCAGTAGCCACGCTTCGGTTAAACCTCATCGGCTATGGTACCGCCACAATCTAGCAACAGCACTGAAATATATTGCATATGCAGAGAGGCTTAACATCCAGTCTTAAATCTATAGTATCACTACTTTTGGTGGGTCTGTGGACGCCCTGCAGAGGACCGCCAGTTTCGTCTCAAGATCTGGACTCCAAGTGTGATCGGCGATCGACAAACAAACAAACAAACTACTTTGGATATCCATCAAATGTTGTTGTTTTTATATGTACAAAAATCAGTCCCACAAAGGGCATGTTCCCGTGTCTTTGAATGTGCGCGCGCGTGCGTTTTCCTTTTTAAAAAAAATTCCAATGCAGTTGTTTTTTTACTAGTTATTGTTTTTTCAGAAAATGTCGACAGTACATTGGTAATGACTGTCAGGGCCAAGGCTGTTGCGGTGTCAATCAGTCATAATTAGTGGACTGGACTGAATGACAATAACGTTTGCATTGTAATGTGACACTTGTGGGCCCCGGCATGTCACTCATTGTTTGTGAAGAGGATTCTCTCTTTTGTTTTTGTCAGTCTATCAGTATAGAGGAGTCTTTTTGTTTGTGGCACAAGCCACAAACCTATAACTCACTTTGTCGGTCTGTCGGTCGCTCTGTCGGTCGCTCTGTCGGTCGGTCGGTCGGTCTGTCTGTTGGTCGGTCCAAAATTGTCGCACGCCACAAACGATTGCGAATCCGCGCTTGTTATCTCATGTGTTTGTTAACCCTTTCACCGCCATCCATTCTTCAGCCACAAAATGCCATTAAGCTTAACTGGGTAGCCACAAAAGCGTATCCGCAATATTGGGAATTCCTCTGTGGCATGTACAACATTAGGCCTGCCCTTACCTCCCAAAATTAAGAAAATAGGGTCTTCGGATAACAGGCCCTGATTTGATGCTTTTTAGTGACATGGGTGTTATACCATTGTGGTGCATAAATGCGACATTGGCGGTGAAAGGGTTAAACGGCGTCACTTTTGCTGTTTTCTCTGTAGGCATAATAATGTGCAATTTGATTTAATTGTAATTAATTTGAGTTGATTTTCTTTTATAGTTTTAAGTTCCATGTCTATTCCTGACACTTGTGCTCAGTCGTGGTAATTGTTATACGCCTACGTTGAATAACAAAAAGGTCTTATATAGGGTGTGTCTTTGTTTATACATAATCTCCTTTTCAATACACTTGTGCTTTTATCAACCTTTTATTCTCTCCGTTTCAGGCACACACACCCATCTCACACACACACACACACACACACACACACACACACACACACACACACACACACACACACACACACACTAAATCTCTCTCTCTCTCTCTCTCTCTCTCTCTCTCTCTCTCTCTCTCTCTCCCAAAGAGCTCTCTCTCTCTCTGTCTCTCTCTGTCACCCTTACCTCTCTCTCTCTCTCTCTCTCTCTCTCTCTCTCTCTCTCTCTCTCTCTCTCTCTCTCTCTCTCTCTCTCTCTCTCTCTCTTCTCTCTCTCTCTCTCTCTCTCTCTCTCTCTCTCTCTCTCTCTCTCTCTCTCTCTCTCTCTCTCTCTCTCTCTCTCTCTCTCTCTCTCTCTCTCTCTCTCTCCTCTCTCTCCTCTCTCTCTCTCTTCTCTCTCTCTCTCTCTCTCTCTCTCTCTCTCTCTCTGTCTCTCTCTGTCTCCATCTCTCTCTCTCTCTCTCTCTCTCTCTCTCTCTCTCTCTCTCTCTCTCTCTCTCTCTCTCTCTCTCTCTCTCTCGCTCTCTCTCTCTCTCTCTCTCTCTCTCTCTCTCTCTCTCTCTCTCTCTCTCTCTCTCTCTCTCTCTCTCTCTCTCTCTCTCTCTCTCTCTCTCTCTCTCTCTCTCTCTCTCTCTCTCTCTCTGTCTCTCTCTGTCACCCTCTCTCTCTCTCTCTCTCTCTCTCTCTCTCTCTCTCTCTCTCTCTCTCTCTCTCTCTCTCTCTCTCTCTCTCAGTCCCACCCGTCCCATGTATTGTGGCCAAAGGCAAAAGTACAATAGCATGTTCAATGTTCGCTCTCTCTCTCTCCTCTCTGTCATCCCCCTCTCTCTCTGTGTCACCCTTCCTCTCTCTCTCCCTCTCTGTCTCTCTCTCTCTCTCTCTCTCTCTCTCTCTCTCTCTCTCTCTCTCTCTCTCTCTCTCTCTCCTCTCTCTCTCTCTCTCTCTCTCTCTCTCTCTCTCTCTCTCTCTCTCTCTCTCTCTCTCTCTCTCTCTCTCTCTCTCTCCCCCTCTCTCTCTCTCTCTCTCTCTCTCTCTCTCTCTGTCTCTCTCTCTCTCTCTCTCTCTCTCTCTCTCTCTCTCTCTCTCTCTCTCTCTCTTCCCCCCCTCTCTCTCTCTCTCTCTCTCTGTCACCCTTCCTCTCTCTCTCTCTCTCTCTCTCTCTCTCTCTCTCTCTCTCTCTCTCTCTCTCTCTCTCTCTCTCTCTCTCTCTCTCTCTCTCTCTCTCTCTCTCTCTCTCTCTCTCTCTCTCTCTCTCCCCCCTCCCCCACTTCCTTCACCTATGAGTGATTGGCACTGGTGCCACACCCAGTGTCAGCAACATACCAAACACAATAATCAAACGTAATAGCAATATCACACTTCTACAGGATCATCACCGCATACTAAGACTATGCATGCTGAAGCGTATTGTTCCCAAACATGCTCTTTCAGCGATGCCACGTCTATGCGTTAATACAAATTTTATTCGAATATGAAATAATGAGGCTAAGAGAGAGGATATAGTGAAATGAATAAGGGGAAGGAACTTAAATTAACTCCTTTTTTTTCTCTTTTTTTTTTTTTTACCAAACTAGATGATGAACTTGGGTCTGTATTGTTGTGGCAACTACTTTCACTTTGCAGGCGAATCGGTGCCATACAGAACTTTTTTTTTTTTTTTTAAAAGGGAGTTAATCTACGAGAAGTTCCTTCCCCTTATTCATTTCACTATTTTTTATTCGGTTATAAATCTATTGCCCGCTGTTCTGCTGATACAGTTTGAACTAGTTTTATGCAGCCTGAGTCGGAGATTAATATTCTTCCTTAAAAAATGGCCACCGGATAAGTGGGAGAAAAACGTGCACATGTTAATCAAGTATCACTCTGTGCCTTCATGCTTCAAATGATGATGAGTTTCCTAGTTATCCTCGGTCCACAATAATGGTACAAGGAGTATGTTTATGGTTCTGTCTGGCCTTCAGTCTGTCTTGTCTATCTGAGTACACTCCCCCTCAAAGCTACTGGGTGGATTTTTTTTATTTGGAGTTGAGTTGACACTTCCTCATTTCAATGGGCTTTTTTCATTTTTGCAATGTTATTAGCCTTGACCTTGAACTTTGACCTTGAAAACGTATAAGTCAGTATATTGGCTTCGGGTAATTCGAAACGTTGAATAGCTATGTCATTGCTGACCTTGACCTTGACCTTGACCCTTTTATTAGTCCTTGTCAAAATGTCGACTTGTCCATATCCTTCGCCCTTGCCCTGTTACAGACCCCCCAACTTTCGCAAGTTGACTATTACATTAACTCAAAGACGGTCTTGTATTGTGGTACAGTTATGCAATGTGATTGAGATTAATGACCTTGATTTCCTTGCCCTTGACCTTTGACCCTCAGAAACTGGGGGGGGGGGGGCTGCATGGACCGGGGACACGGCATGTTCCGCCACTCGGCCACACCTTAGTTATAGTATTTTTGGAGGCTTCCAAGAGGAAGCCTCCATATTAGTTTCGGGCAGGGCATCACGTGACTTTTTACTGTGGAGATCACGTGATTTGGGTCCAGTTCCATGGTCCATGGATCAGCACGTGACCTGCTGGGCGCATCAGAGTTGTCTTCCCTTTGTCATTGAAGTTGTCTGCCCTTTTTAATTGAGCATGCGACTCTACATGTAATGTAGGTCCGTGGGTGCGATGCGCTGGTGGATCATTGAGAACCTCATGAATATGCATCAGCCTAACAGACTGGTGACCAGAACATGTTAACCGACAGAGTTAGGCTATGACTGCGTCAATCTCTCTCTCTCTCTCTCTCTCTCTCTCTCTCTCTCTCTCTCTCTCTCTCTCTCTCTCTCTCTCTCTCTCTCTCTCTCTCTCTCTCTCTCTCTCTCTCTCTCTCTCTCTCTCTCTCTCTCTCTCTGTCTCTCTCTCTGTCTGTTTCTTTTTCTCTGCCTTGCACGGCTTCCAATTTTGTTTCCACATACTATCTCTTTTTGTCTCTGTCTTTTGCCCTGCCTTTTCCTGCCTCTCTCCCTGCTCTCTGTCTGTCTGTCTGTCTGTCTGTCTGTCTGTCTCTCTCTCTCTCTCTCTCTCTCTCTCTCTCTCTCTCTCTCTCTCTCTCTCTCTCTCTCTCTCTCTCTCTCTCTCTCTCTCTCTCTCTCTCTCTCTCTCTCACACACACACACACACAACACAAAACAAAAGCATGTTATTGCTTACTCTATTACCCTCTATAAATAAAATTCATTCAATTCAATTCTCTCTCTCTCTCTCTCTCTCTCTCTCTCTCTCTCTCTCTCTCTCTCTCTCTCTCTCTCTCTCTCTCTCTCTCTCTCTCTCTCTCTCTCTTAACTAGGCTAGGCTAGTAGGGCCTAGTGCGTGCGTGCTTCCACCACACTTTCTTCACTGGAGTTGCTGTCGTCTGCTAAACCTCGTTATTCTCTCTCTCTCTCTCTCTCTCTCTCTCTCTCTCTCTCTCTCTCTCTCTCTCTCTCTCTCTCTCTCTCTCTCTCTCTCTCTCTCTCTCTCTCTCTCTCTGCGTAAGCAGTCTTGCTTTCACTGGAGTTTGTGTCGTCTGCTTAAACTTGCATGTCCCAAAAAATATTATGCATAGCATACGAATAGCATGCAAAAAAATTGCATAATTTTGAAAGCCAAACGATTTTACATTAAAGTTGTGTATTATTACGCTTCTGCAAAGAGAATTATGAAGAAAACAAATTTTGTGTTGTAAGAACGAGGCGTGAATTGTATGATGATAATACCCTTGACAGGGCCTCATCCTCATTTTGGTATTTTTTTAAAAGTGTACAACCACCATTACTAAACCTTTGCAAAATCACAGAAGTGCATTGCTAAACTTTTGCAAAATCACAGCAAGTGCATTGTTAAAAATAAATAAAAGCTGCATTCATCATAAAAATGACAACAAAAATAATAAAAGGACTGCACACAACATTTTTACTCCTCGCCTTTTAGGCGGGAAAAACCTTTTCAGGGCCTCAAATGGCACACCGTTAAAGGGGCACTCTGACTTATGAGTTTTTGTAAGAAACACGCCGAGATCACCAGGAAAACACCCTTTACAGAGATTGCAACACTTACTTTGCTCTGGTTTTCTATAAGTCAAATCGGCGATTCCTCTTTGGCGGAGGAGCAGGAAGTCAAATGCTTTCACTCAAAGAGAAGGCGAGCGCTGTCTCTTTTCTGATGGCTGCTAAATCGTTTGCACGAAAGTTTTGCAATACAAGCATTAAAAAAAAAAAAAAATTAAGGTCAAGATGTGCCACCCCCCCCTGCATTTCTCGGTTAATTCCATTTTTCCGTTTTTGCCTTTCTTACTAAGCATAAAGCTGTATTTCATTAACCTTTTTTTTTAGCTAATAACCTTTTTGGAATACTAACCCTATCCCATAACCCTAGGCCATTATCTAATAGGACACCCCCCCCCCCCCCCCCATTTACTGCAGTGTACGGCGCCATTTGTCACAGTCGTGGTTGATTGCGTTTTTCCGTCTTGTAGGGTTGGGTGGGTGGTAAGGTTAAGCTTAGGGCTAGGGTTAGGGCTAGGGTTAGTATTCCAAAAAGGTTATTAGCTAAAAAGGTTAATAAAATACAGCTTTATGTTTGGTAAGAAAGGCAAAAACGGAAAATTGCAATTAACCGAGAAATGCAGGGGGGGGGGGCACATCTTTACCTTTACCCGTTTATCTAAAGGAGTTTTACTCACAACAAAAGAACCAGATCCATTTTGTTTGTTACTGTACTACAAAAAAAGAAAACGCTTCAACCACAATAAGTGAACTTCATCCACCCCATCCAAAATGGCTTTTCTCCAGTATCTCTGCCAAAGAGGAATCACGCTGTTTTTTACAGTTTAATTTCTAGGAAACCACAGCAAAGTGAGTTTTCTGATCCTTGAAAAGGCTGTCTTTCTGGTGATCTCGACATATTTCTTGCAAAAACTCATCCGTCAGGGTCCACCTTTAAACATTCTAGCTACCCCCCCCCCCTCCCCCTTCCCCTTTGCCAATCGCTAACTATACTAAGCTACTGTCGGCCACGCTCCACCCCACCCCTTCACTCCACCGAAGCCTTTGCAAAATCACAGAAGTGCCTTGCCAAACTTGCTAAATCACAGCAAGTGCATTGTCAAAAAAAGATAAATTAAAAAATGCATTCATCATGATAATAACAAAAACAAAAGTAAAATGACTGCACACTTAACATTTTTATGTTTCGCCTTTTTGGCAGGAAAAACCTTTACAGGGCCTCAAAACAAAGCGAAATGTATCATGTCAAATGGATTTCATTTAGCAGACGATATTCTCTTGGGGGGGGGGGGGGGGGAGTATACTGTGAAGCAAAGCTGTTCGTTTTGCTATTACTCGGATATTAGAAACAACATTTTTTCTTTCTGTATTGCTTGGCATTGTAAATTCATCAAACCCTTTCTTTTGAAGAAATACTTACGGATGGAGTTTACATTCTTCTATCCTCACGTTCATTTATCAGTTGACTATTCCTTGACCCCGCCCCCTTTCTTCTTCATCCGTGTGCATCACACGACCGTTGAGAGACTCATGAATATGCTTTAGCCTAGCAATCTGACCAAAAGCTATGGAAGCAGGGTAAGTCTCTATAGGCCTAGTACAAAGGTTAGCAGACGGACACAATCATTTGACAGTCAAAGATGAACATGAGCCAAGTTTGGTTCTTTTCAGTTTCATTCACACAACCGTAGGCTGAGCCTAACCATACTCTCGTTGTGTTTATGACTCTATCTCAAAAGTCAAAGTCTGGTTTCTCTCAGTTTCATGACAACAACCCTAGGCTGATCCTAGCCCTGTTCTCTTCAGACTCTCGATCTCAAAGTCTGATTCTTTTCAGGTTCATGACAACCCAAGGCTGATCCTAACCCTATCCTCATCGTGTTTATGATTCTCGATCTCAAAGTCTGGTTCTTTTCAGTTTAATGACAACAACCGTAGGCTGATCCTAACCCTATCCTCTTCGTACGATTCTCGATCTCGAAGTCTGTTTTTTTCCCAGTTTTATGACAATAACCCTACGCTGATCCTGGCCCTATCCTATTCATTTGTATGGCTCTCAGTATCAAAGTCTGGTTCTTTACAGTTTCACAACTACCCTAGGCTGATCGTAACCATATCCTCTTCATGTTTATGACTCGATTTCAAAATCTGGTTTATTTCAGTTTCATGACAACATGTATAGGCTGATCCTAACCGTATCATATTCATGATTGCGACTCTCGATCTCAAAGTCTGGTTCTTTTTAGTTTCATGACAACTCTAAGCTGATCCTAACCCTATCCCCTACATTGTTTATGATTCTTAATCTCAAAGTCTGGTTCTTTTCAGTTTAATGACAACAACCCTAGGCTGATCCTAACCCTATCCTCTTCGTGTTTCGGTTCTCGATGTCAAAGTCTGGTTTCTTTTAGTTTCATGGCAATAACCCTAGGCTGATCCTAACCCAATCTTCTTTGTGTTTATGACTTGATCTCAAAGTCTGGTTCTTTTCAGTTTCGTTACAACAACCCTCCCTGTCAACAACTTAAGGCTGATACTACCCTTATTCTCTTCATGTTTATGACCATCAATCTCAAAATCTGGCTTCTTTCAGCTTCATGACAATAAACCTAGGCTGATCCTAACCCTATCCTCTTCATGTTTATGATTCTCGATCTCAAAGTCTGGTTCTTTTCAGTTTCATTACAACATCCTTAGGCTGATCCTAACCCTATCCTCTTCATGTTTAAGACTCTCGATCTCAAAGTCTCTTTCTTTTCAGTTTCATGACAACAAACCTAAGCTGATCCTAACCATATCATCTACGTGTTTACGACTCTCGATCTCAAAGTCTGGTTCTTTTTAGTTTCACGACAATAACCCTAGGCTGACCTTAGCCCTATCCTATTCAATTTTATGGCTCTCGATCTCTCAAAGTCTGGTTCTTTTCAGTTTCACAACAACCCTAGGCTGATCTTAACCCTATCTTCTTCATGTTTATGACCCTCGATCTCAAAGTCTGCTTTCTTTCAATTTCATGACAACCCTTGGCTGATCCTAACCTTGTCATGTTTACGACTCTATATCAAAGTCTGATTCTTTTCAGTTTTGCAACAACAACCCTAGGCTGATCCTAACCCTATCCTCTTCATGTTTATGACTTGATCTCAAAGTATGGTTTCTTTCATTTTGATGACATCCCTAGGCTGATCCTAGCCTTATCTTCTTCATGTTTACTACTCTTGATCTCAAAGTCTGGTTTCTCTCAGTTTTATGACAATAACCCTAGGCTGATCCTAACCCTACTCTCTTTATGTTTACTACTCAATCTCAAAGTCTGGTTCTGTTCAGTTTTATGACAACAACTCTAGGCTGATCCTAACCCTAAACTTTAAGTGTTTATGATTCTCGATCTCAAAATCTGATTTATTTCAATTTCTTGACAATGACTATAGGATGAGCCTTGACGTATCAGATTCATTTTTATCGCACTCGATCTCAAAGTCTGGTTCTTTTCAGTTTCACAACAACCCAAGTTGATCCTAACCCCTCTATTCTTTTCATGTTTACGACTCTTGATGTCAAAGTTTGGTTTATTTCAGTTTGATGACAATAACCCTAGGCTAACCCTAACCCTACTCTCGTCGTGTTTATGACTGTCTCAAAAGTCAAAGTCTGGTTTCTTTCAGTTTTATGACAATAACTCTAGGCTGATCCTAGCCCTACTCTATTAATTTGTATGGCTCTCGATCTCAAAGTCTGGTTATTTTCAGTGTCATGTCAATAACCCTAAGCTGATCCTACCCCTATCCTCTATTATTTTCGTGTTTACATTACAGGAGTACATTTTATGTACTTGTGTATTTTTATTTCTTTATCCATTTTGTCTCACTGTTTTAAAATGATTTTACGTTATAAGTGTTTTAAAATGCTATTTTATTAGTATGTGTGTGAGTGTCATTCATTTAATGTTTTTCCACTAATCGTGTGTGTCTGTGTGTGTTTGTGTGTATGCGCGTGTGTGCGTGCGTGTGTGTCGGTGTGTGTGTGTGTGTGTGGGGGGGGGGGGGTGAATGTTTATTAATATTGAATATAATGTGCCTTTTTTGTGACTATTGTATGTACAAATTATAGTAAGTTGTTATTTTATGATGCATGCAACTGTATTTCAGTCCTATATATCTCTGTCTCTGTTTGTGTGTCTCTCTCTTCTCTCTTTCTCTGTCTGTCCCTCTGTCTGACTCTCTGTGTCTCCGTCTCTGTCTTTCTCTGTCTGTCTGTCTGTATGTATGTCTCTTTCTCTCTCTCGTTCTCTTTCTCTCTCTATCGTTATAAGTGTGGGTGTGAGTGTGATTTGTTAATAGTGCGGCCTGGGCGTCTTTAAGTGTCCATCAGTGTGAGTGTTTCAAGTTGGTTGCGAAAGTGTACTGTAGATTATGTCATTCATTATTTGGGCGTGATTGAGAAATTGACTGAGGGATCAGGGAAGGGGGTGTTGGTCAATGTTTGATGTATACTTTTTGTTCATTGTGTTTACTATTCATTTTAGTGATTTATGTAAAGCGCTTAGAGCTTAAAGATTAGGCGCTATAAAAGTTGTCTTCGTGTTTATTACTCTCGATTTCAAAGTCTGGTTTCTTTCAGTTTCATGACAATAACCCTAGGCTGATCCTAGCTCTATCGTCTTTGTATTTTGACTCGATCTCAAAGTCTAGTTCTTCCTCGGTTGTTTGCTTTCTGACGGCTTACAAAGATTCGCTCCCCTTGGATGGCTGGTCTCGGGTTCTGCGATTTGAACAAGCCAGGGTGTAGCTGCGCTTTGGGATTCAGAATGAGCAGCGTAGGAGCAACGCCACTGTACGACCCAGCATATGGGACAGCAATAACATTTTAAAAAGTCTGGTTCTTTTCAGTTTCATGACAACAAACCTAGGCTGATCCTAACCCTTTTCTGTTCATGTTTATGACTCTCAATCTCAGAGTCTGGTTTCTTTCAGTTTCATGACAACGCTAGGCTGATCCTACCCCTCTCCTCTTTGTGTTTATGATTCTCTATCTCAAAGTCTGCTTTTTGTCAGTTTAATGACCACAACCCTAGACTGATCCTAACCTTATCTTCTTCATGTTTATGATTCTCGATCTCAAAGTCTGCTTCTTTTCAGTTTACTGACAACCCTAGGCTCATCTTAACCCTATATTCTTTGCGTTTCCGACTCTCAATTACAAAGTCTGGTTTATTTCAGTTTTATGACAACACTCCTAGGCTGATCCTAACCCTATTCTCTTCGTGTTTATGATTGTCAATCGCAAAGTCTGGATTTCATCAGTTTCATGACAACAATATTGGCCTGATCATAACCCTATGCTCTTCGTGTTTACAACTTTCGATCTCAAAGTCTGGTTTCTTTCTGTTTCATGACAACAACCCTAAGCTGATCCTAGCCCTATCCTTTTCGTGTTGATGAGTCTCGATCTAAAAGTCTGGGGTTTGTTTTCAGTTTACTCACAACAACCCTAGGCTGATTCTAATCCTATTCTCTTCATGTTTATGACTCTTGATCTCAAAGTCTGGTTTCTTTCAGTTTCATGACAACAACTCTAGGCTGATCCTAACCCTATCATCTTTGTCTGGTTTCATGAAAATGTGTAAAGTGTACATTTGTTTCAATTGGTGCTTCTTATTGTTGATGTCACTCTCATTATGTCTTAACGAAAACAGCATTTTGTTATTTAAAAGCCTTTTCTGACATTGTGAAACAAAATCTTGGAAACGTGAACTCTCCATAAGTATATTTTTTAAACAACTTAGGATCACAAATACTTTGGAAGATGAATCTCATCTGCTTACAGAACTAAACCTACATTTTCAGCAATATAATATGATCTCGCTTTATTGCGTTGAACTTCTTTTTGTTCCTGTCTGAGCGATCGATGACAAACGTCTTTTACGACACGTTCATATGTTATGTCACTTTTTCTCTTCTTCTTTCCTAAGGTAACCAACTACATCACGTTGAAGATATTTTGAAAAGACATGTTCATTATTATTTTACACTTTTGAAGTGCAATACAACACTGTTTAGCCTCCTGTTGATCTTTGATCAACTGAATTTCTTGTTTTTGTTAACCACAGATCGCTGTTCTCTGCTGACCACTAGAGTTGAGAACCGGTTCAAAATCCGAACCGTAAAAACCGGTTTCCCTCTTCGAACCGGTTTTACCGAAGCGGGTTTTTTAACAAGTACTCGCATCACTAGTTTCATCTATGCAAACACATATATATTTGTCAGAATATTCACACACATGCACGCACGCGCGCACATACACACAATAAAGAAATTTATGACTTATGACACACGCATACTCGACTCAACACTGCCATAATTGATACTACAGAATAATAACAATACTGAAGATGACATAGCAAAAACAACGCGGAAAGAAATGGCCAAAAAACCCAAAAACAACCGAACATGAAAAAGAACAGACGTCATTTGAAACTTCCGGTACGGTGTTGCGTCATTGAGTTGTGTTGATTTGTAAATGTGTGTGGATGCACACACGCGCGCGCACGCACACGCACACGCACACGCACACGCACACACACACACACACTCTCTCTCTCTCTCTCTCACACACACACACACACACACACACACACACACACACACACACACACACACACACAGAGCTTATTCTTTAACCCTCAATAAAGATCATTTTGACTTGACTTGACTTGACAGAGAGAGAGAGAGAAAGAGAGAGAGAGAGAGAGAGAGAGAGAGAGAGAGAGAGAGAGAGAGAGAGAGAGAGAGAGAGAGAGAGAGAGAGTGAAAGAGTGAAAGATAAGAAAAAGAAAATAATTGTATATAGCATGCATAAAGCATCAACAGGCTGATTGGCTCTCAACGGTTAGAATTCGTGCCCATCAAGAGAAACATTAGTTAACGAGTTTCTTTTATGGATTCCATGGGCCTAGCAGAAACAAAGCGCCACCCTCTTAATGTCATTCAATTAACATGCCTACATACACTAATCGATGCAACTTCAATATCTGTGTCTTCGCCTGCCTCAGTGTCTGTCGGTCTGTCGGTCTGTCGGTCTCTGTCAACGTCTGTCTGTTGTTTGTCCCCGAGCCGAAGGTTCGGGGAGCTACTGTTTTTGTCTGGTCCGTCCGTCCGGCGTGCCTCCGTCCGTCCGTTCGTCCGGCTATTCGTCCGTTTTTCCCAAAAACTATTCAGTCTATCGTCATCAAATTTGGTATACTAGTTTGCCAAGATGCAAGCTATCCACTGATGTATTTAGTTTTACATTAAGGTCAAGGTCGCGCCAGTTACGGGGTTCAAACCCCGAAACACATAATCGCTAATATCTCGCGAAGTTTTGCAGTTTTTTTCGCAACATTTCTTGATGAATGGTCTATAACACAGTTGTCATGAATTTGTCTGTGCGCTCGTGTGCGCATGATCGCGCGCGCTCAAAATCACGGGTCCGAACCCCAAGGCTATATATATATAAACCCTATTCAGTTACGTGCTGTTTTGATGCGTTTTTATGTATGTGTACAGCCGACACATTCCGATTTCGGAGTAGCTCGGCGATGCTGCGAGGGGACTTTGCAGCCGCTGGGCGTTGCACTTGTTGTTTTCTGTCTGTCTGTCTGTCTTTGGCTGGTACAATTCCCGAGAATGGGGAAAATAGGAATTTTTCCCTGAAGGGGAAAAATTGGAATTCGGAATTTGTTCCTTGGACACAACTGTAGCATTAGTATTACCACCACCACCACCACCACCACCACATTATCTTTTCCCCATGTAAAAACAAAACAAAACCTATACCTGGTAAGCCTAATGACACGTAGAATTCGATGCTGAGCTGATTAAAACCCGTTATTAACGGACAATTAACGCTGTTTACGCGCCTCTTTTGTATTTGGCATGAAACATGTCTCGACCTGGGGAAACAACACTTGCACAAACAACTCCATTTATTTCTAAACAATATATTATTTATCATATTAATATTGCTTCTGGTAGAAAACAAATGCGCGCTCATTTATGCAATTATTGGTGACAGTGTCTGGGAGATCCAGACGCGCGTTTCCGATCAGCATGCAAAGCTAGCGAATTTAGCCGGGTAAAACTAGTAGTAGGTATTATCATTATGTAATTTATAGTCACAGAGGCGTCTCTGTGAAATTCGGGTTGCTCCCACCTGGAGAGCGCGTCGCAGTCAGAGGCGCGCCATCCAATTTTTTATTTTTTTTGGCATGCGATTTTTGTGTGACTGATGAGGAAGGAAAGGAGGGAGGGGGTAAATTTTGACCAAATGACAACTTTTTCGTTGCCACTGGGATTAACGTGTGCTAAGTGCATGGGCACACGGGACCTCGGTTTATCGTCTCATCCGAACAACTCCTCGTTCAGACCGTAAGGCCTAGTGCAAAGTGAGAGGAAAAATTCCCTGTACCCAGGTTGGAACTCGGGTTTCCTTGACACAATGCGAACGCGTTACCTCTGTGCCACTGTACACCCAATAAATATAGGAGAAATTAGAAGAGACAGGAGAATAGCAAAGATAGGAGAAATTAGAAGAGACAGGAGAATAGCAAAGATAGGAGAAATTAGAAGAGACAGGAGAATAGCAAAGATAGGAGAAATTAGGAGAGACAGGAGAATAGCAAAGATAGGAGAAATTAGAAGAGACAGGAGAATAGCAAAGATAGGAGAAATTAGAAGAGACAGGAGAATAGCAAAGATAGGAGAAATTAGAAGAGACAGGAGAATAGCAAAGATAGGAGAAATTAGAAGAGACAGGAGAATAGCAAAGATAGGAGAAATTAGAAGAGACAGGAGAATAGCAAAGATAGGAGAAATTAGAAGAGACAGGAGAATAGCAAAGATAGGAGAAATTAGAAGAGACAGGAGAATAGCAAAGATAGGAGAAATTAGAAGAGACAGGAGAATAGCAAAGATAGGAGAAATTAGAAGAGACAGGAGAATAGCAAAGATAGGAGAAATTAGGAGAGACAGGAGAATAGCAAAGATAGGAGAAATTAGGAGAGACAGGAGAATAGCAAAGATAGGAGAAATTAGGAGAGACGGGAGAATAGCAACGATAGGAGAAATTAGAAGAGACAGGAGTATAACAAAGATAGGAGAAATTAGGAGAGACAGGAGTATAGCAACGATAGGAGAAATTAGGAGAGACGGGAGAATAGCAAAGATAGGAGAAATTAGGAGAGACGGGAGAATAGCAAAGATAGGAGAAATTAGAAGAGACAGGAGAATAGCAAAGATAGGAGAAATTAGAAGAGACGGGAGAATAGCAAAGATAGGAGAAATTAGGAGAGACAGGAGAATAGCAAAGATAGGAGAAATTAGAAGAGACAGGAGAATAGCAAAGATAGGAGAAATTAGAAGAGACAGGAGAATAGCATAGATAGGAGAAATTAGAAGAGACAGGAGAATAGCAAAGATAGGAGAAGTTAGGAGAGACAGGAGAATAGCAAAGATAGGAGAAGTTAGGAGAGACAGGAGAATAGCAAAGATAGGAGAAATTAGGAGAGGCAGGAGAATAGCAAAGATAGGAGAAATTAGGAGAGACAGGAGAATAGCAAAGATAGGAGAAATTAGAAGAGACAGGAGAATAGCAAAGATAGGAGAAATTAGAAGAGACAGGAGAATAGCAAAGATAGGAGAAATTAGAAGAGACAGGAGAATAGCAAAGATAGGAGAAATTAGAAGAGACAGGAGAATAGCAAAGATAGGAGAAATTAGGAGAGACAGGAGAATAGCAAAGATAGGAGAAATTAGGAGAGACGGGAGAATAGCAAAGATAGGAGAAATTAGGAGAGACGGGAGAATAGCAACGATAGGAGAAATTAGAAGAGACAGGAGAATAGCAAAGATAGGAGAAATTAGAAGAGACAGGAGAATAGCAAAGATAGGAGAAATTAGGAGAGACGGGAGAATAGCAAAGATAGGAGAAATTAGAAGAGACAGGAGAATAGCAAAGATAGGAGAAATTAGAAGAGACGGGAGAATAGCAAAGATAGGAGAAATTAGAAGAGACAGGAGAATAGCAAAGATAGGAGAAATTAGAAGAGACAGGAGAATAGCATAGATAGGAGAAATTAGAAGAGACAGGAGAATAGCATAGATAGGAGAAATTAGAAGAGACAGGAGAATAGCAAAGATAGGAGAAATTAGAAGAGACAGGAGAATAGCAAAGATAGGAGAAGTTAGGAGAGACAGGAGAATAGCAAAGATAGGAGAAATTAGGAGAGGCAGGAGAATAGCAAAGATAGGAGAAATTAGAAGAGACAGGAGAATAGCAAAGATAGGAGAAGTTAGGAGAGACAGGAGAATAGCAAAGATAGGAGAAATTAGAAGAGACAGGAGAATAGCAAAGATAGGAGAAGTTAGGAGAGACAGGAGAATAGCAAAGATAGGAGAAATTAGGAGAGACAGGAGTATAGCAAAGATAGGAGAAATTAGGAGAGGCAGGAGAATAGCAAAGATAGGAGAAATTAGGAGAGACAGGAGAATAGCAAAGATAGGAGAAATTAGAAGAGACAGGAGAATAGCAAAGATAGGAGAAATTAGGAGAGGCAGGAGAATAGCAAAGATAGGAGAAATTAGGAGAGACAGGAGTATAGCAAAGATAGGAGAAATTAGGAGAGGCAGGAGAATAGCAAAGATAGGAGAAATTAGGAGAGACAGGAGTATAGCAAAGATAGGAGAAATTAGGAGAGACAGGAGAATAGCAAAGATAGGAGAAATTAGAAGAGACAGGAGAATAGCAAAGATAGGAGAAATTAGGAGAGACAGGAGAATAGCAAAGATAGGAGAAATTAGGAGAGACAGGAGAATAGCAAAGATAGGAGAAATTAGGAGAGACGGGAGAATAGCAAAGATAGGAGAAATTAGGAGAGACAGGAGAATAGCAAAGATAGGAGAAATTAGGAGAGACAGGAGTATAGCAAAGATAGGAGAAATTAGGAGAGACAGGAGTATAGCAAAGATAGGAGAAATTAGGAGAGACGGGAGAATAGCAAAGATAGGAGAAATTAGGAGAGACGGGAGAATAGCAAAGATAGGAGAAATTAGAAGAGACAGGAGAATAGCAAAGATAGGAGAAATTAGAAGAGACAGGAGAATAGCAAAGATAGGAGAAATTAGGAGAGACAGGAGAATAGCAAAGATAGGAGAAATTAGAAGAGACAGGAGAATAGCATAGATAGGAGAAATTAGAAGAGACAGGAGAATAGCATAGATAGGAGAAATTAGAAGAGACAGGAGAATAGCAAAGATAGGAGAAATTAGAAGAGACAGGAGAATAGCAAAGATAGGAGAAGTTAGGAGAGACAGGAGAATAGCAAAGATAGGAGAAATTAGGAGAGGCAGGAGAATAGCAAAGATAGGAGAAATTAGGAGAGACAGGAGTATAGCAAAGATAGGAGAAGTTAGGAGAGACAGGAGAATAGCAAAGATAGGAGAAATTAGAAGAGACAGGAGAATAGCAAAGATAGGAGAAGTTAGGAGAGACAGGAGAATAGCAAAGATAGGAGAAATTAGGAGAGACAGGAGTATAGCAAAGATAGGAGAAATTAGGAGAGGCACAGGAGAATAGCAAAGATAGGAGAAGTTAGGAGAGACAGGAGAATAGCAAAGATAGGAGAAATTAGGAGAGACAGGAGTATAGCAAAGATAGGAGAAATTAGGAGAGGCAGGAGAATAGCAAAGATAGGAGAAATTAGGAGAGACAGGAGTATAGCAAAGATAGGAGAAATTAGGAGAGGCAGGAGTATAGCAAAGATAGGAGAAATTAGGAGAGACAGGAGTATAGCAAAGATAGGAGAAATTAGGAGAGACAGGAGTATAGCAAAGATAGGAGAAATTAGGAGAGGCAGGAGAATAGCAAAGATAGGAGAAATTAGGAGAGACAGGAGTATAGCAAAGATAGGAGAAATTAGGAGAGGCAGGAGTATAGCAAAGATAGGAGAAATTAGGAGAGACAGGAGAATAGCAAAGATAGGAGAAATTAGGAGAGGCAGGAGTATAGCAAAGATAGGAGAAATTAGGAGAGACAGGAGTATAGCAAAGATAGGAGAAGTTAGGAGAGACAGGAGAATAGCAAAGATAGGAGAAATTAGGAGAGACAGGAGTATAGCAAAGATAGGAGAAATTAGGAGAGGCAGGAGTATAGCAAAGATAGGAGAAATTAGGAGAGACAGGAGAATAGCAAAGATAGGAGAAATTAGGAGAGACAGGAGTATAGCAAAGATAGGAGAAATTAGGAGAGGCAGGAGTATAGCAAAGATAGGAGAAATTAGGAGAGGCAGGAGTATAGCAAAGATAGGAGAAATTGGCCGTCTGAGACGGCCGTACTATCAACGGCGTGGTTATGATAATCATCGACACCCAGTCTGTCAAAAAAACCTATAGTTGTTAGAAAATTAAACAATGTTAAAATGCAGATCGCTTCGAACAGGGTGGAAATCTGTTTAACGTCCTCCGGTCTGGAACACACACATACGGGACATTAGTAGATATAAAGATGGTGGGAACGATCCTGGAGGCAGTGCCGCCCGGGGGCAGTGCAACACCAGGAAAATCCCGAATTTTTAACAATACAGATGTGTAATCTATAAAGCTTCGAACAGAAAGCTGACAGCCATTTAGTAGTGGTGTCCAACGAAACGCCTTCCTAGCTTCGCTACGTAGGGGATAGTTTTCGACTTAATATTTATCACCCCAAAAAAGGAATGGTTCCAGCAAACAAATAGTATAAGTGCATGGCTTTGTACATCGATTTCTCGGCAAATATGTAGATTTACACCCTCCTGCTCTATTTCTTGGTTCTTTCCGTGGTTAGGGATAGGGTTAGGGTTAGATGGTCTTTTCTTTTGCCACAAGCATCTGTTTTTTTGGGTCAAAATCATCTATTTGTTTGGAGCATTAAATCGCTGCCATAGTTTTCTCTTCGCTTCGGGAACAGAGTCTCGGGTACTGTGCTTTTGCACTCATTCATGTTGAGGTTTTTGCTTCTCCTTCAAGTCGTTTAAAGGTATATGAAGACAACAGATATTGGGCATCTTTGATCATTGTAATAGTTTTGATTTTGCAGCCGTTTTGATGTTTTAGACACATTGGTGTGATACAACTGTTTTGTTTGTGTTATTTTGTTATATTTTGCTCCTAAACAATGATTGATTTGGGAAGATTGCACACATAAATAAATCATTCACATTTTAAATCGGTATTTATTACATCATAGGCCAGGGCTTAGTGTAAGTACCTATAGGAAATATCCCATGAATTACGAAATCAATGTTATTTTCAGGATGTATAATAATATTTGCATAGAATCATTCTGTGAAGTACTGATGTCTGATTTTCTCAGACACAGTCCCGTTTTTCTTGGTACGAAATCTATCATCATATGGACAAATGACGACAACAAAAGCCAAACAAAACATAATCATCTTAGGCTTACGCTTAATGCATGGGATTCTTAGAAATGTATTCAGAAAGCTTCTATAAGCTTCGTGAAAGTCGAAGAACTTGAGCCGTGCATAGAATACTGAACTCATTTTGAACTATAAGCTATGTTCTGGGAAGCTCTCTTCGTTTATCATATTTCATATAAATGGAATGAATCAATATTCCACTAATCCAGACATAAATGAGTTTGATAGAAACGTGCCTCAGTCCCATCCAATACTTCGTGATAGAAGCAGCGTTTATTGAGAGCTGGCCGTCCGTATTTCAAAATGATGTTTTCTGCCTTCAGTGCTCTCTTACTATGCACCGTAGCTCTCTTTTACACAGAGGGACGTCTCTCCTTTACGTCCAAGATGGTTGACTTGCAGTCCCCGGGACGAATCGAAGTGGGAAGCGCGCTTTTTCAACGAGAAGCTTCATCTCCGGTCCATTGTGCCATGCTGTGCTATAGAGAGCCTCCGTGCAGGTTCGTGTCGCTGGGGTCTCTTTCTCCTGACTCCTCTGCTGTGATGTGCCGGGGCCACGGAGAGGTCCAGTTTCATGAATCCACCGTTGTCATCACAGACCCCGGAATCTCCGTGTGGAGTCTGGTCGAATCCATGTGGCTGGAGAAGCTGTGCGACAGCCAGGCGCAATGTGGGGCGGGTCCATTCAGGGAGTGTTTTGAGGGCTCCTGTCTCTGCAGCCCGGGCTACTACCACTCTTGGTCCCAAGACTTCTGCCTGCGATCCTGCCCCCCGGAGCATCTACGGGCATCTTTTGTGAAGTACCCAGGGAAAATGATGACAACCAGGGTCATGAATGATCGCGATGACATAACTATGGACGAATGCATGGAACTGTGTTCGGAGAACACTGAAGCGCGCGCTTGTGAATATGATTTGTATTCGGGATTGGGTGTGCCTTTATGTGCCCTACGCAACGATACCCGTCTGGATGTTAGCAGCTCTGAATGGAAAGATAATGAGAACAACACCCACCTCCAGAAAAAGTGTATGTGAACTATAGCTAAGGAATTATGATGGTATTTGTCGTCGTCATCATCATAATCGTCGTAATTTTTTCCAAAACATCTTTGATTCTTGTAGTGATCACCTCCAATATTGCAAAACGCGTGATGCCCCATAAATATCCAGACGTTGTTAATAAATTATGCGTATGTGCGCCTGTGACAAAAGGTCGTCCGGGTGACAACCAACAGTTTGGACCTCTAAAATACAGTCATACAATTGAAATTGAAAGTTTTACCTGTGTCTCCTCTAAAGATGTTAATGAAATAATAGTGTACACCAAATTGTGTCCTTGTGTAAATTGTGTCCTTGATGAGCAAAGGACTTGGTGTATGTCCGCCAACTGCAAAAAGTATGTCCACCTACAGTTTTCCTTGTAAAAGTTGATTTGCAGCTACATATGTTTTAATGCTGATGATGTTGCAGTTGGGTTATTTCACTGCAGTTTTCATGACATAGAATGGTGTATTATGAAACAATTTGATGGCGTATGTCGACAGTGACAACCAACAGTAACAATGCAAAATAACCATAATAGGGAAGGATTTCACTGGAACTTTTGCACGAAGTCTATGCTTGGTGTTTTAAAAAGACATCACAGTCAACAAAAACTATATTTACATATGAACAAATTAGTTTTTGCACAAAAAAGATGTTCTGTATGTCCAGCGTGACAACCAACAGTTTTTGTTCAAATAATTGAAGGAATTCCTGTGGATGTCTTTGCAAAAATGATACCAAAATGCATTGATCAATAATGTATCACATATGTACACCAAATTGAAGCACAACATACCAATTGTGTCTGCTAGATCTTGCATTCTGTGCAATCACTGTTGGTTGTCACTCTGGACATATCTGTTGGTTGTCACTTTTCACCTTTTGTCACAGGCTCATGTAGAATGCTTAGCTTACACTGGCACATTATATCAGCCAGACCTGCTTCATCCACGCCTTGGCGTTGCGTGCCAGTGTAAGACTTTAGACATACGAGATGCATTGTCACTTACATTTTTCTCTCACTTTGGAAATCTACCACCCCTGATGGTACGTTCTAGTCGTTAGCTTAAAGGTGGACCCTGACGGATGAGTTTTTGCAAGAAACACGTCGAGATCATCAGAAAGACAGCCTTTTCAAGGATCGGAACACTCTGGTTTCCTAGAAATTAAACCGTCAAAACGGCGATTCCTCCTTGGCGGAGATGCCGGAGAGAGTAGCCATTTTGGATGGGGTGGGTGGAGGTCACTCATTGTGGTTGAAGTGTTTTCTTTTTTTGTAGTGCAGTAGAAAAAGAAGAAGCTATTTCCTTTGTTGTGAGCGAAATGTCTTTAGATAAACTGTATAAAATTAAAACAAAATAAAATATCAAAAAGGCTTGTATTGCGAAAAAATTTTGCAAACGATTTGGCAGCCATTTCAAGAGACGGCACACGCCTTCTCTTTGGGTAAAATAATTTGACTTCCAGCACCTCCGCCAAGGAGGAATCACCGATTTGACGGATTGATGTATCGGAAACCAGAGCAAAGTGAGTGTTGCAATCTCTGTAAAGGGTGTTTTCCTGGTGATCTCGACGTGTTTCTTACAAAACCGCACCCGTCAGGGTGCCCCTTTAAATATGCCATGTTTGTTTTTCATATTTACATGTATTTCCCTTGTTCTGTATCCGTCAAAGGTGGTATTACTGCTGGTTTGTTGAATACAGCTGTGCACGTGATTATCATAATCCACGTATACACGCTCACCACTGGATACATTTCACTGGGTTTTATTGTTATTCCTATCTATTTGTTGTGTATTTCGGTGTTGTCGTCAAATTGTTAAAAACAAAAAGTGGGAAAGTTCTTTCTTCAACTTTACCCTGGGGTTTTTTTTGTTTGGTTTTTTATCCACGATATTAAACCGATGCTAATCAGCAGTTGGTGAATTAATACTTCTTTTTTTTCCACTTTTTTTTATCCACGATATTAAACCGATGCTAATCAGCAGTTGGTGAATTAATACTTTTTTTTTATTTCACTTACTCATCATATTAAAATCAACGTATGTTTTCTATAATAACCTTCTTTTTTATATCAATAAATAAATAAATAGACGGAAATAGCAATTTATTGTTCAAAGTCTGGCTGTTGTTTCCAATTCTTCATGACATTGGTGACTGGTGTGTACATAGGGGGCAGGCAGAGTAGAAATATCATACAGATGCACATAATAACGCGCACGTGCACAAAGATAGAAACGAAACACATAGAGAGAGAGGTGGGGAGGGGGAGGAGACAGAGAGCAAAGATTAATTCCTTCATGTCTTCTTTTTTTCCTTCTTTTTTTTTAAGCCGGAGATCAGAGCTGTAACTATGTTTCCCTTAGTGTCGGAAACTCAGTTTTGGGAATCTTGTTTCCTATTTTTATTCACTTCCTCTCCTTTACATTGACCTTTGCATGCATTATATATATATATATATATCTCTCTCTCTCTCTCTCCCTCTCTCTCTCTCTCTCTCTCTCTCTCTCTCTCTCTCTCTCTCTCTCTCTCTCTCTCTCTCTCTCTCTCTCTCTCTCCTCTCTCTCTCTCTCTCTCTCTCTCTCTCTCTCTCTCTCTCTCTCTCTCTCTCTCTCTCTCTCTCTCTCTCTCTCTCTCTCTCTCTCTCTCTCTCTCTCTCTCTCTCTCTCTCTCTCTCTCTCTCTCTCTCTCCAGTGCTGGGAGGTCTGCCTGTGGTTATCCATCCTTCGCTGCTATCTGTTACAGTTGCCGTCCTGCAGCCTGCAATAAGAAGAACAAGAAAATTCAGTTGATAAATATCAACTAAAAGGAGGCCAAACAGTGTTAACATTATGTAGAAGAGTGTATTGCACTTCAAATGTGTATGAACATGTATGTCTTTTCAAAATATCTTCAAGGTGATGCAAGTTGGCTATTTTAGAGAAGAAGAAGAAAAAAAGTTATATAAAATATGAACGTGTCATGAAATACGTTCGTCATCGACCGCTCAGACAAGAACAAAAAAGAAGTTCAACACAGTAAAGTGCTGAAAATGACGGTTTAGTTCTGTAAGCAGATGAGATTCGTCTTCCAAAGTATTTGTGATCCTAATGTTGTCATGAAACTGAAAGAAACCAGACTTCGACTTTTGAGATAGAGAGTCATAAACACAAAGAGAGTAGGGTAGCCTCAGCCTACGGTTGTGTGAATAAAACTGAAAAGAACCAACTTGGCTCATATTCATCTTTCACTGTCAACTGATTGTGTCCGTCTGCTAACCTTTGCACTAGGCCTAGGCCTACAGGGACTGACCCTGCTTCTAGGCCTATAGCTCAACACCACAGCACAAAGAGAGTCGCATCACTAAGCCTACCTAACTGTTTTGGTCAGTTGCTAGGCTAACGCATATTGATGAGTCTCTCAATGGTAGTGTGTGTATCAATGAAAAAGAAAGGGGGGGGGGGGGGGTCAAGGCATAGTCAACTGATAAATGAACGTGAGGATAGAAGAATGTAAAATCCATCCGTAAGTATTTCTTCAAAATAAAGGGTTTGGTGAATATATAATTGGCATGCGATTATTGTCACTGCTGAGGGAGGAGGGGGGGGGGGGGAGGAATTTTGACAAAATTACAACTTTTTCGTCGCCATTGGATTTAACATATGCTAAGTGCATGGGCACACGGGACCTCGGTTTAGTGCAGAATGAGAGGAACAAATCCCTTGTACCCAGGTTCAAACTCGGGTTTACTTGACACGAAGCGAACGCAATACTACTGTGCCACTCTACACCACCTCAGTCATTGTGGTTGAAGCGTTTTCTTTTTTTTTGTAGTGCAGTAAACAAAAAAAAGAGCTGGTTCTTTTGTTGTGAGTAAAACTCCTCAGCGTGTTTCTTACAATAACTCATCCGTCAGGGTGTCCCTTTAACGGTGTGCCATTTGAGACCCTGTACAGGTTTTTCCCACCTAAAAGGCGAGGACGAAAAATGTTATGTGTGCAGTCCTTTTATTTTTTGTTGTCATTTTTATGATGAATGCAGTATTTATTATTTTAACGATGCAATTGCTGTTGTTTTGCAAAAGTTTAGTAATGCACTTCTGTGATTTTGCAAAGGTTTAGTAATGGTGGTTGTACACTTTAAAAAAAAAACCCAGCCAAAATGACGATGAAGCCCTGTCAAGTGTTTTATCATCATACAATTGACGCCTGGTTTTTACTTAGTATAAGACAACACAAAATTTGTTTTCTTCACAATACTCTTTGCAGAAGCGTAATACACAACTTTAATGTAAAATCGTTTGGCTTTCAAAATTCTCCAAATCTTTTGCATGCTATTCGTATGCTATACATCATACAAATTGTTTTTTAGCAGTGCACACCCAGGATGGGGGGGGGGGGGAGAGAAAGAAATAGTTTTGTTTCTGTGCAATGAAACAAAAGAACCTGAGAGACAGATGGAGCTGAGAGAGAGAGAGAGAGAGAGAGAGAGAGAGAGAGAGAGAGAGAGAGAGAGAGAGAGAGAGAGAGAGAGAGAGAGAGAGAGATGAAAGCATGAGACAGAGACAGAGACAGAAAGCGACAGAAAGAAAGAAACAGATAAAAAGAGATAGTATGTGAGAGAGAAGGACAATGAAAGTGTGAGTAAAGCAGAGAGAGAGAGAGAGAGAGAGAGAGAGAGAGAGAGAGATTTTAGCAGACGACACCTGGAGAAAGTGTGGTAGAACCAATAGCCTACTGCCAGGCACGCACACACACAGTAGGCCTGTCGGGTGCAAATCTGTTGCTCGTGCAAATCTGCAACTCGCTACTATGAGAGTCTGTATTTGCGACAACCACAAATACTTATGGAGAGTTCACGTTTCCAAGATTTTGTTTCACAATGTCAGAAAAGGCTTTTAAATAACAAAATGCTGTTTTCGTTAACACATAATGAGAGTGACATCAAAAATAAGAAGCACCAATTGAAACAAATGTACACTTTACACATTTTCATGAAACCAGAGAAAGATGATAGGGTTAGGATCAGCCTAGAGTTGTTGTCATGAAACTGAGAGAAACCAGACTTTGAGATGCGCACGCGAACACACATACGTGCAAACGCACACACTCACACACACACGTGCGCACACACATGCATGTGCACACACACACATGCGCACGTTCGCACACACACATGTACACACACACATACATGCGCGCACACACACACACACGCATGCGCGCACATACACACACACACGCGCTCGTGCATACACACACACACACACACGGGTGTGTGTGCAGCCTAGACCCGCACATTTGGAATAGGAATGAACAGCTAAGTGCTACTTTTGACTGTATAAAGTCTGGGTCTATTTGACCAGCGACGTGAGCAGTGGCTTCAAGAAAATGAGGTCACGATAACTCTATTTACAGTACCTTTGTGGTTTTATTATCATACAATTCACGCCTGGTTTTTACTATAAGACAACACAAAATTTGTTTTCTTCACAATACTCTTTGCAGAAGCGTAATTCACAACTTTAATGTAAACTCGTTTGGCTTTCAAAATTCTGCAAATCTTTTGCATGCTATTCGTATGCTATACATCATAATTGTTTAGCAGTGTGGACATGCAAGTTTAAGCAGACGACACGAACTCCAAACACTGCTAACGCACAACGCACACACGCAAGCATTGTTGTAAGCTATAAGAGACTTAGGCATAGAAAAAGCATGGCTCAACATCACAGCACAGTAGGCTAACACTTACACAGGCACACCCCCAGGGTGGGTAGGGGGGGGGGGGAGGAGAAAGAAAGAGTTTTGTTTCTGAGTAATGAAACAAGGAACCTGAGAGACAGATGGAGACATTGTTGAGAGAGAGAGAGAGAGAGAGAGAGAGAGAGAGAGAGAGAGAGAGAGAGAGAGAGAGAGAGAGAGAGAGAGAGAGAGAGAGAGCAGAGACAGAGGCAGAAAGCGACAGAAAGAAAGAAACAGACAAAAAGAGGCAGTATGTGAGAGATAAGGACAATGAAAGTGAGTCAAAGCAGAGAGAGAGAGAGAGAGAGAGAGAGAGAGAGAGAGAGAGAGAGAGAGAGAGAGAGAGAGAGAGAGAGAGAGAGAGAGAGAGAATCAGACATACATAGACAGACAGAGACAGAGCAGGGAGAGAGGCAGGATAAGGCAGGGCGAAAGATAGAGACAAAAAGAAATAGTATGTGGAAACAAAATTGGAAGCAGTACAAGGCAGAGAAAAAGAAACAAAGAGAGAGAGAGAGAGAGAGAGAGAGAGAGAGAGAGAGAGAGAGAGAGAGAGAGAGAGAGAGAGAGAGAGAGAGAGAGAGAGAGAGAGAGAGAGAGAGAGAGACGCAGTCACAGTAACTCTGTAGGCTAACATGTTCTGGTCACCAGTCTGTTAGGCTGATGCATATTCATGAAGTTCTCAATGATCCACCATGTACCAGCGCGTCGCACCCAGGAGGGACCTACATTACATGTAGAGTCGCACGCTCAATTAAAAAGGGCAGACAACTTCCATGACAAAGGGAAGACAACTCTGATGCGCCCAGCAGGTCACGTGCTCCTCCACATACTCTAGAACTGGCCAAAAAACCACGTGACCATCCAGACTAAAAAGTCATGTGATGCCTTGCCCGAAATTAAAAGGGAGGCGGTCTCTTGACCGCCTCCAAAAAGTTCAATGGTCTTTTTCTGTCTCATAGGCTATAGTCCGTTCATCCTTCATGTCTTCTTTTATTTCCTTCCTTGAATTTGTTTTCAAACTGTGTAACCGAACAATCGAAGAACCGAGTGTAAGCTTTTAGTCTCAGTGTTGTTGCTGCTTTTGTACTGCGTATTGTATGAACTTCAGGTAAAGGTCAAGATGTGCCCCCCCCCCCCCCTGCATTTCTCGGTTAATTGTATTTTTCCGTTTT
>CM065688.1:29075660-29078160 GCA_017654935.2 Phymorhynchus buccinoides
ACATACATACACACACACACATGCATACATACGCTCGCGCGCGCGCGCACACACACACACACACACATATATAATTATGGATACATCCATAATACGCACACGCATGCAAACACACATATGCACACATACGAACGTAAAAGTATATATGCAGACATAAAAACATGCACAGAGAGTTATTGACGGATGTATGAAAATACGTAGCTAATTGTATTGCCAATGCTGAATGGTTCACCTACATATTTGATGTTGGAACTTTTTCGCTCTTTCTCCATGTTATTACGGGCCAGATGGCCTGAAAAGACTGATTAAAAAGTATCGTTATTGTTATTGTTATACACACAGAGATCTTACATAAAAACACACAAACGCGCGCGAGTGGCCCAAAATGCTGACATACAAAATAACAGTACAATAATGTAGTGTGGAGACCGTTTTGAGAGAGAAATGAAATATTAACTGCTGTAAGCTAATACGGGGTGTGGGGGTGGGGGGGGGGGTGTGGGGGGGGGGGGGTCATTCAAAAGGGTGTCAGAATTAATTTTGCCAATGAAACATCCTATTGACAAATCCAGTTTGGGGGGACAAAAAAGGCAAACATAGACTGGTATCCTCCCTCGTGTTTACAATCCTTAATCTCAAAGTCTGCTTCTTTCAGTTTTATGGAAATAATCCTAGGCTGATAGGTACTCCTATCTCTTTCCCCAAAATGATGCTTTTCAATGCGAAAATTTGAGGGAGGGGGGGGGGGGGGGGGGGAGAGACGAATCTATCTAAATAATTACCATAATCTAATGTGTGCATTCTATTTTCAGCTCTGTTTTCTCTTTCTGTCGCTGTCTGTCTGTTGTGACAGTTTCTATTTCCTAATACTAGTCTTCAGAGCGACTGTCGATTTCTTCATTTCCTATCACGTCACTCAAGGAACACAAAGATAGCGCAGAGAATGTCCACCAATCAAACTTGACGACCGCTTCACGTGTCATTATGCATGTCACGAGCAATCCTTCAAATCTGTATTGTTAAAACTTCGGGACTTTACTGGTGGTGCACTGCCTCTTGGCATTGCCTCCAGGATCGTTCCCACCATCTTTATATCTACTAATGTCCCATATGTGTCTGTTCCAGACCGTAGGACGTTAAGCAGAATGTCATCCTTCAAATTTCATATCTAACACACAAAAATGATATAAAATCAAGGCCTAACCTCGACTAGGTGCAAAGTTCCCTCGCGTGCTTATCTGGGTTTGGTCACGTATCCGGACGGAAGGACGGACGGACAGAACGGACGGACAGAACGGACGGGCGTGTGTACGGGCGGACATGGGACGAAAATAAGAACAAAAAGGTTCCGGTCGTTTCGCTCGGGAACTAATAACAACATTAATGTATACATAGACAACATGCAAGCTCGCATAAGCACACACACACGCGCGCTCGAATGTACACACGCGCACACACAAACATACGCGCGCGCACACACAAGCGCACACGCACGCACACGCACGCACACGCACACGCACACACACACACACACACACACACACACACACACACACACACACACACACACACACACACACACACACACACACACACACACACACAGATACAGTCCTATTTAATTTTGTTCGAAATCTATCATCATAAGAAATACTGACGACAAAAAAGCCAAACAAAACATAATCATCTTAGGCTTACCTTAATGCATGAAATTCTTAGAAATGTATTCAGAAAGCTTCTATAAGCTTATTGAAAGTCGAAGAACTTTAGCCGTGCATAGAATACTGAACTCATTTTGAACAATAAGCTACGTTCTGGGAAGCTCACTTCGTTTATTAGATTTCATATAAATGGAATGAATCAATATTCCACTAATCCAGACAGTAATGAGTTTGATAGAAACGTGCCTCAGTCCCATCCAATACTTCGTGATAGAAGCAGCGTTTATTGAGAGCTGGCCGTACGTATTTCAAAATGATGTTTTCTGCCTTCAGTGCTCTCTTACTATGCACCGTAGCTCTCTTTTACACAGAGGGACGTCTCTCCTTTACGTCCAAGATGGTTGACTTGCAGTCCCCGGGACGAATCGAAGTGGGAAGCGTGCTTTTTCAACGAGAAGCTTCATCTCCGGTCCATTGTGCCATGCTGTGCAAAAGAGAGCCTCCGTGCAGGTTCGTGTCGCTGGGGTCTCTTTCTCCTGACTCCTCTGCTGTGATGTGCCGGGGCCACGGAGAGGTCCAGTTTCATGAATCCACCGTTGTCATCACAGACCCCGGAATCTCCGTGTGGAGTCTGGTCGAATCCATGTGGCTGGAGAAGCCGTGCGACAGCCAGGCGCAATGTGGGGCGGGTCCATTCAGGGAGTGTTTTGAGGGCTCCTGTCTCTGCAGCCCGGGCTACTACCATTCTTGGTCCCAAGACTTCTGCCTGCGATCCTGCCCCCCGGAGCATCTACGGGCATCTTTTGTGAAGTACCCAGGGAAAATGATGACAACCATGA
>CM065688.1:29083160-29103160 GCA_017654935.2 Phymorhynchus buccinoides
CAAAAACAAGCGCGGATTCGCAATCGTTTGTGGCGTGCGACAATTTTGGACCGACCGACAGACCGACCGACAAAGTGAGTTATAGGTTTGTGGCTTGTGCCACAAACAAAAAGCGCAGAGAATGTCCACCAATCAAACTTGAAGACCGCGTCACGTGTCATTATGCATAATCGTGTCGCACCCGATTCACGGGGGATCCTTCAAATCTGTATTGTTAAAACTTCGGGACTTTACTGGTGGTGCACTGCCTCCGGGCATTGCCTCCAGGATCGTTCCCACCATCTTTATATCTACTAATGTCCCATATGTGTCTGTTACAGACCGTAGGACGTTAAGCAGAATTTCATCCTTCAAATTTCATATCTAACACACAGAAATGAAATAAAATCAAGGCTGAACCTCGACCGGTTGCAAAGTTCCCTCGCGCTCGCCTGCTTATCTGGGTTTGGTCACGTATCCGGACGGAAGGACGGATGGACAGAACGGACGGGCGCACGTACGGACGGACCAGGGACGAAAATAAGAACAAAAAGGTTCCCGTCGTTTCGCTCGGGAACTCATAACAACATTGATGTATACATAGAGAACAGCCATGCAAGCTCGCACAAGCACACACACGCAAGCGCGCGAATTTACACACGCGCACACAAACACACACACACGCGCGCGTGCGCGCACACACACACACACACACACGCACGCACGCGTACGCACGTGGACACAAAAAGTCATATCGTGATTTTACAATCACATACACATAGACCTACGCGCGCGCGCACGCACATATACACACACGCGCACACAAACACACACACGCGCGTGCGCGCGCACCACATGCACGCACGCGTACGCACGTGCACACTACAAAAAGTCATATCGTGATTTTACAATCACATACACATAGACCTACGCGCGCGCGCACGCACATACGCACACATACACACACGCACGCACGCACGCACGCACCACCCCACCCCACCCCACCCACCCACCCACCCACCCACCCACACACGCACGTACGCACGCACGCACGCAGCGCACACACGACATACACGGCACGCACGACACACACGACGCACACAACACACGACACACACCACACACCACACACACACACACACACACACACACACACACACACACCTCTGCCGTTGCTGATGGGGAATAAACAAACAGAGCAGGAACATGTAGTAGTGTGTCGGTGTGAAATGGCCTTATTGTTTTGTCGCGTGCTCGCCATTCCTCTGTCATTGAGTCATGGTCTCAATATAGCCCTCTGTTTGCCGCATGCATCAACAGTCGTCTGTCTGTGCATTACTGAAGATTGCTTATGTAAATAACTAATAAACTAGGCACTAGCGCTTTAAGATTTTGCTATAAATAATGACTAGACTCCCCCGTCGAACATGGCGAAAGCAGATACGCGACGTTAAACTGAACTTCCGTTCCTGTAGGGTTCTGGGGGGTTTCTTTCTCTACTATATCCTTTGTTGATTTGTTTCATTATGTTTTTAATTAATGGTCAACCTATGGCGATATTTTGTCACGCCAGAGGGCAGTCAATGCACTAGGGGCTTATCACGCGATTTTCTTACTTGGGCGTAGTGAGAGAGAGAGAGTGATAATAGGACCACTCACTGTCTCTCTCTTTCTTTACCCCCAACTAATCATATAGAGAGGATTAGCCCCACACGAGCGTCATGCCCTCTGGCGTGAGAAAAATCGCACGAAGTCTCTCATTGACCCTTCCCATACCCGTGGGTATAAGTGCACCCTCAGTTTTACCTTTTGCTCCACATATCAAAAACCGTCCTCCCAATATAACTGAAATGGTATGACTTTGTTCATGGAGCTTTCGAGCACGTGCTGCCCTAAGGAGCACGGTCTAGGCTTTGAGCTTATTGTTGCTCCAGTTGTCTTCTAATGTGATTACCATTTGCACTGAATAAACCTTTAATTTTGATTGAAGCATCTGCTGACCACGAATCACGACTTTTTGTGGACAAACAAACGAGTAAGCAAACAACGAAATCGGTGTTTAAAGATTTCCGTCGCGTTTAGTTAGATTTCCGTCGCGTCTCTGTATCTACATTCTCTCCAACTCTCTCTCTCTCTCTCTCTCTCTCCTCTCTCTCTCTCTCTCCTCTCTCTCTCTCTCTCTCTCTCTCCTCTCTCTTCTCTCTCTCTCTCTCTCTCTCTCTCTCTCTCTCTCTCTCTCTCTCTCTCTCTCTCTCTCTCTCTCTCTCTCTCTCTCTCTCTCTCTCTCTCTCTCTCTCATAATTATATTGATAATCAGCTGCAATGCTTCTCAAACACAGACTCTCTCTCTCTCTCTCTCTCTCTCTCTCTCTCTCTCTCTCTCTCTCTCTCTCTCTCTCTCTCTCTCACTCACTCACTCTCTCTCTCATAATTATATTGATAATCAGCTGCAATGCTTCTCAAACACAGACTCTCTCTCTCTCTCTCTCTCTCTCTCTCTCTCTCTCTCTCTCTCTCTCTCTCTCTCTCTCTCATAATTATATTGATAATCAGCTGCAATGCTGCTTCTCAAACACAGACTCTCTCTCTCTCTCTCTCTCTCTCTCTCTCTCTCTCTCTCTCTCTCTCTCTCTCTTCTCTCTCTCTCTCTCTCTCTCTCTCTCTCTCTCTCTCTCTCTCTCTCTCTCTCTCTCTCTCTCTCTCTCTCTCTCTCTCTCTCTCTCTCTCTCTCTCTCTCATAATTATATTGATAATCAGCTGCAATGCTTCTCAAACACAGACTCTCTCTCTCTCTCTCTCTCTCTCTCTCTCTCTCTCTCTCTCTCTCTCTCTCTCTCTCTCTCTCTCTCTCTCTCTCTCTCTCACTCTCTCTCTCTCTCATAATTATATTGATAATCAGCTGCAATGCTTCTCAAACACAGACTCTCTCTCTCTCTCTCTCTCTCTCTCTCTCTCTCTCTCTCTCTCTCTCTCTCTCTCTCTCATAATTATATTGATAATCAGCTGCAATGCTTATCAAACACAGAAATGGCACAGAAGCCAAGCGGCCTGGTGGCGGCTCCCCAAACAAACAAAAAAAGGAAAAAAAGAAAAGAATGCTCATTTCCTTCCGTTCAATACATAACCGTTACTGACTCATCACCCAAAAATAGTTGTGTGATGAACACACAGCGAATTGTCTTTGTTGTTCGTTTATATCCATTTTCTTTTTTGTTATTTACAACATTAGGGCCCTATAGGCCTCTGCAACTAGGGTTATTAACCCTTTCACCGCCAGTCATATTTCAGCCAAACATATCCATTAAATTTACCCGGGTAGAGAACAAAATCCATCTGCAGTATTGGGGATTCTTCTGTGACATATATAAAATAAGGTCTATCCTTACTTCCCCAAACTAAGACAATAGGGTCTTTGGATAATAGACCCCAATTTGATGCCTTTTAGTGACGTAGGTGTTAAATTACTGTGGTGCTAAAAGCGACTTTGGCAGTGAAAGGGTTAACGCCCTTGACAGTGAGAGTGATTCCCTTGCTGGTCAGTACTGACAAGGGCATCCACTCTTGCGAAAGGCAGCCATTTAGTGGCATCACATAGGGTTATTGGCGAGAGTTATCCCCCTGTTTGGTCAGTACTGAACCATCTCCCCCCCACCCACCAAGGGCATTCACTCTTGCAAAAGGTGTTCGTTGCAGACGCCAATAGGCCTTACGTTCATTTTAAATATGTTTTTATTCTTTTCATATGTATGTGTTTTATATTTATTTGTTTTCCTATTAGGTTGTTTTGTTGTTGTTGTTGTTGCTCTTCTGTTTATAGCCAAAATGTTTCTTTCACGGTTTTTTCGTAAAGGTCTCTGTACACGTCAACATTTTTCACTCTTTCCCCATGGCAACACAGTGATATGCAATTAGTCTTAATGTCTCTACACGTGAAGACGTTGCAATTTCCCTCCATAGCAACGCTGTAATAGGTCAGTCATAATATGACTTGTACATCACTGTGTTGCTATGGGGAAAGAATGAAAAATGTTAAGTGTATTGAGACCTTTACATAATGTGTGGTTTACACGGTGATATATACAGTCACGTGAAACGTATTATAAATCATATTCCGTTGGGTAATGAAACATTTGTAATCTACATCGCTTCTAATTTCACATGCATTTCCTGTATCCTGTTATAACATTCTTTATAATGTTCAGTAAACTTAAAAACAGAACAATCAAACTAACTTGTAACGTCCATTCCAGGAGAGGCGATTGTTTACAGAGGAATATAACAATAAATATGCTTATTAATTATTCTAGTGATCTGTGATACATTTGGATTTAGCAGGCACTGCAATACTTGCTTTGGGGTTGCAAGAGTAAAATTCCATTAAAACGAATTCCCCAAGCTCCTACTGAAAACATTACGAGTCATTTTGACACTCACAGCATAAGTGCCAACCGTTCATCTGATTCTTTATGTTTATTCGCCCCCGAAAGAACAAGAAAAGTAGCCAGTAGCCAGATCCTCGGAGACCTTTATCTCCCCTCGTTATCTCCTAAACGGAGCCCCGGACAAGAAGTCTTTTTGTTTTGTTTACACGTCCTCCCGTTTCGCGGATTCCTATCGTCTGCAAAGAGCGGCGCGCGCTGGAAACTGGAGCCAGTTTATCAGACTCCTCAAAGCGGAGAGCTCCTTCAAGTTGTGACAGCAGAAACTGAGCAGACGCCGTCTAGTGAGGCAAAGGGGAAAGGGCGCGAAGCAATCTACGACTCGCGCCCGACTCCTCTCGCTGTCAGGAGAAGCTGTGGAAATAAGCCTGGGAGGTAAATATTGGAAATTGGAAGTGATCGCTGCCAAGATGGAAAGGCCTGCCCCAGAGATAAGAAGGAGCCGGTAGGAGGGGGGGGGGGGGGGGGGGGGCATTAATTGGGAAAACGGGTAGTAAATTTGTCGTCAAATAACCGGCACTCGACCAGGTGTGATGGCGATACGAGGGCTGGTAGAATTAGCTATTATCAGCGTGCTGTCACATCGGCGACTTGTAAGCCATTCATTTTCCTCCGTTTAAACACCACAGGGGTTGTAGACACCCCCTCCCCCCCATCCCCCCCGCCTTCCCCCACTTCCACTGTTCCCTAACCCAGTATTTCCTCTCTTATTTACTTATTTGTCCCAAACTCCCATTTAGGTCTCCCCACCTACACACTTTTTTTACACCCAATCAAAGGTGAGCAATATATTGACAATAGGGATTCTTAAGATAGTCTACATGACCATAATTTTAAACAGCACGGTCTGATTAATGCCAACACAACTTTTTTTTATGAATATAAAGAAGATTAAATGAAAACAAATGTGCAAAAAAGCAGGAAACACTCATACACCAAGAGAGGCAACTCTAATAATGAAATTTGAATCCCAACCGACCAAACGAATCTGTCACCAACAATAATTTTCTATTCGTATTATTCTAATCAAAACGTGAGGCGAACTGTGAACTAAAAGTACTGACAGAGTACAGATATCTGCCTGGGAAGGCAACTCACTTCTAATGATTGTGAAAGAGACACAGAATTAGAGATCTACAAAGGAACCAAACTTGGATCCAAGTTGTGACCCATTCCTCGCTTTGCGTTAACGAAAAGGGGTGATTAGTGATTACAATCCTAATGAATTGTGTTCGAATGACTGATGCAATCGACCTGATGAACAATTCTGAGTTTCTGAACACAGCGGAACCAATTGGATTAGTTAAAAGTGAGCTGTAGACATCAACAGACCTCCGCGCAAAAGTTGGCTTGAACCACCGACGCAAGACAGAACAGAAACCGAAGACACGTCACAATGCGTGGACCCGTAGGAAGTTTATGGAGATCGTTCCAACACCCAGAGGAGTTTTCTAACGGGACCAGGAGCACCAGGTGATCCTGATTAAAATCCCATTTGCAAGGCATCTGCCCCTGCTGTTCTTAGGATGTTGAGGATGGCGAATCCCTGTTGTCGTTCTTTAAAGTAATAGCTTCATTTAATCGTTGTGCAAACAGAGAGGAGAAAAGGGGGGACCTCTAGGAGGGGTATCAGGTGAAAGGATGACAGGTTAGGGGGAAGAAGAAAGGCTCTCTGATCTTGCTCGGGTGACTGTTTATTACCGTTATTGTGAGGGCGTGGTTGTGCCAGCGAAGGCTCTGGGTGCATTGGTGTTTTCATTAAGAAGGGAGGGAAGACGTAGAACAGACGGGGATTTTAAATCTTCAGAATTAGCCGCTTGATGTCTGTGTCTATGTCTGCCTCTGTCTGTCTGTCTGTCAGTATCTCTCTCTCTCTCTCTCTCTCTCTCTCTCTCTCTCTCTCTCTCTCTCTCTCTCTCTCTCTCTCTCTCTCTCTCTCTCTCTCTCTCTCATGGGCTTTTTGCTCCGTCTAACACTAGTAGTAGTAATTGTAGTACAAGAAGTATATTGTAGTGATAGAGGTGTTTTTAATTTATGACTTTGTTTAATTGGTTGGTTAGTTTTCTATTTTATTTGTTTTTGTTGCTTATGTTGATGCTCTGCCTACCATGTCGTTGCTATATTACTGTTGGTTGTTATTTTCTGTTGGCGATGTTCCTGTGTCTCAATGTTCATTTATAGTATTAGTTATGTATTGCATGCTTAGAACCAAGGACAGAATGGAAGACTAGGCCCAGCCTAAATTCTTTTCCTTGTAAAATAAAGTTTCTGAGTTATGAGTTCTCTCTCTCTCTCTCTCTCTCTCTCTCTCTCTCTCTCTCTCTCTCTCTCTCTCTCTCTCTCTCTCTCTCTCTCTCTCTCTCTCTCTCTCTCTCTCTCTCGCTCTCTCTCTATCCCCCTCCCTCATTCTGTCTCTCTCTGTTTGCCCCCCCCCCTCCCTCTCTCTCTCTTCTCTCTCTCTCTCTCTCTCTCTTCTCTCTCTCTCTCTCTCTCTCTCTCTCTCTCTCTCTCTCTAAATAATTAATCAGCTTACAAGAATAGCGAACACCATTATGTTGCAATATTTCGGATTCTGTTTGCAACTTACTCTTCTATTCACTTGGCCCTTCAAAAAATGAAAAAGAAACACCCGAAAGTGCTGATGGGTCTCCAAAATGTTGCATTGGTCATACGTTTTACATTTGCGTTGTTTGGATTGAAATCATACAAAGCGGAATAATGATTTCACAGAAATTAGCACAAGGTGTGTGTTCTCTTCGTGGAGGGCATGTATATTGTTTGTTTGTTTGTATTTCTTTGCTTTTTCTTCTTCTGTCGTTTCAGCTATAAATCTGTCACTTGAATCATCAGCAGCTATACGTTTAGGTCTGTGTCAACGCTATCATCTCATGTTTCTTAAACATTTTAAAAAGCAGAGGCCTCCTGTTTCTATTGCCACACACAACGCACCCACCACTACCACCACCACCACCCTTTCTCAGCCCCTACCTTGAAAATGTCCAATCTTACTTTCCTGTGTAACCCCACCCCCCCCCCCCCCCCCCCCACCCCCCTCTCATACATCTCTTGATTTTTTTTCACACTGGAAGCAATTCTCTAGAGAGACTAGAATATTCTGCACTCTCTGCTTCTATCACCTCCTGTCTTAAAAACAAAACACAAAGAGAGGGTTGATCGTTGAAACGAGTCGTGGGTGGTCCTTCCTTCCTACTGGGTGGTTGCTGAGCTTGAGACCACCGTCTGTTAAGTCCTCTCGCGGACGTTGTGTCCTTATGTACATATTAGTCTAAGATGACCATGTTTCTGCTTTGTTTTTAATTATTTATTGCAAGTATTCAGTTCATTACTCGTAACACCAAAATTTGAAGCCATTCTACCCACTGGTTCATGAGATACAGCTCGGACATGAAGGAATGAAATGTCGCTTTTGTGAGTCTTCCTTGGCGGAGGTTTGCACTGGCGGTTAAAAATTCAGGATCTGGATAGTTTTTTTGACATGCTGATCAAGAATATAATGGCTATGGGAGACCCTAGGCTTATTGTAGATCATAGTATCCGCGAGAGGACAACATGTCCACGAAAGGACTTAACAATCGTTTTTATCTTTTCTTCTGTCTTTATTGCTACCTCCTGATTACTTCTGTTGTGTGGTCCAAGAGTAGAGCCGTGTGGACTGTCAACTTCTCTGCTACCACTAAAGGCAAGTACAGCTTAACCCTTTCGCCGCCAGCCATTTTCAGCCAAAAAATACTATTAAACTTAACTGGGTAGACAAAAAGAAAATCTGCAATATTGGGAATTCTTCTGTGACATATATACCATTAGGCCAATCCTTACCTCCCAAAATTAAGAAAACGGGGTCTTTGGATAACAGAACCGGATTGGATGCCTTTTAGTGACATGGGTGTTAAACCACTGTGGTGCTAAAATGCGACATTGGCGGTGAAAGGGTTAATGCTACTATTTACTTTAGTTTTTGGTATAAACGCTATGCTTTTGTTTGTCTGTGTGTGTGTGTGTGTGTGTGTGTGTGTGTGTGTGTGTGTGAGGACATTATGAGACCCCCACTACCTCAGTCAAAGGTACTTTAGAGTAGGTTGGCTTGGAGAAGGTCACCAAAAGCCAATTGCCACTGAGCACATTTTGTAACAGATTATTATTTTGTTCTTCAACTCGGGGGGGGGGGGGAAGATTCTTCTCGGTGATTGCGCAGTAGGCCCTACATAGAGAAAACTAGGAAATCGTGGGCTGGTGGTAACAATGATGAAACTTGGAGACCAGTTGTAGCGGAGAGGTGACATTGATTGCTGGGGACAGTCTGACAAGGTCTGACGAGGGGAGAACCTCGTCGTGGTATGCCGGGCACTTGGCGCTTCATCACCCCTATCACTGTCACTGTCTGTTGTTGTCATGACAGTGCTGCACGTGCGGGCATTTGATACGTCAAGGTGGTGTAGGTTAGATGGATGATGAAATGCGTTTGCGTGTGTGCGTGTGTGTGTGTGTGTGTGTGTGTGTGTGTGTGTGTGTGTGTGTGTGTTTTGTGTATGTATGTGTGGTGTGTGTGTGTGTGTGTGTGTGTGTGTGTGTGTGTGTGTGTGTGTGTGTGTGTGTGTGTGTGTGAGTGTATATGTGTGTGAATGTGTCTCATGGTGTGTGTGTGCGTATATGTGTGCATGCGTGTGTGTGTGTGTTTGTGCGTGTGCGCGCGCGCGCGTGTGCGTGTGTGTGTGTGTTTTGGTGGGTGGGTGGGTGGGTGTGGGCGGTGCATTTGTGCGTGTTTGCCTAGGAAACAACAGAATTATAGAAAATCCAAAACCACTTTTCCACAATTGCCTTGAGATATAAAACGTTTCTGTCTGTACGAAATAAAGCAACAGCTGTGTGAACGCCAAAGGCAAGTCAGTGTCTTACACACACACACACACACACACACACACACACACACACACACGCACATGCACACGCACACGCACGCACGCACACGCGAAGTCAAGCCCTTATTATGTAAGGACGCAAAGCACGGGCATTAGTGACATAGCACAGCTGCAATGAATAATCATGCAAATGAATAACCTTCAACAAAAATTCGGACCTTACATTAACATGAATTATCATCCCAGTATTCTGCACATTTCTCACATAGATTACATCCCTAAGACAGAAGTGCGCACAAATACACGATTCTTGTCGTCAACCAATGGAAGCTGAACGTGAAACAGTACAGGTATAGGCCTACTTAATTATTACATCATCCAGCTGGAGGAAAATAAACTCACAGGGCGTTTTGCCATAAGGAAGAACACATTGTGTGCGCGCAAAACAATTAAAGGAAACAATTTTTTTTTTTTTTTTTTTTTTTTAAAGCAAACAAATTAACATTCACAATACCTCCTGAATGACGAGAATGATTGTCAGATGAGTCATTGTTTATTTGTGATTGGTTAATTAAATAAAACGAAAAAGTGTTTTCGAGTATATGTCTGTGAGCGTGAGTGCACGTGTGTGTTTGTGTATGTGAGTGCGCATGTGTGCTTGTTGTCTGTGTGTGTGTGTGTGTGTGTGTGTGTGTGTGTGTGTGTGTGTGTGTGCGTGTGCGTGCGTGCGTGCACGCGTGTTTGTACAAGTGTATGTTTGTGTTACTGCGGTGTGTGTGCATTTCAGTGAGAATGTGTTTTCTGTGTGTTTGATTAAATGTGTGTGGGTTGTGCAAGAACGCGTTCACTCGCGTGTGTGCACGTACGTGTGTGTGTGTGTGTGTCTGTTGTATGTCTGTGTGTGTGTCTGTGAGCGTGTGTGTATGCCTGTGAGTGTTTCAATGCTGATTGTAAAGCGTTTTGTGCTCGATAAAAAGCGCTATGTAAGTGTCCGTTTATTATTATTATTATTATTATTATTATTATTATTATTATTATATATTATTATTATTATTATTATTATTATTATTATTATTATTATTACTATAACGATTCAAACGACACACAGAGCTGCTATGTCAGATAAGAAGCACACGCAATAATGCACAGCAAGCGTATACAGTTTCACTGTTTTAACATACAATAGCACCACTTTGCTTCTCTCGCGCGTTAGTATTCAGCGTGTCTTGACAATGTTTTGACACACGATACTTCTGACATTATCTGTTGTTCTTTTTGGTTTGTTTTGTTACTAGAAGCAGTGTTGGTTTACAGAATAATATACGTTTTCTTGCATACGGATGCATCTCCATACTGTTTTAATTATATCGAAAAATATGACAGGCCATATATATAAATATCCAGTGACTGTAATCTCTAACAAACATGGGTCAGTGGGTGAGAGAGTGAGTGAATCATAGAATGTAAAAGAAACATTGTCAGAAAGTGAGATAGAAAGACAGACAGACAGACAGACAAGACATACAGACGATCTTTACCTTGCATATGGTGAGAGCAGATTAGTGGCCTTTGGCCTTAGGTCGTACACCCTATAACCATACAGACACTTGATCAGCATCATCCAAGAAACACAGAGGGGTGGTGGTGGAAGAACAAATATCTAGCGAACAGCTTTAGGTGGGTAGCCCCACAACTTTATATATAAGTAATGTCCCATATGTTCTTTTAAGAGCGGGAGGACGTAAAGCATAACAGACCTTAGGTGGGTACACGGGATGGATGGCAAGTCTTCCGCTCGGCGACACCCTTGTTTCATTTTCCTTTAGCAGTGGTTTGTTGGTTAGATTAGATTTGCTGGTAAAAAGCACCTAATTCCCATTGTTCTTATCGATTGTGAATCAACACTTTCTCTGAAACAAACGGTAAAAAGCACTTAATTCCCATTGTTCTTATCGATTGTGAATCAACGCTTTCTATGAAACAAACGGTAAAAAGCACTTAATTCCCATTGTTCTTATCGATTGTGAATCAACACTTTCTCTGAAACAAACGGTAAAAAGCACCTAATTCCCATTGTTCTTATCGATTGTGAATCAACACTTTCTCTGAAACAAACGGTAAAAAGCACTTAATTCCCATTGTTCTTATCGATTGTGAATCAACGCTTTATCTGAAACAAACGGTAAAAAGCACCTAATTCCCATTGTTCTTATCGATTGTGAATCAACGCTTTCTCTGAAACAAACGGTAAAAAGCACTTAATTCCCATTGTTCTTATCGATTGTGAATCAACGCTTTCTATGAAACAAACGGTAAAAAGCACTTAATTCCCATTGTTCTTATCGATTGTGAATCAACACTTTCTCTGAAACAAACGGTAAAAAGCACCTAATTCCCATTGTTCTTATCGATTGTGAATCAACACTTTCTCTGAAACAAACGGTAAAAAGCACTTAATTCCCATTGTTCTTATCGATTGTGAATCAACGCTTTATCTGAAACAAACGGTAAAAAGCACCTAATTCCCATTGTTCTTATCGATTGTGAATCAACGCTTTCTCTGAAACAAACGGTAAAAAGCACTTAATTCCCATTGTTCTTATCGATTGTGAATCAACGCTTTATCTGAAACAAAAGGTAAAAGGATATCGAAAGACGGTCGAAAATAGAATTGGAATGAGTGCGTCCATGGTCTCATATATCAGAAGGATGGTTAGAAATAGCAATGGTAGATCATGTTTTGTTTCAATAGAGCATTTGCCACGCGCCGGTGACCTTGAATTTCACTGAGTTGAATTTAGAGAGTTGAATTGGAGAGGTCAGCGCAACTCGGGCAGAACGAGCTCGGGCAAATTAGTAGTCTAGTATAGTGAACGAACACTCGTGGCAAACGCCCTATTATGAGTGGACAAGCAGAGAATAGATAAAATGCGTGGATTACCTCATGCACTGCAAGTGTGGTGCTTAAAGTAAACGGAAATTGATAATACGTGTAAGAAACAAACCTACAGAGCGATGATGATCATTCCGCCCGAAATAACAACGTCTGCCTGGAAACGGAAATGACATTCATTATTTACAAAAATCCCAGAATATATGATGATATGAAAACAAGCATACGCGTAACTAAAACCGAAAATAACACATCGATTTAAGATCCTCGACAACTGTGATCCTTCCATAATTCTTGTTGTGTCGATTGACTATTTTCTAAGAGCTCTTGTTTGCTGTTTTCCTCAATAATCCACACCATGTCAAAGAACAGATTATGGACTGGGTGGAGGAGGCCGGTTGATTAGGTTGGACTAGAGAACCTTTACTTAGGTTGGACTTCAAAGAGGAAGCAAAATAACCAGACACTCTTCCATTCTGATAAAGCAATACTACTATATTGTGTGATATTCGGGATTTCAGTCGCGAAGGGGGAAACGTTTTGCCAAATCTAAGGGTGCATCCTTCAATAGCTCTCCTGGTGTTATTGACTGGTACATCTCTCTCTCTCTCTCTCTCTCTCTCTCTCTCTCTCTCTCTCTCTCTCTCTCTCTCTCTCTCTCTCTCTCTCTCTCTCTCTCTCTCTCTCTCTCTCTCTCTCTCTCTCTCTCTCTCTCTCACACACACACACACACACACGCACACGCACACACGCGCACACACACACACACACACACACGCACACACACACACACACACACACACACACACACACATACACACACACACACATATATATATACACAAACAATAGTTATCATTTTTCATCCCGGCTCATGGAATGAAATGTATGCATGTTACATAGTGTTGTCTTGCAGACGCATGAAAGTTTGTTTCATTGTAAGCTGAGACTGATTTCCATTTTTCACCACATTTTGTTGCTTTTGTGTTTTTATCTTTACTTTAATATAGTTATTCTTCTTACGTTCTTGTACTATTTGATTGTTCGATTGTCTTTGTATTACATTAGTAAGTATAACCTATTTTGTAAATTACGATAGCGTTTTGTTTCTTTGCTTAGTTATCCGTCACAGTTTTGTCTGTGTAGGCTAAGATAGATTGCTTCTTTAAGATAGGGCTTTATATAAGTTATCTTGCTGCCCTGTCTAATGATTACTGATTCTAATTCGTGACTTTTGAAAATAAAAATGCTATATAAACCAAGGGAGGAGGTGAGTTGAATCTCCCCTTTATCTGCTTTCTTACGATAGCAGAAATACAATCCTTCAAAGTTAACACTGATTCTCCTTCTTGCGCACAGGCCAGGCACTTCTGTCAGAAACTGTTGATGATGAGAGTAGCGTCCAATCGGTCGGAGACCCTTATGGACGGTATTCCTGAACTTTCAGAAAAAAGGGAATTTCTTGCTTATGTTGTTGCAGTGGGAACAGACGACACAATCATGGGGCCGTTCCCATAAATATCGTAATGGAACCTAAGATTAACCCTTTCACCGCCAGCCATATTTCAGCCAAACATTTCCATTAAATTTACCTGGGTAGAGAACAAAATCCATCTGCAGTATTGGGGATTCTTCTGTAACATATTTAAAATAAGGTCTATCCTTACTTCCCAAAACTAAGACAATATGGTATTTGGATAATAGACCCCAATTTGATGCCTTTTAGTGACATGTGTTAACCCTTTCACCGCCAAAATCGCATTTTAGCACCACAGTGATGTAACACCTATGTCATTAAAAGGCATCAAATTGGGGTCTATTATCCAAAGACCCTATGGTCTTAGTTTTGGGAAGTAAGGACAGACCTTATTTTAGATATGTCACAGAAGAATCCCCAATACTGCAGATGGATTTTGTTTTCTACCCAGGTAAATTTAATGGGAATGTTTGGCTGAAACATGGCTGGCGGTGAAAGGGTTAAATCACTGTGGTGCTAAAATGCAACTTTGGCGGTGAAAGGGTTCAACATTAAGATAACAAAAAGAGAGGGAGACAAATGCTGGACAGGTAAAAGACAACATGGTTCACACTGACCATTGATGCACAATTATAAAATCCACATTTTAAGCAATGGGGCTGAGAAATACGAAGAAGGTAACAGTAATTGGGATTAACCCTTTCACCGCCAATGTCGCATTTATGCACCATAATGGCTTAGCACCCATGTCACTAAAAGGCATCAAATCAGGACCTGTTATCTGAAGACCTTATTTTCTTAATTTTTGGAGGTAAAAGATAGACCTAAAGTTATACATTTCACAGAGAAATTCCCAATAACTGTAGATACATTTTTATTTCTACCCTGTTCAGTTTAATGCCATTTTTTGGCTAAAACTTGGCTGGCGGCGAAAGGGTTAACAGTTATGTTCTTTCAAAATTAATCATGTGAGTGGATTATCAGTATCAATCGTTATTAACACCCGAACCTTACGAAATAGCCATTGACGAGACACAACATTAATATAGACCTAGAACACAAGTTAGATTACAACATTTTGTTGGGTCGCCCCTGTCGATAATGTCGGCCATCTTCATTCACTCAAAGCTTGTCTCCAACGATTGACAGTATACTAGTATCTTCTAATTTGCATTTCACTACCCGTGTTCATTGCTTAAGGACACACTGACCCACCACGATTATGTCCCTGGTTTTTTTTCTGGGTAGCTGTGACCCACATACAATGTCCACAACTTCAAATTGAGGCTGCTCTTTAAAAGGATGTTTCGGTTTGAATTTGGGGGCATTTGTATGGGAGGTAAACCTGGTCAAAACAGCTATAAGAGGGAAATCAGGTGAAACCCGTGATTTTGACACGTGATCTGGTGGGTCTTTAAGGCGCACTCATGAAATCTAGAGTACCTTTAATGAACTCTTACCGTGTCCGATACTTTCATTAAGCTTGATCTCCCCTGCCAAACTCCGCTTTGATCTTTGTGGTGTAAAATTGTCAACGATAATTCTTCGAGTGTGAAACATAATGCTTTGGTTTCTGTTTGTAGGCCTACTCTTGTGCCATTGAATGAGGCTTTATACTGCTTCTTCGTGTTGCCAAAGGGCGATAATTTTATGTAGGTGGCGCTTTCAAGTGAGGCCCTCTGTTCACTTGAGAGAGAGAGAGAGAGAGAGAGAGAGAGAGAGAGAGAGAGAGAGAGAGAGAGAGAGAGAGAGAGAGAGAGAGAGAGAGAGAGAGCGAGAGAGAGAGAGACAGAGAGAGAGAGAGACAGATAGAGAGAAGGAGGGAGAGAGAGAGAGAGACAGAGGGAGAACGAACGAACGAACGAACGAACCTTTTTTATTGAGGGAAAAGATAAGCACAACATAGGCTTGTTTACATCTAGCCCTCATTAAATGAGAAGGAAAAAAAAAGAAGAAAAAAAGAAGAAGAAAATATCATAAACAACTAATAATCATCATGCACATAAGATACACTACCATCATAAAAAGATAAATCAAATTGTAAGGATAAATGCAAACAAAAACACATTCACCACAACATTCACCATGGTCATCCCGCACACTAGCATTAAATCATACACATTAAACATACATACCAATTGCGTTATACACATTACAACATACACAAAACAAAAGTAAGCAAATAATTACGTGCATACGCATAAACTCACCAACACACACACATACACAAGTACGCACACACGCACATCCCACACACAAGCATACACAATACACACACACATACCCACAAAATTCGCAGGCAGACACATACACATTCACATGTATGAACGCGCACATACACACACTCACATTCAAACTCACACATGCATACACACAATCACCACTATAACATAGTATGAACACTAAAGATGCATGGTTAACAGTGGTGACACTCATATTAGGAAGGAAACAAGTGGTGAATGGGTTATCAGGTAACGTATTAAAGAGTTGTCATCAGAAAATCTTTATATCTTTTTTTGAATGACTTGAAAGTGTTTCCAATTTGGGTATTAGCCAGCATGGCATTCCACAGGGCCCCACCAGAATAAGCCAAGCTTGTCTTGAAGAGGTCAATTCTTGGAAGAGGGAGCATGATTTTATGTTCGTGGCGCCGGTCATTGACAACAAACCTACTGGTAAGAGATTGTGGGGCATTGCCTGATAAAATCTTAAACATAAAAATAGCCTTGTTATAATTTAGCTTTAAATGGAAGGGTAGAATGTCTAAAGCTTTGTGGTCATAAGTGGTTAGTTTTGAGGACTTAAGCCGAACTAGTTTTAATGCTCGTCTATGAAGACTTGAAAGAGGTTTCAAAATATTTTCACTAGCGCCATCCCACAGAATTGACGCGTAGTTGATATGCGATTCAATAAATGAGTGGGAAAATATCTTACGTGGATGGAGGTCTAGGAGATGCTTTATTTTAGACAACTGATAAATCTTTGAAGACACGGATTTGCAGGTTTTAGTGACATGTTCGGACCAAGAGAGATTATTGTCAACGACAACGCCAAGAACTTTGTGACTCCCAACTTCCTCAACTGCATTGCCATTAATAAAGAGAGTAAAAAAGTTGTTAGGAAGGTTCTGGCGTTTTTGTCTTGTTGTAATTATCATAAGTTTGGTTTTTAATGGGTGCAAGCTCATGTGATTCAACTCTGCCCAATTTAAAAGTTCATCGATGCTGTTTTGTAACGTTTGAAATACTGTTGTATAATTGGAATGACTAGTGTGTAGTGTTGTATCATCGGCAAAAAGTTTACATAGGGAACTTATAACTAGAGGCAAGTCATTAATATAAATAGAAAAAAGTATTGGTCCTAGGATAGACCCCTGAGGAATGCCATACTTTGTTGTTTGAGACGACGATACAGAGCTATTTACAGCCACCACCTGTTTCCTGTCAATTAAAAATGATGACATCAGATTCAGTGTATCGGAAGATAAACCATACATTTTGAGTTTTTTGAGTAATAAGGAATGGTCAATAACGTCGAAGGCTTTGGCAAAATCAACTATTAAAGCGCCAGTAATTTCGTTGTTGTTAATATTAGTTAGCCATTTGTCAACAAGAGTTGTAAGAGCAGTGTGGCATGAGTGTTTTACTCTGAAGCCAGGAGAGAGAGACAGAGAGATACAGAGAGAGAGAGAGAGAAGGAAGGAGAGCGACAGAGAAAGAGAGAAGGAGGGATAGAGCCACAGAGATACAGAGAGAGAGAGAGAGAGAGAGAGAGAGAGAGAGAGAGAGAGAGAGAGAGAGAGAGAGAGAGAGAGAGAGAGAGAGAGAGAGAGAGAGAGAGACAGAGAGAGAGAGAGAGAGAGAGGGGAGAGAGAGAGAGAGAGAGAGAGAGAGAGAGAGAGAGAGAGAGAGAGAGAGAGAGAGAGAGAGAGAGAGAGAGAGAGAGAGAGAGAGAGAGAATGAGAGAGAATGAGAGAGAGAGACAGAGGGAGAGAGACAGAGAGAGAGAGGAGGGAGAGAGACACAGAGAGATACAGAGAGAGAGAGAGAAGGAGGGAGAGAGATAAGGAGAGAGAGACACACAGAGAGACACACAGAGAGACACAGAGAGAGATAATGAAGGAGAGAGAGAGAGAGAGAGAGAGAGAGAGAGAGAGAGAGAGAGAGAGAGAGAGAGAGAGAGAGACAGAGAGAGAGACATGAGCTAGAGAGAGAGAGAGAGTAGACCTAGCAACAATGGATGCCTAGGCCGTGCGGGCTTTAGGGCCCAAGTGCAAGCGCCACCTAGTGACGGATCAGGGGGAGATGATTTTCAGAATAAAGCCTCATTCTGTAATGCACTGGCTCAGCCTTGAATCATCAGATTGTCTTGTAGTAGAGCTTAGTTGGCTGTGATCTTATCAACCAACTAGTTGTTAACAGCCCCGGGCTGATCCGCTTGGCATTTCGGATGTTAAGTCACTTTTGGTGCATTCCCATTAAAGATCCACCAGATCACGTGTCAAAATCACGGGTTTCGCGTGTTTTCCCTCTTAAAGCTGGTAAGAAATCTTGTTGTGACCAGGTTTGACTCCCATACAAATGTCCCCAAATTGAAAACGAAACATCATTGTAAAGAGCAGCCTCAATTTGAAGTTGGGGACATTTTGCATGTGGGTCACAGATACCCAGAAAAAAACCAAGGGAATGAATCGTGGTGCGTCAGTGTGTCTTTAACGACGGTGAACGAACAGTTCTTATGAGCGTGTATGTAAGGGCACAACTATTGATTGGCAGCAGGCTTAATTAATGTAGATTAAAAAAAAATTAAAGTCCAGAACCTAGGCCACACAACATGATTATAGCATCGTATTGTTCTTTCTGCATCTGTGAAAATAACGTTATACTAATATAGTATTAGTATACTAATATGATATAGGGGGCCTCCTTCTCGAGCTCGAACTAATGGACCGACGTCACAATGTAGGCCAGAAGCTAGGCCACTCAATATTATGTAGCATCTTATTGTTCTTTCTGCATCTGTGAAAATAATGTTATCCTAATATAGTATTAATATACAAATGTGATATAGGGGGGCCACCTTCCCAAGTGGACCGACGTCACAGTGTAGGCCTGTATATTGACGATGGCCTGGCGAGTGAGGGACAATAGAAATAATGGAACAACTGGGGATTTCGTGGTAAAGATGGAAGATCATTTCTTTTGCTCACTGGCTGCAAATCTATTTTGTCGATTGTGTTGTAATCTGAGAGCAAATTAAGGTACCAGCTGCTCAGTCACATAACATTCGATCCATAGTCTTAATTTGAGCTATCAGGTAAGGGTCATATTTGGTGCATTGCTATCAGGGGTGACAATAGTCAGCAAACAACAAACAAACAACTACACGACAAGTGCAAAGTGACGTTATTTTATTTACAGGAGACAAAACAAAACTACTGGATATTTCGGCGAATGTGCCTTTATCAACATAGACAAACAATAAAACAGCAAACAGCACATAATATAGTAAAATGAGCAAAAAAGCAGGCAACAAAAGGAGCAAAAAACAACAAGAGCATAAAACAATACTTCCCCTCTACAGTCCAATCATCATTATAACGCAACTTTACACCGTGGCTTGTCGTGTAGTTGTTTGTTTGTTGTATGTTCCAGTGACGTTGCAGTCTGTTTCAGTTGTTTTTTTATAGTCAGCAAAGGCTGCTGGAAGCACGTGGGGTCTAGTATGTCGTTACTCGTTAGTGCATGCATTGGACATTATTATTATTATTATTATTATTATTATTATTATTATTATTATTAGAACATTTAGCACGCTAATCAATTTAATGCCCTAGGCGTTTACAATATAAAAATATAATATACACATATAACACCACATATAATAATATTTAACATATAGCATAAAGAATGGGAAATAAAAATTACACAAACACCCAAAGACGGTCAGACAAACAGACACAGAATTACACACATACACGCGAGCGCGCGCACACTCACGTACATACACACACTCACACAAATAATCATATGCGCTCACCAAACGCAGACGTTCACTCTCAGACATGCACACACCAAGTTGTGAAGGAAGGGATTAGTAGTTATGCGTTCTTGGGTTACTGAGCCTAATGTATTTAGCTTCTGGATATTCAATCGGATTGGAATTAATTACCTTCGCTAAGGAAGTTATGTTTTGGTCTATCTCTATCTGCGTGCAAGTCAGTGTATTACATACTATAAACGTTGAACAAGAATCGACTTTTTAGCAAAGTAAGTGATCGATGTTTTGTTTTTAAATTATTTGCAAAGGTGAAAAAATATTGTTTATAAATGTTA
>CM065688.1:29108160-29123160 GCA_017654935.2 Phymorhynchus buccinoides
TGGTTTTCTTTTTATCTTACCCGTGATAGGTGTCTCGGGGTGGTACGGAAGGGGGAAAGGGTTGGGGGTAGCTTGCCTGTGTAGTAGTGATATGCTCGTAACTTTAGCTGAGGCTGAGGCGAGATGGAGAGAGAGAGAGAGAGAGAGAGAGAGAGAGAGAGAGAGAGAGAGAGAGAGAGAGAGAGATTGTGTGTGTGTGTGTGTGTGTGTGTGTGTGTGTGTGTGTGTGTGTGATCATTAAAACCTAAATGATCAAAACCCGGAATTCTATCAGATTTGTGCCAGACTTTTGGCTTGTCAACAATGCCTTACATGTTGCGTGGATTTCAAGCTGTTATCTTTTTCTTTCTGGTTTTCTTTTTTTTTGGGGGGGGGGGGGGGGGGATTTTACGTGGCCTTTTATGCCTATCTCTCAATTTTCTGTCTGCCTCTCTCTCTCTCTCTCTCTCTCTCTCTCTCTCTCTCTCTCTCTCTCTCTCTCTCTCTCTCTCTCTCTCTCTCTCTCTCTCTCTCTCTCTCTCTCTCTCTCTCTCTCTCTCTCTCTCCTCTCTCTCTCTCTCTCTCTCTCTCTCTCCGTCTATGTTTCTCTCTGTCTCTCTCTCTCTCTCTCTCTCTCTCTCTCTCTCTCTCTCTCTCTCTCTCTCTCTCTCTCTCTCTCTCTCTCTCTCTCTCTCTCTCTCTCCTCTCTCTCTCTCTCTCAATCAGTCTATCTAACTGAGAGATGAACATGAGCATCAAATTGGATTAAAGTTACATTAATTATAGTTACTTAATTGTAGTTAATTAGACTACTGCAAACGCATTTCTGTGAGTTCCTTCTCGTTTCATTACTTGTAATTAAGTAGACTACTACAAAAACCTTTTTGTTATTTCTTTCTTATTTTTTTCATTACTTGTAGTTAATTAGACAACTACAAACACGTTTTTATTTTTTATTTTTCATTTTTTATTTTTCATTTTTTCCTCTCCCTCTCATCTCATGTTTTTAATTATCTAGTAGCCTCAGTGCCAATATTAAATATAAAAAATCCCAGACAGAACAATCATGATGATTGCATTTGAACATGCCACTCCCATACCTACTACTATACACGTTTTTCTTTGTTCTTCTTTGTTCTATTGTAAGGGTCAATGATATCAATACAGCTTTTCCGACAAGCCGGTTCACAGCTGGCGTATACGTACATTATTATTCAAAGAAAATTGATTTATTTTCCTGTTCCTTTTTCCACACTAACATTATTTATGTCTCTACCTCTGACAGCTTGTCTTTCTGACTGTCTCTCTCAGTCTCTGCCTCTGCCTCTCTCTTTCTCTCCATCATATCTGTTCTTCTTTCCCACACATTCCCCACACGCCCCGTCCTCCTCTCTCTCTCTCTCTCTCTCTCTCTCTCTCTCTCTCTCTCTCTCTCTCTCTCTCTCTCTCTCTCTCTCTCTCTCTCTCTCTCTCTCTCTCTCTCTCTCTTTATCTTTCTTTTCACCCCTTCTAATGGGGCTGTGACCTTTCTTAAGTAACACATATCGTATCGTATCTGTCTTTGTCTTTTTCTGTCTTTTTGTTTTCTGCCTGTCTAACTATCTGTCTCTCTTAGTCCCTGCCCCCCTCCCTCTCTCCTCTCTCTCTCTCTCTCTCTCTCTCTCTCTCTCTCTCTCTCTCTCTCTCTCTCTCTCTCTCTCTCTCTCTCTGTCTCTCTCTCTCTCTCTCTCTCTCTCTCTCTCTCTCTCTCTCTCTCTCTCTCTCTCTCTCTCTTTATAATTACTTTTTTTCCCTTTTTCTTTTCTCTTTTCTTTCTGTTTGATTAATATTGGTCTGTTTCTTTTTTTCCCCTTTTTTGTGAGAGCATAGTGAAAAGAAGCTATGTAGCTAATCTATTTTCCCTCAATACAAAATCGTGTTCGTGTTGTTCCTGTCGCTCTCTCCATATCTTCTCCCTAATAATATATTATTGTCTTTAATATTTGAATTGTGTGCATGCTTTCTTTGAGGGCAAGATGTAAACAAGCCCATTGTGAGCTTATTCTTTTCCCCTCAATAAAAAATAAATCGTTCCTTCCTTCCTTCCTTCCTCCCTTCCTCCTCCTTGCTATCCCTCCCTCAGTCGGACAAGCACAAAATCTTCCAGACGATAAAGCAAACGGGATGGAGTGTACGCTATTTGGAAGCTAACACCCTTTCCTATACCGATCGAACCACGCTCATTAATTAGCATCACTTGTCTGTCTGCCTGTCTGTCAGTCTGTTGTGATTACTTATTGCGGGTCAGCGGGCTTAGTAGTATTAGTAAAAAACCTGGATATATACAAAGAGCTCGCACGCCGCAGCTGACTGCATGAAGCCAGGTTTTGTGTTTTTACTCCCACCCTTTCACTTACATTACAGCTGGGGGATCATTGTAAACTCACTCACTGCCTACAACAACAACAACAACAACAACAACACTAACACTCCCCACCCTTCCGCCTTTTTAACCTTCCAGGTGGGAAGTGGGAAAAAGTTGGCTTCAATTCTTTCCGAGGTTTGTAGGCTGCGACTTTATCACTCTTTATAACGTTTTAGTCTTTCGGGGGGTATTAGCTGCACACGTGCTGTTATCAGTTAACGGTTCCAGACATTGTCAGTAGAAGCAGCGACTGGCAGGCTGACTACTGGCTGTTCATCAGTCACACATTGTCTGGCACTGCCGTGCCCAGACGACAGGTCCTTGTCGCTGCAGACAGGTAGGAGGGACAAGGGGCCAGGGGGTCGTTTATTGTATACTTAGTAAATGGCTGCGCTTTAGTGGAGGGGTAGGTAGATAGTCTAGGTAGGTAGTTGAAGGGGTGGGCAGGTGGGGAACGGGGGTGAATAAATGGGTAGAAGGAGAGTGCCTGCTAAGGGCTGAGGTGCAACCAGAGAGAAGGTGGTTCGTCTCTGTCTCTTTTTGTCTCTGTACCAATGTTTGTGTTTCTCTCTCTCTCTCTCTCTCTCTCTCTCTCTCTCTCTCTCTCTCTCTCTCTCTCTCTCTCTCTCTCTCTCTCTCTCTCTCTCTCTCTCTCTCTCTCTCTCTCTCTCCTTAGTGTCTACTAAGGCCTAATGAGCGACTACAGACGAGGTGCTTTGAACTTTAAGTTTCCAATTGTTCGTCTTTCTGTCACTTGCACTCTTCGTCCGTCTGTTTTTGTCTGTCAGTTAATGTGTGTATTTCTGTCTCTTTTTCTCTCTGTCTCAATGTTTGCGTCACTGTCTGTCTATCTATCTGTATCTCTCTCTCTCTCTCTCTCTCTCTCTCTCTCTCTCTCTCTCTCTCTCTCTCTCTCTCTCTCTCTCTCTCTCTCTCTCTCTTTCTTTTCACGCCTTCTATTGGGGCTGTTTATAGTTGTTCGTCTCTGTCTCTTTTTTTCTCTGTAGCAATGTGTGCGTTTCTGTCTGTCTGTCTGTCTGTCTGTCTGTCTCTCTCTCTCTCTCTCTCTCTCTCTCTCTCTCTCTCTCTCTCTCTCTCTCTCTCTCTCTCTCTCTCTCTCGCTTCTCTTCCCCCTCTTGATCTGTCTCTCTATCTTTTGCATTCCTTAATGAATTTCTTCGACTTATAAACAAAACATTAAAACTGATAATTGTTTTATAATCATCTCTTGTATGGTTGGAAGGAGCTTGGGGTTTGCGGTATTATAATACGAGGAAAATAAACGTGTGTTTCTATTATCTGTCCTGAACAGTTTACTGACTTTTGTAAGTAAAATTCTCACATCAGTGGAAGATGCAGAGATACGACCTGGAGCTAGGCAGAGAGAGACAGAGACGAGAGAGAGAGACTGAGAGAGATAGAGAGAGAGAGAGAGAGAGAGAGAGAGAGAGAGAGAGAGAGAGAGAGAGAGAGAGAGAGAGAGAGAGAGAGAGGAGAGAGGAGAGAGAGAGAGAGAGAGAGAGAGAGAGAGAGAGAGAGAGAGAGAGAGAGAGAGAGAGAGAGAGAGAGAGCACTTTTTGTATCAAGTTAATTCTTTATTAAGATCTGATATGCATGTTGTTCTAATTAAAATTAACATTTTCTAACTAAATTTAGATCATGCGTGTTGACTTTACTGTGGTCAATGAAAAGCAGACAACTAACATAAAAAAATGTTTAAATGGTTGCCTTATCAATAAGGATTAGTGGATTAATATTGGTGGAGAAAACGTGAGAAGAGATGGTGGTAGGCTAAATGAAAGGGTTTTCAAATGTCACCATCCATGTTTTGCGGTTAAGTTAACATAATAATCTATTTACGGAACCTCTAGTCTAGTGAACACTTGACTAACTTTAGCTACTCGAGAAGCAAATAAAATATGTAAAGCAAATTTGTTAACTACTTTTGTTTTAGTTCGTTATTGACGGTGGTAAACCGTTTGCGCTTCGAACCAAAAACAGTAAGATTTTTTCCTAACTTTTTAAAAAATCTAAAACGGCCTAACCGTCGTTTTCTATTCAGAGAACAATTGACTGACAAGAATAAAAACACTGGCTTATAACGGAGAAACTTCAGAAAGGCTTAAATAAATTACAGTGTTGACAAAGAACAAAATGACGTTTGGACAAAAAACTGATTGTCACGCAGCGGAAACCGCCTCGTCCAGATCACCATTCTACCTCCAACCGGTTTAAACCCCATTCCCTCTCTTTCTGTTTCTTTTATAAAATATTTTGTTTTCTCTTTAAAATGAATCGATGCCATTAACACGTCATAGTGATCGTACCCGACTGAAAATGCCAGCTGTTCTAAATTTAGAAGCTCGTGATCAAACGCGTGACCGCGATGTCGTTGAGACCCGGATGAAATTGCACGCGCGCATAGAGAAAGTTATTTCTGGGAATGCCGTTATGAATTTTGTAATACAGGAATGTATTGGTTGGTTGGAAGAAGCTTGGGGTTTTGTGGTTAATTTTTCTTTTGTATTCTTAATGCTGCAATTGACGCGAAGGTATCAATGCGCTAAGCGTAGGCTACGCGCTTTCGGGCGTCTGAATTCTCTGGTGCTATTGAACTAGATCTCTGGTTGTGTGTTAGCGTGTGACTGGTTCAGTATGTAACTAGGTCAGTCTGGCTTCCACAGGTCATTGACGGTGTTCACGTGCACGCGCACACTCAGAGCGCGTGCGTTCTGTGACATTTCAAGGCCTGGTTTTATTTCTTTGCACTTCGTAACTAACGAAGCTAAGCGCCCAGGAGATAAATGGAAACAAACTATACTTGAGAAAGGAAGATAATTATAAAGCGGTTGCTGCTGGCTTGTTTATACTGCTGCTGAGTGATGCAATGATAGGGGAAGACGGGGTAAAAAGCGCATGGGCGGGTAAGAAGCCCACCGCAATTATCTCATGAAATGAAGCACATTTCAGTCTCATTTTGCCCATGAGACGAGTGTTAATGTCTAGCATTCGTCTCATGGGCAAATTTGACTGACATTTTCTTTATTTCATGAGATAATTGGGGTGGGCTTCTTACCCGCCCATGCGCTTTTTTACCCCGTCTTCCCCTAAGAACGGAGCTGTAAATGTACTCAGAAACGGGAAGCGAAACTACATAAAATGATGAATAAAATCATCTTAATATAAGCTAAACGTGCTCTGTAATTGTACTTTGTGCCATCACTTTTCGATTTATTGCGTTGCTGAAGAAAATAATCTTCTTTTTAAAAAAATATTTCCTGGCCTTTTTTTTCTCCATTAAATTTACGCGTTTCTTGTTAGTTTAAGATGGGGTCATTAACTTTCTATGCAGTACACATATTAGTCATTATGCAGAAATGGTTTTAACAAAGCGGAGTGACTAAAAGCAAAACGGGGGATACCAAATCCAGCAAACAAATTAAATAAAAAGAATGAAATCTAACGAAAAGATTAGCTGCAAAATAAAGGAAATTATAAATGAATGAATAAATACACAAAAACAATCAATAGATTGATTGATCGTCTCGTGATCAACAACAGTAAAACACAATCCCAAAAAAAGAATCGCAGGCGAGCTTTTAAAAAGTAAATATGTCCTTGAAGAAGAAGAAAAAAACAGGCATAAATTCACACACACACACACACACACCTACACAAACACACACACACACACACACACACACACACACACACACACACACACACACACACACACACACACACACACACACACACACACACACACACACACACACACACACACACACACACACACACACACACAGAGGTAGAGAGAGCGATGGAATAGACATTAGACACTAGTAGTAGCAACCCGCCACATGACAACATCAAAATAAACAAACCCATCCAATACGACGGATTTTCCCAAGAACGTTAATTAGGTCAACTATATACTACACTGCTAGTCTGGCAGCAGCTTAGAATATATAGGCCAAATCAATCAAACGATGATGTTTTGTGAAACGTTGTGATGTCACACTACTGGCGCGTGACCAACTTTTGTATATAAAGTCTTTGGGAGGAGGGGGTGTGGCGGGATGAGGGGAAGGGAGGAAACCAGAGACTTGGGAGGAGGGGGTACCAGACCAGTATCAGCCAGTTCCAAGCGCTTTGATCTCAGACACAACAGATCGATTCGGCCTCAGAGTTCCAGACTTGATCTAGCGATTATTAGTATCTATCTCTCGGTATGAGTAATGTTATAAGCGTTAAGTGCCCGGGTTGGTGTGATATCATCGCTTCGTGTCAAGCCAGAATGCGCGTGCGTGCACGTTCACCCTGTTCTCAGTTCCAGTATAATGTCGTGACCTTGAAACGATTAATGCACAGTGATAGAAAGAAAATGGGACAGAGAGGATCTGACTTTAATTTTCTTTTTAAATGTAGGGCCTAGCTAAGAGGAGTTTTAAACAGCTTATGATATTTGCCGTTGCTGCTGTCGTTATGGAGGCTACAATGACTTATTCTTCTGAACTCACCAAACTCTGTCTGGCTGATTGATTGATTGATTGATTGACTGATTGATTGATTTGTTTGTTTGTTTACACTTGTTTGCTTGTTTGTATTGTATTCATTCATTTGTTTTATGGAGAGTGCACTGGATATACAATGATTTGTTTTCACGAAAGAATCTCTCGCCCAGTCTCTTGCCACCTCACTTTTTTGTTCTGCTAAAACGACGATTGAGAAAGTCACTGAGGCACACTGGTAAAGGCGTCATCATTCAGGCACTGGACCTAACTCAAGTCGCACGTTACAGGGTCATCAGAAACCGTGCAAATAGGCCGTTTCAGCTCACCCACCCTGGCACACGCTCTGCACAGATTGGAGACCAGTTGACCGTTAACAGTATGTGTGTTTCCCTAGTGCGTGCGATCTGACCATCGTGGATTCACCTTTGAATTGACACGCCATCAAGGCAGTCACTATGGGAGTAGACGGAACCGTTCAAAAGTCAACTGCACGTGCAGCAAGCTTCATGTGTCACCATTGCAATGCTGCTACCTTGTTTGACGAGCTTCATGTGTCACCATTGCAATGCTGCTACCTTGTTTGACAAGCTTCATGTGTCACCATTACAATGCTGCTACCTTGGTTGACAAGCTTCATGTGTCACCATTGCAATGCTGCTACCTTGGTTGACAAGCTTCATGTGTCACCATTACAATGCTGCTACCTTGGTTGACAAGCTTCATGTGTCACCATTGCAATGCTGCTACCTTGGTTGACAAGCTTCATGTGTCACCATTGCAATGCTGCTACCTTGGTTGACAAGCTTCATGTCTCACCATTACTATGCTGCTACCTTGGTTGACGAGCTTCATGTGTCACCATTGCAATGCTGCTACCTTGGTTGACAAGCTTCATGTGTCACCATTGCAATGCTGCTACCTTGGTTGACAAGCTTCATGTCTCACCATTACTATGCTGCTACCTTGGTTGACGAGCTTCATGTGTCACCATTGCAATGCTGCTTCCTTGGTTGACAAGCTTCATGTGTCACCATTGCAATGCTGCTACCTTGGTTGACAAGCTTCATGTCTCACCATTACTATGCTGCTACCTTGGTTGACGAGCTTCATGTGTCACCATTGCAATGCTGCTACCTTGGTTGACAAGCTTCATGTGTCACCATTGCAATGCTGCTACCTTGGTTGACGAGCTTCATGTGTCACCATTGCAATGCTGCTACCTTGGTTGACAAGCTTCATGTGTCACCATTGCAATGCTGCTACCTTGGTTGACAAGCTTCATGTGTTACCATTGCAATGCTGCTACCTTGTTTGACAAGCTTCATGTGTCACCATTGCAATGCTTCTACCTTGTTTGACAAGCTTCATGTGTCACCATTGCAATGCTGATACCTTGTTTGACGAGCTTCATGTGTCACCATTGCAATGCTGCTACCTTGTTTGACAAGCTTCATGTGTCACCAATGCAATGCTGCTACCTTGGTTGACAAGCTTCATGTGTCACCAATGCAATGCTGCTACCTTGGTTGACAAGCTTCATGTGTTACCATTGCAATGCTGCTACCTTGGTTGACAAGCTTCATGTGTCACCATTGCAATGCTGCTACCTTGGTTGACAAGCTTCATGTGTCACCATTGCAATGCTGATACCTTGTTTGACGAGCATTTGTCACCAATGCAATGCTGCTACCTTGGTTGACGAGCTTCATGTGTCACCATTGCAATGCTGATACCTTGTTTGACGAGCATTTGTCACCATTGCAATGCTGCTACCTTGGTTGACGAGCTTCATGTCTCACCATTACTATGCTGCTACCTTGGTTGACAAGCTTCACTTCATTACTATGCTCACCATTGCAATGCTGCTACCTTGGTTGACGAGCTTCATGTCTCACCATTACTATGCTGCTACCTTGGTTGACAAGCTTCATGTCTCACCATTACTATGCTGCTACCTTGGTTGACAAGCTTCGTGTGTCACCATTGCAATGCTGCTACCTTGGTTGACAAGCTTCATGTCTCACCATTACTATGCTGCTACCTTGGTTGACGAGCTTCATGTCTCACCATTACTATGCTGCTACCTTGGTTGACGAGCTTCGTGTGTCATCAGTGCAATGCTTCTGCCTTGTTTGATAATTGTATTTCTTCTAAAGATCAAGGTGTATAGAGATTTACTCTGAAGTGGAGGTGGGAAACAATGATGACTAAAGAAGAAAAACAAGAAAGAAAGAATGAAGAAAATAACATGCTATTGGCCAAAACGGGATGGAAAGAAGTGGCATGAAAGCGTTCTTTGTTTCCACCCAATACAATAATGACTAATCACAATGTCCTGGGTTTATGGGTTTCGTTTTAACCCGATAAGTAAGACATGTTTCCATTATCCCTGACTTTGCACACAAAACACGCACTCACCTTTTCTCTGTCTTTGTCTTTCTTTGTCTTTGTCTTTCTCTGTCCTTCTGCCTCTGCCGCTGTCTCTACCTCTCTCTGTCTCTCCCAGTCTGTCTGTCTGTCTCTCTGTGTTTTTCTCTCGCTCTCTCTCTACTGCTCTCTCTCTCTCTCTCTCTCTCTCTCTCTCTCTCTCTCTCTCTCTCTCTCTCTCTCTGCCCCTCCTCTCTCTCTCTCTCTCTCTCACACACACACTCTCTCTCTCTCTCACACTCTCTCTCTCTCTCTCTCTCTCTCTCTCTCTCTCTCTCTCTCTCTCTCTCTCTCTCTCTCTCTCTCTCTCTCTCTCTCTCTCTCTCTCTCTCTCTCTCTCTCTCTCTCTCTCTCTCTCTCTCTCTCTCTCTCTCTCTTTCTCTCTCCCTCTCTCTCACACTCTCTCTCGGCTCTCTCTCTCTCTCTCTCTCTCTCTCTCTCTCTCTCTCTCTCTCTCTCTCTCTCTCTCTCTCTCTCTCTCTCTCTCTCTCTCTCTCTCTCTCTCTCTCTCTCTCTCTCTCTCTCTCTCTCTCTCTCTCTCTCTCCTCTCTCCCCCTCCACCCTCTCTCTCTCTCTTTCTCTCTGCGATTCGAGCGCGCCGCGCGCGCGTGTAATTATTTTATTTTACTGCCATATGACACAGAACAAACAGCGAGGGTGTGTCCCAACATCAAAGGCTTCTGTTCTGTCAGACCAGCCATTCAGTACCCTTGATGATTAAATAAATGTGATGAAGAGCAGGAGGAGGAGGAGGACGATGAAGACGACGACGATGGTGATGATGATGATGAAATCAACGGTGGTGACAACGATAACAACAATGACGAAACAGCAGCAAAGAGCGACGGCGGCGATGATGGCGGTGTAATGATAACGATGATGACGACGAAGAGGAGGAGAGGAGGAGGAGGAGGAGGAGGAGGAGCATGAGATGAGGAGCAGTAGCAACAGTTTTTTTAGAGATCGCAGAGGGAAAATGAAGTACATAAGATAAAATGTCAGAATTGTGTTAGCCAACAAAAATGAATTGCAGTTTTGCGTAATTATTTCTTTTAGGGGGGGAGGTGAGCATTTGTTTTTCAGTTTACTTTACGCGTCTCAGTCTCATTCTGTAATTCAGGTAGATCCTCGAGAGGATCATGTTAAGCTTTTGTAATGCGGTTCAAGTATCGGGAAAAAATATCTGTTTTTGTTTCTGTCTCTGTCTCTCTGTATCTCTCTCCGTCTCTTTGTCTCTGTCTCTGTCTTTGTCTCTCTCTCTCTCTCTCTCTCTCTCTCTCTCTCTCTCTCTCTCTCTCTCTCTCTCTCTCTCTCTCTCTCTCTCTCTCTCTCTCTCTCTCTGTTACAAAAGGATGATTATTCTAAAGCAATTTAGTTTCAGCTTTAAAACAAAGCACAACAACAAATTGTTGAGGAAGCAGTAAACGACCCTGAACATCTTTATTTTTACAGTGTTGGGAGAGGGGGGGAGAGAGGAGGGGCTAGGGAGAGACCTTGACAAACAGACAGACAGAGAGAGAGAGAGAGAGAGAGAGAGAGAGAGAGAGAGAGAGAGAGAGAGAGAGAGAGGCAGACAGAGAGAGACAGATCCTGAAATCGAGCGAGAGAGCTTTAATCCCAATGCAAAAACAGACATTTCGTTGAGTTCTTTTACCATTAGAGATATCTGGAATGTCAGAGCTCTCCCTTCTCGTAGAAAATGTAAATGTCATCAGCTGGCACAGAGGCCTCATTTCCCTCTAACGTTCTCTGGTATTGCTCTCTTTGTCTTTGTGTTTGTTGGCTGGCTGCGTGCTGCTGTCATTCTGTCAAGGCCATTTCTGTTGGCAAACATTGCTACGTATTACAATACGCTGCCGTAAAACTAGGCCTACCTGGTACGTACGTTCTGAAGGGAAATTATGCTATTGATTATCATTGCTTGGGACAGGAAGGTTGTTGTTTTTCTATCTCTGATAAAGACGTTACGGGTGGTTTTTTTTCTCTTTTTTTCTCCGTTTGTTTGGGTTTGGTTTGGTCTTCCTTTCCTGTAATAAAAAACAACTGTAGCTCAGTCTCTCTCTCTCTCTATCTCTCTCTCTCTCTCTCTCTCTCTCTCTCTCTCTCTCTCTCTCTCTATATATATATATATATATATATATATATATATATATATATATATATATATATATATATATATATATATATATCTGATGAAGACGTTACGGGTGGGTTTTTTTTTCTCGTTTTTTCTCCGTTTGTTTGGGTTTGGTTTGGTCTTCCTTTCCTGTAATAAAAAAACAACTGTAGCTCAGTCTCTCTCTCTCTCTCTCTCTCTCTCTCTCTCTCTCTCTCTCTCTCTCTCTCTCTCTCTCTCTCTCTCTCTCTCTCTCTCTCTCTCTCTCTCTCTCTCTATCTCTGATGAAGACGTTACGGGTGGGTTTTTTTCTCTTTTTTCTCCGTTTGTTTGGGTTTGGCTTGGTCTTCCTTTCTTGTAATAAAAACAACAACTGTAGCTCAGTTTTAACCCTTTCATCGCCAGTCATATTTCAGCTAAACATGTCCATTAAATTTACCTGGGTAGAGAACCAAATCCATCGGCAGTATTGGGGATTCTTCTGTGACATATATAAAACAAGGTCTATCCTTGCTTCCCAAAACTAAGACAATAGGGTCTTTGGATAATAGACCCCGATTTGAGGCCTTTTAGTGACATAGGTGTTAAATCACTGTGGTGCTAAAATGCGACTTTGGCGATGAAAGGGTTAAGCTTATTGTAATGATTTTTTTAATCACGAAAAAGGCACTATATTTGAAAAAACCCAGAATTAATCAGGAGTATGAGGTATGGTTTTTTTCTATTAATTATTAGCATCTAGAACGTCTGCTTATATGTTGTTGGCTTGCCGTGGCTAAAACACTCCTGAGATCCTGCCAATAGCGGAAGTACTTGAACACTATTGTATGCAAGTGCATCAGCTACGGAGGAGAACATTACGCGTGTGACAGGTTTTATTACCCCGCCACGTGGGCAGCCACACGCCGTCTTCGGGGAATGCTATGGATATGAATGGACATTGATAAAACTAGAAACAGAAACAACAAATGTAACCCTTTCACCGCCAAAGTCATATTTTAGCACCACAGTGATTTAACACCTATGTCACTAAAAGGCATCAAAATTGGGGTCTATTATCCAAATACCCTATTGTCTTAGTTTTGGGAAGTAAAGATAGACCTTATTTTATATATGTCACAGAAGAATCCACAATACTGCAGATGGATTTTGTTCTCTACCCAGATAAAATTAATGGAAATATTTGGCTGAAATATGGCTGGCGGTGAAAGGGTTAAAAAAAAGCTTTTTGTTGATTACAGTTATCTTTAGAACATGATAACTCACAAAAAATAATTTGTTATTTTTTAATTAAAAAATGTGCGTGTGTGCGATTTTCGTGTTTCTTTTTAATTCTAATTACATTTGTCTTTAGAACATAATCACTTTGTAAAAGCGTTTCTGTTGATGTTTTTTCCTGTCACTACTAAAACTCGGCACCTTCTAGCAGCACGCAGTCTGCCCTTTCACGCACACCCCTTCCCCTCCCCCTTTTTGTTTACCTTTCTTACATCTGCAAATGTCAATCTTTACAATATTATGCTTTCTTGGCCAAAGCAGAGTTGCTGTTGGTATGTGGTGGATTGTCTTGTGCCTTTACAAACTGATTGTTAATATGTTGGGGAGATGTGCGTGTGGGTCCTCTCTCCCTCTCTCTCTCTCTCTCTCTCTCTCTCTCTCTCTGTTTTACTATTATTAATCATTTGTGCTGTGACATGCTTCAGTATACCATCCCTCTCCCCCTTACCCCCCCCCCCCCCCCCCCCCCCTCACCTGTCATTACCCCAAGCCTTTATTTCTTTTAGTGTAACCCATTTGCCATTTCACTTTTGTGCATGCGTTATTTTTAAAACTTTGTTATTGAATGTTCTGGTTTTCCCCAGCGTTGAGTGAAAAAAAATCATTGTTTTGCTTGTCTCATGTTTCCCTGATTAAATAAATTTTCGTTCTCTCTCTCTCTCTCTCTCTCTCTCTCTCTCTCTCTCTCTCTCTCTCTCTCTCTCTCTCTCTCTCTCTCTCTCTCTCTCTCTCTCTCTCTCTTCTCTCTCTCTCTCTCTCTCTCTCTCTCTCTCTCTCTCTCTCTCTCTCTCTCTCTCTCTCTCTCTGTCCGTGCGCATGTGTGCGTGTGTGTTTGTGTACGCGTGTGCGCTTGTGTGTATGTCACGCACGCACGCACGCAAGCCTTCAGCCATTTATGTTTCTATCATACAGTGAAACAGCTGCCGCTGCAGACGTAACATGATGACTGCGACGATGACGATGATGACGATGATGACTTCGAGGAAAACAATGATGATGCAAGTATTATACAGACAGTATATTGAAAACGGAAACTTGCTAGCAAAAGTAAAAGCAAACACACACAAAAAAACGCACGTCAAAACAAAAATCAACGCCGCATTATATTTATTTATTACGCTTCCATCTGTTACGCTCTGACAGGAGACGTCAGCAAGCTTTGTTTAACACAGAAAAGATAATAAAGACCTACAAAAGCTGATGTAACAACGATCCTACCGTGTTTTTCTCTTCGATTATTTAAAAAAAAAGTAACATTCATTACATAAGAAAGAGAAAGGTCAAGCTATCAATGTATGTATCCATCCGTCAAGATGCCAGGCATTGTTGTTGCTGATGGTTTGTTAGGCGTTGCAGAAAATGTCAAGCTTGTTGAGTCTTCCCCAAAGCGGAAAAGGATTGAGAGACGGGAGAAGACAGACGGAAGAGGAGTCGGCTGCGTTTCTAGCATTCCTGTCATCACTGGTTAATGATGAACACTACATCAAATCAAAGAACCCTTTTAGAGTCTTTGATCAAATTACGGTGGAAAATTTAATTTATTGTCAAAAAGAAAGGGGTGGGAGATGGGAAGCATAGTAAGGGGGTTGGGGGTTGTACATTGATGTATGTGTGTCTGTCTATTTGTGTACGTTGTGCGTGCGCTCGTGTGTCTGTGTGTGTGTGTGTCTGTGTGTGTGTGTGTGTGTGTGTGTGTGTGTGTGCGTGCGTGCGTGCGTGCGTGCGTGCGTGCGTGCGTGCGTGTTTGCGTGTGTATGTGCGTCAGTGTGTGTGTGTGCATTTTGGTATGTTGGTATATTCTAGTCACAGACTTATTTTCGTGAAATTCGGGTGTCTCCCGCCTGAAGAGCGCGTCACCGCACGCGCAGCGCCACTCTTTTCTTCTTCTTCTTCTTTTTGGGGAGGTGGTGTGAAGAGGGAGGTGGCGGACTTGGGAAACCTAGCGGCTGAACTAATCTATACACTTAAGTTTATTAATGATTCGTTAGCATGGACCGAGCAAGTGGAAATGCTAACTGAGGCTTTCAAACGAATGCAAACGCATCGTAAACTGTTCTTGCGCAATAAACAGGATTTCACATTCCAGAGATATGCATTATTACGACCTGGCCTTTTCGGCGTCAAGATCGCAGCAACGAGTAAACTAGGCTAACCTAAACTGTTGGTACATTACAAACTGATCTAAATCTCTCAGTTGAAAGCGATGTTCTCTTACATCAATCACTATTTGAAGTCCCCTGAACCAAGGTTTCTCATTTTAAAAGGGCAATGAATATTTTTCG
>CM065688.1:29128160-29135660 GCA_017654935.2 Phymorhynchus buccinoides
TTGTCAGTAAGAAAACCAGAGGTTTTGTGGGACACAAAATGGTTACTGACAACAGTGAATTGTGAACTTTGTAGGGTATTACTACTACTACTACTACTACAGGGGAGGGGGTAGAGGGTTGAATCTCTGCTCGTAGCCTGAAAGCTGATGATGAGTGAGGGAGGGAGGGGGGCCCAGGGGGGGGGGGTAAAGGTTGAGAATAGAAACGGCGGTGGGATCAGAGAAAGAGGTTGTTATCGCAGCATCTCTCTAATTGTCTCTCTTTGTTGTGTGCCCAGGGACCAGTGGTAGTGTCTGTGAAGGGAGGAGAATCAGAGAGAGAGACAGAGACAGGGGGGGGGGGGGGGGGGGGGGGGGGGGGGGGGGATGGGAGTTGGAATTGAGACGCAGGGTGGGTGCGGGGGGGAGAGGGGGGTGTTGGGGAAGGAGATGAGTTGGAGTTTTTGTGAATGGCGCGGAGGATGTGACCGTGAATGAGATCAGCATTGTGGGCGGGGAGAGAGAGAGAGAGAGAGAGAGAGAGAGAGAGAGAGAGAGAGAGAGAGAGAGAGAGAGAGAGAGAGAGAGAGAGAGAGAGAGAGAGAGAGAGAGACCCACCACCACTACTACCCCTAAAGTTAACCACTGCAAACGCCACAATCTCTTTGTTGATCGGCGGGAAGAGCTTTAGGGGGAAGTGTTGAGGGTAGAGAGGAGAGAGTTAGCGGTGGGGGTGTGGGGGTGGGGGGGGGGGGGGGGGAGTTCCTGCGTTTTGTCCACTTTGTCGAGATTGGCCATGCCCCCCCGACTAACACTCACTCCACCCTAACTCTCTTCCTCCGTCCCGTCCTTGTGTCCGCGTGAGGCCGAACAATGATGACACACGGGCGGTTTGGAATTGTAGTGAAGAACAGGTTCAGTAATCATGAATGCGTCTAAAGCATTTAACACGGGGGGGTAGTTCAGTGTAAATTAGACTGAACTGGCAAAACGATTGGTTGCTTAACCCGCTTTGGGGGCAAGTTTCCCGCAGTCATCCCGGTTGTGGGTATTCGACTTGCAGTAGGCGCAATATAACTGCTGTCCCGGTGGGCTCCATCACCCTTGTAGAGTTTGGTTGGAGTTGGAGTGCCTTTTACTACCCGTGATAACACTGTTTATGACACACTCATGAATAGGGAACCAGGAGGGTGGTTGTGGAAAGGCAGGACCGGGTTTGACCTCGGATGCACTTTACTACAGTCATTCGGTTGTTGTTTTTTTGTTGCATTTCAAATGTCTCTGACCATCACGATACAAACCTGATAATGAAGTTGGTGGGCTGTAAGATTTTGCAGCCTTGAGGAATCTTATTCATTCATTCATAAAATTTATCTTGCGCATAATTATGATATTGCAAGCTCTGTGCGCTTGAAAACTTTATGTCGTTGAACATTTTCCTTCTTTGATTATTTCTCCCTTTCTTTCTTTCTTTCATTTTTTTTCTCTTTCGTTGAACGTTTTTATTGCTAATTTGCACGTCGCATGGCTTCAGTAAAATTCTTTATTTCAACTGCTTTGTCTAGAGAAATAAATAAAGTACGTTAGGGGAAGACGGGGTAAAAAGCGCATGGGCGGTTAAGAAGCCCACCCCAATTATCTCATGAAATGAAGCAAATTTCAGTCTCATTTTGCCCATGTCGAGCGTTAATGTCTAGCATTCGTCTCATGGGCAAATTGTGACTGAAATTTTCTTTATTTCATGAGATAATTGGGGTGGGCTTCTTACCCGCCCATGCGCTTTTTACCCCGTCTTCCCCTATATGTAAAATATAGCCTGATTGATTTATCCACATTTAACGTTTGCCAGAGTTTACACTAGACAAAGAAATAACAACAGACTTGGCATGAAAATATTCATAGATTTTAACTAGAGCGTGAAAACGCTAGATCAACCAGCGGCGTGGGAGCGTTTTCGGCTCCATGCTGACCAGTGACTTTCATCTTCCAACTTATCCGCATGCAACATTTGAGGGTACTAGTTTCCGTATGTTCAAACGCTCTCTCTCTCTCTCTCTGCCAGCTTTCTCTCTCTCTCTCTCTCTCTCTCTCTCTCTCTCTCTCTCTCTCTCCGCTCATCTCTCTTTAACTCTCTCTCGTGAAAACGCTCTCTCTCTCTCTCGCTCGGCTCTCTCTCTCGGCTCTCATCTGACCAGTCTCTTTCTCTTCTCTCTCTCTCTCTCTCCGCTCTCTCTTCTCTCTCTCTCTCTCTAGTCTCTCTCTCTCTCTCTCTCGCTCTCTCTCTCTCTCTCTCTCTCTCTCTCTCTCTCTCTCTCTCTCTCTCTCTCTCTCTCTCTCTCTCTCTCTCTCTCTCTCTCTCTCTCTCTCTCTCTCTCTCTCTCTCTCTCTCTCTCTCTCTCTCTCTCTCTCTCTCTCTCTCTCTCTCTCTCTCTCTCTCACGTCTACACACAAATACTTTATTACTGTTCATCCCGGCTCATGGAATGACATTTTTGTATGTTACATACTATTGTACTGCAGACATATACGAGTTTGACGAAATTGAACAAAGGGTAATTACTCTCTTTTTCTAATTAACTCCCCTCCACCAAAGTTGATTACGATACCATTCACCTAGCAGTGCGTGGGTCAGAACCAAAGTGAGACAAGCAAAGCATCATTCTTAAAAAAGAATGTGCCAAGCTCGCCTTTATGACCCTCACCCACACAGTAGTACACATCAACCATGGTGGAGAGGACAACATACAAACAAATCAACACATGTCCAAGAGTGGCATAGCCTTCTTGCCTTGAATATGCTACACATAAACAACACACAACACAGAACGAACTGGTAAGCCTCGAAAGAAAGTTTGGTTAATCAAAGAATGAAATAATAATAATAATAATAACAGTACATTTATATAGCGCTTTACCTCAGATGAGCCCAAAGCGCTTTACAATCAATTATTCATCAACAGATAACAAAAAAAAACATTCAAGAGTGACACCAACCACCAACGGCGCATATGCAAAGCAACTCTCTCTCTCTCTCTAACACACACGCACACGCACACGCACACGCACACGCACACACACACAAACACACAATTATTGACGCCAACTCGTTCATACCCCATTCGGTAAGCCACAGCAACTGAGCCGCATGGACTGACCACATACACCAACACACATACACAAACACCCTCACACACAACGTACGCACGCAGACAGACACGCACACAAACACACACACACACATGCGTGCACACACAACCCACAAAACCAAAATACACACAAGGCGAGGCCAAGGAGTTTGTTTCCTTGTAATCTGAGACTGATCTTCATTTCTCACCACATTTGTTTAATATTCATTAATATATTTTATTATATCTTTTAATTTAATATTATTACCTTTGTTAAGTTCTTCTTACTGTTTGTTTGTTTATTTTTTATTCGATTGTTTATGTGTTACATTAATACATGAAACATACTTGAAAATTAAGATAGCGCTTCATTACTTTGCTTGGCCGTCCGTCACTATTATTGTCTGTGCACTTCTTTTTACATTAAGATAGGGCTTTATATAAGTTTTCTTGTTGCCCTATCTGATGATCATTGTTGATTTTCATTTGTGACTTTCAGAAAACGCTGTCGTGATAACTTACATAGTCAGGAACAAACGGACAAACAGCATTGAAAACATTTAACAGCTTTCGTTTCGACGCTGCTTATATGGTAAAAGCATTCCGTTTCCTTTTTTTTTTAAATCTTAAAGACCCACCAGATCACGTGTCAAAATCACGGGTTTAATTCACGTGTTTTCCCTCTTCATATAGCTGGAAAGAAATCTTGTTTTGACCAGGTCTCACTACCATACAAATGCCCCCAAATACAAAGCGATACATCATTTTAAAGAGCAGCCTCAGTTTGCACTTGGGGACATCTGTATGTGGGTCACAGCTACCCAGAAAAAAACAAGGGACTTAATCGTGGCGCGTCAGTGTATCTTGTAAGGTTTAAAAAAACAAATTGCGTTCTATTAAATCCAGTCGATGGAACGCCCGTAAACAGAAGCCGAAACTACACCGAGAGCAAAAATAATCAGCGTAATAATCTGTTCCGCCATGCTCTCTAACTTCAGTCAGTTTCTAAAGGCAAAGCGAGAGAGAGAGAAATGAAAATCAATGGAATGTTATCCATGCTCGGCTGCCTTCCTTTGCCTTTCCTATTTTTTCCCCAACGTATTTTTGGGGTGTTTGTTTTCGGCTACTGCTGCGAATCAGTTTGCACAACTTGTTAATTTTCTCCAACGGATTCTTTTTTTCCTTCCGGACCCCCCCCCCCCACACACACACCACACTTACGACCCCCCCCCCCCCCTTCCCCTCTCTCCCTCTCTCTCTCTCTCTCTCTCTCTCTCTCTCTCTCTCTCGGTCTCTGTCTGTCTGTCTGTCTGTCTGCCTGTCCTTGTCTCAGTCTCTCTCTCTCTCTCTCTCTCTCTCTCTCTCTCTCTCTCTCTCTCTCTCTTCTCTCTCTCTCTCTCTCTCTCTCTCTCTCTCTCTCTCTCTCTCTCTCTCTTTAATTGATGTAATGTAGCAGTGGTTAACTTTAGGGGGTGGGGTGGTGGTCTCTCTCTCACTCTCTCTCTCTCTCTCTCTCTCTCTCTCTCTCTTCTCTCTCTCTCTCTCTCTCTCTCTTTCTCTCATATGCCTTTTTATGTCCGGTTGTTTTTTTGTTTTGTTTTCTTACATTTTGCGATGTCTTTTTTTCTATTTGCACTGTTTAATTTCTTTTCCTTTTGTTCTGAGGGCCGGACGAAAAAAGAGCCGGTCATTGTGCTTATTTCGCTTTCTCTCAATAAAAAACATTCGTTCGTTTCTTCTTTCTCTCTCTCTCTCTCTCTCTCGCTCTCTCTCTCTCTCTCTCTCTCTCTCTCTCGTCTCTCTCTCTCTCTCTCTCTCTCTCTCTCTCTCTCTCTCTCTCTCTCTCTCTCTCTCTCTCTCGCTCTCTCTCTCTCTCTCTCTCTCTCTCTCTCTCTCTCTCTCTCTCTCTCTCTCTCTCTCTCTCTCTCTCTCTCTCTCTCTCTCTCTCTCTCTCTCTCTCTCTCTCTCTCCCTCTCTCTCTCTCTCTCTCTCTCTCTCTCTCTCTCTCTCTCTCTCTCTCCTCTCTCTCTCTCTCTCTCTCTCCCTCTCTCTCTCTCTCTCTCTCTCTCTCTCTCTCTCTCTCTCCTCCCCCCCTCTCTCTCTCTCTCTCTCTCTCTCTGCAAGGCAGAGAGAAATGTATAATCAATATACAAACTAATTAACATTCATTCAGGAATGCCGTAACAGCATAATTAATTAAGCTTTCAATTTGGGTGTATGCTACATATTCATGAACAAATCACAACACAATTTAAACTTCATTACGAGAACCTTGCTGATTATTGTTTTACTTTGTACGTCTGGCCTCATTTCAGCTCACGTAAAATGATATTTGATTTGTTGTTATATATATTATTCAAGTTCAGGCCCTTTTATCCCTTACGTATAAAGGCTGTCCTTTGAAAGTGTTCATCGTGTTGGCAAATCCAAATATGATTACTTATTTTCTTTTTATCACCACACAAGTCATATCATTTTTTAGGATAAAAGAAAATACGAAATCTCATAGTCAGAGAAACTTCTTCTTCTTCTTCTTCTTCTTCTGCGTTCCCAGGCCATATGGCCATAATGGGTAATGTGCGTATGTGTCCGGTTTTCAGTTTTCACTGGTCTCCCCGCTGCGTACAGCCGACACATTCCGATTTCGGAGAAGCTCAAGGGAAAAACGTTATTTGGAAGATTTCTTTTTTAAAAAGGCAGGAGAATGGGCCAATAAGTCAGAAACATAGTAGATGATAGAAAGCAAAGGGAAAAGGCAGAATGAAAGAGAGTGGCAGATTAGAGGAAGTTACAAGCACAGAACTTCCAGAAGATGGGGGAATTATTTTTACGAAAGACCCCCCGGTATCCCCACGGGGATGTCAGACAAACTAGGGAAACTATGGTTAACCCTTTCACCGCCAATGTCACATTTGTGCACCATTATTTAACACACATGTCATTAAAACCCTAGAAATCAATTCAATGAAATTGTGTTCGTAAATTTGGGCAGTAAGGATTGACCCTATTCTAAATGTGTCACAATATTGCAGACAAAATCTGTTCTGTAGCCAAGTAAGTTTAATGGACATTTTTTGGCTCAAAGATGGCTGGCGGTGAAAGGGAGACGCGATTAGACGACTGAGTCGTAATCAACAAAGCAATGGCCAAACTAACATTCATTTCAGTCGCATTACTCGCTTTTCGATCCCTATCTCTCGCCGTTCCCTTACTTCCCCCTTCACCGACATCAATGCTTCCAAGGTTCAAGGTTTCAATGGGTTTTTTTATTTCCCCAAAAAGCCCCTTGGGGGTACATGGGGGGGAAAATATAAACAATGAAAAAAGAAAAAGTAAAAAAAAGAACAAACAATAAACGGACAAACAAACCTTCGACGACAACAACAACATACAAAAACTAACAAGCGAAAACCCCCAGAAAATATTGGTCACATTGAAGGGTTGCGGCAAGAACAGCTGTGATTACGTGCATCAATCAAATGAAACAAAGCACTACAACACAAAATAATCACAACTAAGAGGATTAAGAGTCCCTGTGTCTGCGGAGTGGCTTTCAGCGCTCATCCTTTGTTGTGCCTTCACTTCCCACACCACTGGATGGAAGAAGAGTAGGCGATCGAACGGAAAATTACTGGAGACAGTATCGTACCGGAAGTCAGAAAGGAAATGGCAAATGATTTAGGTCAGTGGAGCAAGCCACAAAAAACGTTCACTGCTGGTAACAGCATAATCTCAATTAGAGGTGTAGAGTGGCACAGTGGTAACGCGTTCGCCTTGTGTCAAGTAAACCCGAGTTCGAACCTGGGTACAGGGGATTTTTGCTCTTACTTTGCACTAGGCTTTACGGTCTGAACGTGGAGTCTTTCGGATGAGACGATAAACCAAGGTTCCGTGTCCCCATGCACTTAGCACACGTTAATCCCAGTGGCAACGAAAAGGTTGTCATTTGGTCCAAATGCACCCCCACCCACGCACCCCATTTCCTTCCTCATCAGTCACACAAAAATCGCATGCAAAAACATATTGGGTGGCGCGCCTCTGGCTACTACGCGCTCTCCAGGTGGGGAGCAACCCGAATTCCACAGAGACGCCTCTGTGACTATAAAGTACCTAATACCCAATACCCAATAACAAAACAACAACGTGGAGGACTCAGAGCACCCAGGGTTGAGTTTTCTCTCCTGAGCGCGAGCCACCTGTCTGTCTGCCTGTCCGTCTGCCTGTCTTTCGTGTCCAACCATGACTTCCAGATTGCAGATGAGGCAGCTATTATTCCAGAGGACTGGGCTGCAATTTGTTAACAGTGGTGACGCTTTGCACAGAGTACATCCCCGCTTTCTTGGCCCCCCAAAAAACCCAGGTGGCTTTGGGGAAGGTCCCCAAAGGCTAGTTAGTG
>CM065688.1:29140660-29143160 GCA_017654935.2 Phymorhynchus buccinoides
GCGTGTGTGTCCGTTTGTTTGCTTGCTTGCTTGTTTTGTTTTTTTCGTTTTTTCTTGGTTTGCATATGGGCCAATGGCCGAAGTACAATAAATCATTTGAAGTCTGAAGTCTCTCTCTCTCTCTCTCTCTCTCTCTCTCTCTCTCTCTCTCTCTCTCTCTCTCTCTCTCTCTCTCTCTCTCTCTCTCTCTCTCTCTCTCTCTCTCTCTCTCTCTCTCTCTCTCTCTCTCTCTCTCTCTCTCTCTCTCTCTCTCTCTCTCTCTCTCTCTCTCTCTCTCTCTCTCTCTCTCTCTCTCTCTCTCTCTCTCTCTCTCTCTCTCTCTCTCTCTCTCTCTCTCTCTCTCTCTCCCTTGTTTGTCCGCCCCGTTTGTCCCACTGTTTCTTTCGGTTTGTCTGAATGATCTCTCTCTCTCTCTCTCTCTCTCTCTCTCTCTCTCTCTCTCTCTCTCTCTCTCTCTCTCTCTCTCTCTCTCTCTCTCTCTCTCTCTCTCTCTCTCTCTCTCTCTCTCCCCCCCCACCCCTCTCTCTTTGTGTGCAATACACACGTCTTATGAGCTAGTTGATAACATTCGACTACTTTTGAAGAGGGACTGAAAATGTTTGTTTTGAACAAAAACTAGCTATTATTGCTTCCAGTAGTCGGATAAGACCTTCTGTAAATTATTTTATTTTTAAATTTAAGATTACCAAAGAAAACTTGATTCATTAATTAATAGTTGTAGTGTGTCAATGCAAAGACTGTCAATCTAAATGTGTGTATTTTCAACAAAATAGAGAGGTTCTTGGTTTTCCGTCAAGTCTATCTATATTCCCCCATGTCTTACTGTCTGTGTTCTAACAACTAATTCTATTCTCTCTGAGGTTTATATTCTGACCCTTTCGGGGTTTGTTTCTCTCCACTTTACGTTTCCTGATATATCTGTTGTAATGTGTGTTATATGTTACGAGTTGCCTTATTTGTCGGAGGCGTATAATTATCATTTATGTCAGATAGTATGTCATATTCTGTATTTTAACCGGAATGTTATGCACACTCAACAATAATTAGTATTTGTCTGTATTCCTTCCATCTATGTCCTCAGGCTGCACGGTACTGTGTTTCGTTTTCTTTCTTTTTTGCGTCAGAACTTGGGAACTGATCATTTTGTTGATAAAGAAAGTAAATGATTCTAAAATATTCAGATTTTGTTTTTGAATGACAGACCAGACTTCCAATCCCTTCACAATAATGGCTTTGCTAATTATATATGTATGAATTTATTCAGTTGAAAGCCATTTACTCAATGATTCATTCATTCATTTGTTAATTCATGAGTTAATTTTTATATTTCATTCATTCAAATGCTCACTCACTTGCTCAACACAACCTTAGTCCACTAATTGCGTGTTTCCGTATTGCCTTTCTCTTCTACTATTATTGAATGCATGTGTTTAACTATGTAAATGGATGAATATTAGCGTTAAATATAGCAAACGATAGAGGATGAAGTACTCAAATCTGCAGTAAGAAAGGCAAGAAACGAAAAATGGAAACAACCGAGAAATGGAGGAGGTTTTAGTATGAACACTGGTATTTTTTGTTTGTTTTATTATTGATGACATATATGTATTGATTCATGTGTGTGGGTGTGAGTGAGAAAGAAGGAACTGTGGAGTGGAGGGGTGAGAGAGGGAAATAAAATATGTTACAACATCTTCAGATTTGTCACCACCGATCCTACCGGGCCTCTTATCTTTTGAACGTTCTCTGCTATTTCATTCCCGCTGAAATCAACGATAATATGATCGATGGATTAACAATAACTCATTAATAATGCATGCATAAAATACAAGCAAGCAGCACTTCTTTTTTAGTCCCCGAGCCGAAGGTTCGGGGAACTATTGTTTTTGGTCTGGTCCGTCCGTCCGTCCGGTGTCCGTCCGTCCGTCCGGCTATTCGTCCGTTTTTCTCAAAAACTATTCAGTCTATCATCATCAAATTTGGCATACTAGTTTGCCAAGATGCAAGCTATCCACTGATGTATTTAGTTTTACATTAAGGTCAAGGTCGCGCCAGTTACGGGGTTCAAACCCCGAAACACATAATCGCTAATATCTCGCGAAGGTTTGCATGTATTTTAATGCAGTTTTGTCACAACATTTCTTGATGAATGGTCTATAACACAGTTGTCATGAATGTTTCTGTGCGCGCGTGTGCGCATGATCGCGCGCGCTCAAATCACGGGTCCGAACCCCAAGGCTATATATAAAAATCTATTTAGTTAGGTGCTGTTTTGATGCGTTTTTATGTAGTTACGTGCTGTTTTGATGCGTTTTTATGTATGTGCACAGCCGACACATTCCGATTTCGGAGTAGCTCGGCGATGCTGCGAGGGGACTTTGCTACCGCTCGGCGTTGCACTTGTTAATTATAATATGATAGCGAAAACAACCACAGCTTGATTAGCCATCCTCATCCGCCTCTTTCTCTCCCACTCCTCTCTTCTCCTTAGTAGCATCTC
>CM065688.1:29148160-29158160 GCA_017654935.2 Phymorhynchus buccinoides
GTGTGTGTGTGTCTGTAGTTTAGTGTGTGCGAGTGCGTGCACATGTGTATTGTAACGTTGTATCCTGTATATATGTGTGCCACGGGGTATGGGAGGGTAAGAAGCCCATGATGAAATGAAGCAAATTTCAGTCTCATTTTGCCCATGAGACGAGCGTTAATGTCTAGCCACGTCTCATGGGAAAATTTGACTGACATTTTCTTTATTTCATGAGATAATTGGGGTGGGCTTCTTACCCGCCCATGCGCTTTTTTACCCCGTCTTCCCCTACCATTTATGTATGAACACCCCTCACCGCCCCCACCCCCCACACACACACCTCACCCCCACCCTCCCCGTCCCTTGCAATATTTGGTCCTTTCCTGTCATCCCGGGCATAGCCTACTCCATGACCATTCTCCATCGTTTTCGCTCTATGCACTGCTATATCCTTATTGTTCATGAAATCATTCTTTATGTCCATTTTTCTTTAGGTGTCCGAGTGGGATATAAATTGAAACTAACAAGGTATACAGGAACATACAGATAAACAGATAGGGTTGTAACTCATCGCTTGATTGGGAACTTCTCCAAACTCTATTATTGTGGCTGACTCCATCGCCGGAGTTCTTCCGGCTTCAGAAATTGGAAAGAACAAAAATCTTATATTGTTTTAGCCTCATTAACTACCATGGTAAGAGATCTGCTGGCGGATCACCTTAATTGCATAGCTTCGGTACTCATGCATTAATTAGTTCACACCTAACACCCACACACAAAAGTTAGGTGACTGGGGAAAGACAGGGGAGGTAGTGTCTGTGTTTCTTTTCATGAATAAGTGACAGCTACCGACGAACGGGCGACGCTTTAATTGGCTGCCTGTCTGAAAAAGTGCACGTCCACCCCACCCCACCCTCCATTTCCTCATCCTCACCCACCCTTTCACCTGTCTCGTCATCCTAACGGCACACCCCCCTCCCTCTCGTTTCCTACGATGCCCCTCCCTCTCGCACACGGTGCTACCTGCCTGTTGTCTCCTGCCCGTCAGCATGAATGGCCGGAAAGGAAATTGAATGGGGCACACTGACAGCGGGCAGGACTTGGTTTTATTGTCGTCGTCGTCGTCGTCTCATCGAAAACGCCAGACGATTATCAGAATCCGTAGGGGGGGGGGGGGGGGTGCAGCAGTTATACTATGCCCACCACCAAACCACCGACCACCACCACCACCACCACCACAGACAGCCTTAGTTTTCTTGCTCACTCTCATTCCACTCTCGAAGTGTCACCACCCCATCATCATCATCATCATCATCAGCCTGTGTCAGCATCAGCAGCCCTGTAGCTAAGAATAGAGTTCTGTACAGAGTAGTTCCCAACAGCAACCTTCTATCCTACCCTGTCTGGCTGGCTGGCCCTGTACTGCTTTCTATCCCCCGAGGACCCCCCCCCCCCCCCACACACACACACACACCTCACTTCATCCCTGGTTTTCCATGCTTCCACCTTTCCCCACTTTTTAAAATTTTACAACCCTTATACTCTCCCTCCCTCCCACCCCACCACCCACCCCTTGCTCTGCGACCTTCACCGAGCCGCAAATAGAGAAGGGAGCACTAGGTTCCCCGTTAGCAACCAACCGACCGCCAGGTATCGATCTCTTTGTGGGGGGCATCAGCCTGTACTCCTGAGAGATGCTCAACAGCGATGGACATCGAAAACCTGTATTGGGAATTGTGTACAGATAGGGGTGGGGTGGGGGGTGGGGGGGAGGGTATCCGAGTGGCGCGAGAGCGGGGAGAGGGGAAGAGAGATGTAGGAAGGATGGAACCGGAAAAGCAACAGAGAAAATGCTTTGAAATCGTTTGATTTGGGGGGGTGGGGGGTGTAGGGGGTAGGATGAAGGCAGACGGAGGGGGAAGGGGGTGTATGTGCTTCTTTCCCCCTTGTCTGGCATATGGGGCGTGTAGGGGGAAGGACGAGGGCAGATGGAGGGGGAAGGGGGGTGTCTTTGCTTTCTTCCCCCTAACCCCACCCCCACCCCCCCCCCCACCCCCGCTTGTCTGGCAGAAAATGTCGTCAGCTGTTGCTCAGCTGATTGTGTGTGTGTGTGCAAAGTGTCTGATCGTCTGGGAAGGAAGAGTGAGTGACTGGTTGAACTTGAACGATTCCCTCTCTGTCTCGACAGCAAACTTGTAGCTACGGTCTCTAAATGTAGGACGATGGGGTCAAAGGGGAGAAAAAGGTGTTGAGGGTGCGGTTTTTAGATTTGTGGTATTAGATTTGTTAATGGGAGGGGTAAGGCGGAGGAATAAGAGACGGGTCAGATGAATGTGGGGACAGTTGTCAATGTCTGGTTCAATGCTCATGTAGACAAACATAAATTTGAAGAAAGGGGAAGAACTTTCTTTTTAATTAACTCACCTCCACTAAAGGTGATTACGATTTCAATCACCTAGCAATGAGTGGATCAGAGCCAAAGGGAAGCAAACACATCAGAGCCAAACAAGAGCCAAAGGGAGGCAAAGGGAACAAACATCAAAGAGCCAAAGAGCCAAGCAAACACATCAGAGCCAAAGGGAGGCAAACACATCAGGCCAAAGGGAAAACACATCAGCAAACACATCAGAGCCAAAGGGAAGCAAACACATCAGAGCCAAAGGGAAGCAAACACATCAGAGCCAAAGCAAAGGGGGAGGCAAACACATCAGAGCCAAAGGGAAGCAAACACATCAGAGCCAAAGGGAAGCAAACACATCAGAGCCAAAGGGAAGCAGAGCCAAAGGGAGGCATAACACAAATCAGAACACATCAAGCAAACACATCAGAGCCAAAGGGAAGCAAACACATCAGAGCCAAAGGGAAGCAAACACATCAGAGCCAAAGGGAAGCAAACACATCAGAGCCAAAGGGAAGCAAACACATCAGAGCCAAAGGGAAGCAAACACATCAGAGCAAACACATCAGAGCCAAAGGGAAGCAAACACATCAGAGCACATCAAGCAAACACATCAGAGCCAAAGGGAAGCAAACACATCAGAGCCAAAGGGAAGCAAACACATCAGCCAAAGGGAGGCAAACAGCCAAAGGGAAGCAAACACATCAGAGCCAAAGGGAAGCAAACACATCAGAGCCAAAGGGAAGCAAACACATCAGAGCCAAAGGGAGGCAAACACATCAGAGCCAAAGGGAAGCAAACACATCAGAGCCAAAGGGAAGCAAACACATCAGAGCCAAAGGGAAGCAAACACATCAGAGCCAAAGGGAAGCAAACACATCAGAGCCAAAGGGAAGCAAACACATCAGAGCCAAAGGGAGCCAAAGCAAACACATCAGAGCCAAAGGGAACACATCAGAGCCAAAGGGAAGCAAACACATCAGAGCCAAAGGGAAGCAAACACATCAGAGCCAAAGGGAGGCAAACACATCAGAGCCAAAGGGAAGCAAACACATCAGAGCCAAAGGGAGGCAAACAAAGAGCATCGATGCTTTTTTTGCTTCCCTTTGTCTCTGATCCACTCATTGCTAGGTGATTGGTATCGTAATCAACGTTGGTGGAGGTGACTTAATTAGAAAGAGAGTTCTCTACTTTTGTTCAATTTCGTTATCTCCTCTCTTAGCGTCGCTATTTCATTCTTTGATTATAAACATTAATGTTGCTAAACGCAACCTTTATTCTGTTTTCATAGTAACAAATCTATGTCGGCCATTCGCGGCTCTGTTGTGTTTATAATGCAAGTGTATAACTTTTATGCAACATCATCAGACCATTCACACGCCCTTTAACCGTCAAAGATGTAATCATTTTCTTACGTGTCGTCATTATGATAATAATGCTATTATCGTGTCAATAAATGAGAAATGGGGTGGGTGAATCTGATACAATTGTTGGCACTAGATTAGAGACAGATAAAACAATCTGATGAGTTATCGCATCTAAAAAGATAATTCTCTAAGCAAACAATGCGATGGCTTGGAGTCAAAACGGACTATCTTTAGAAAGTCCATTGACATATTATTGAACTTATTACGAAAATTAATAACTTGTATAAAAAATTTAAAAAAAAATCTGAAATATAAAAAGCAAAAATCCCTTTTTCTATTTCTGCAGTCATTGTTTGATACAAGTTATGATTTTTTTGTAATAAATCCAATAATACGTCAATGGACTATCTAAACATAGTCCGTTTTGACTCCAAGCCATCGATGATTATGATTGATGGTGGGAAGGAAGAGCTGACAGGCAAACGGAAGGTCTGCCAGTCCAGCTGGTGCAGAGTCAAGGGTGATGGATTCTCTGGGTAGGACAGTCTACGGGAAGCATCCCATCCCATTATTTCTGGCAGGTTTTTCCGCAGAAGTCCATCGGTCGTTGCTGTCGGATTGATCCTGTATCCTGTATCCTGTATCCTGTATCCTGTATCTGATAAAACGTGACTTTGGCACTGATGATGATGATGATGATGATGATGAGAAGGAGGAGGACGAGGAGGAGGAGGAGGAGGACGACGACAACGATGATGATGATGATGATGAGGATGAGAGAAGGAGGAGGAGGAGGAGGAGGAGGAGGAGTGACGATGACGACGACAACGATGATGAGGAGGAGGAGGAGGAGGAGGAGGAGGAGGAGGAGGACGACGACGACAACGATGATGATGATGATGAGGAGGAGGAGGAGGAGGAGGAGGACGACGACGACGATGATGATGATGACGATGATGATGTGACGTCGACGACGACGCCGTTGACTACTACGACGACGACAACGATGATGATGAGGAGGAGGAGGAGGAGGAGGAGGAGGACGACGACGACGATGATGATGATGATGATGATGACGATGATGGTGACGTCGACGACGACGCCGCCGTTGACTACTACGACGACGACAACGATGATGATGATGATGATGTATGAGTGGCACAGAGGTAAGCGTTCGCCTCGTGTCAAGTAAACCCGAGTTCGAACCTGGGTACAGGGGATTTTTTCTCTCTCACTTTGCACTAGGCCTTACGGTCTGAACGTGGAGTCTTTCGGATGAGACAGGATAACGACGAGGTCCCGTGTGCCCATGACACTTAGCATACGCTAAACCCAGTGGCAACGAAAAGTTGTCATTTGGTCTCAAATCCCCCCCACCCCCGTTGACCCCCGACGACGACAACGATCCTGATGATCAGTCACACACAAATCGCCGTTGACTAAAACAAACAACAACAAAAAAGTTGGTGGTAGCGCGCCTCTGGTTGAACCTGACGCGCTCTCCAGGTGGGAGCAACCCGAATTTCACAGAGACGTCTTTGTGACTATAATGTACCTAATACCTAATGATGCTGACGATGATGATGTTTGTAAACGCTTATATCTACCAGTGTTTGACAATGATTACCACAATGATTGTCGCGTGTGTCACAATGATTGTCGCGTGTGTCACAATGATTGTCGCGTGTGTTTTGCCGTGTGACACCATTAATTTTAATTCGCGTTTTACTCCATCAGGAAAGAAAACAATCTTGCTGAAGGCAAAGGTTCTACGCATACGCGATTGCTGAACCTATCCTATAATATAAAGAGGACAGCCTGCAGCTACAAAGGGTGAATACTCTTCGTCATTTTTTCCTGTTGTTGAAAAAACTGATATATATCGTCTGCCTACCTTTGACACTCTTTTCCGCCGAAGATTGATACTGCTGACTTCCTTCCTCCTGTCTTTCCTGTATGTCACGCCCTACTTCCGGAACAGTCACCATGAGGGCTTTCATTATTATTAGTGTATCATTGACATCGAAATTAGGGGAAGACTAGAGTAGGGGGGGATGGGCGGGTAAGAAGCCCGGAGGTTTATGTCATGAAATGAAGCCGATTTCAGTCTCATGCCCATGAGACGAGCGTTTAATGTCTAGCATTCGTCTCATGGGCAAATTTGACTGAATTTTTTTTTCTCTTTCATGAAATCTCTCTGGGCTTCTTACCCGCTCTGCTTTTTACCCCGTCTTCCCCTAGGGTTTCTTATCCTTGTCAAATAAAGTTTGGGGAGTGTCCGTGTCCAGTGTCCATGAATCTCTCTCTCTCTCTCTCTCTCTCCTCTCTCATCTCTCTCTCTCCTCTCTCTCTCTCTCTCTCTCTCGCTCTCTCTCTCTCTCTCTCTCTCTCTCTCTCTCTCTCTCTCTCTCTCTCTCTCTCTTTAATGTGTTGTTTTTACTGCGTGTGCAATGCACAGTGATTCAGTGAACCCGGAAACTACAGACACCCACTCAACAACCATCTCGCCCACTGTACTAAAAGTGTTCAAACACCCATTTCCATCTGTGTGGTCAAGTCAACCGATGGCACCATAGCCCAGGCTCTGGCCTCTGGGTGACACTCTGTCGTCAAGCCGCGATGTAGGACAGGCAGGCTGTGACCATGCGGTAAGACCCCGAAATAGACAGGGGTCACCTATTTATATCTGGAATCCGCTATTTATATCGTTTCGCGCCAGCTCGCGACTAGACTGAGATGGAGAGACCTGTAGCTTCGCTCTCATGCTGAATCATTCTGTACAAGTGTTCTCAAGTGTTTTGTCGTTGTCGTGTGAAACAAACGCACGCACGCACGCACGCACACACGCGCACACACACGCACGCACGCACACACACACACACACACACACGCACACACGCACACACGCACGCACGCACGCACGCACACACACACACACACACACACACACACACACACACACACACACACACACACACACACACACACACAAAACGTGAGTCCTGACTTCTGCATGCTAAATCGTTGGATGGGTGATTCATTTATATATATAATTTTTTTATAAACTGCTGAGACTGCTTGATCTTGAGTGTCTCTGATTACTTACAGCCAGAAAAGATCCCCCCCCCCGCTCCCCCCCCCCCCCCCCCCCCCCCCCCCTCCCATTTTTTTTTGTCCCCACGGTATTGAACTTTCTCGCCCAAAACCCCACACCCACTTCCAAGTCCCCATTGTCCACCTTATCCCCCTATTAGGCCTCATCGAAGTTTGTCCCTACTCCTAGAATGAAAACCTGCTTAACGTCCTCCGGTCTGGAACAGACACATAGTATTACGGGACATTAGTAGATAAGATGGTGGGGAACGATCATGTGGGCAATGCCCGGAGGCAGTGCAACGCCAGGAAAGTCCCGAATGTTTAACAATGCAGATAAATAACTGATTACTCCTAGCCCAAACCATCTCTATTTACACGTGAGCTGATCGAATGATAATAAAAAGAATGATACACAAAACGACGCGACTGCAAAGTGAAATTGACCTTTCAAATTCGTCTTCCCATTAACTATGGCATTAAGCAGACCAGTAGACCCAAGATCATCCATCATCGTTTATTATTGTAGGCCTTTGGTGTGAGCGTATGACCAACACCAACAAACTCGCGAGCAATGGGCATTGGGAGGAGGGTGAATGCAAGGATGGTGGGACGGGGGGGGGGGGGGGGGGTCTCAACTACTGAAGCCACCACTGTCCACTGAACCAGAGCCTATAGACAGTTGCCACCGGAGCTGCCCATAAATGTGTACACGTGTCTCCTAGATCCCCGCCACCCCTTCCCCCTTTCCTCTTAGTAGCCTCCATCCCCACCCCACCCCAGCCACCACACCTTTTCAGTAGGAGCTTGACGGGCGGGCAACTAACGTTGCTACTAAATCCAGTGCTGACGTTGGCCCGTTTGTCGTTTTTCATTGGTTGTTCGATGGGGGGGGGGGGGGGGAGGGGGGAAGTGTGGTGTGTGGGGGGGGGGGGGGTACTAAGGACGGAGGCTGGGGACGTGTCCGCGATCAACCATGCACAGAGGAGACTGTTTGAGAGAAAGAATGAGTAAGTGGGTTGGACTGGGCGGTGCTACAACGGTGGGGAAAAGGGGGACAGAAAGAGTAGGGGTGAGTGGTGGAAGAATTGAGAGAAATTGGGAGAGAGAGAGAGAGAGAGAGAGAGAGAGAGAGAGAGAGAGAGAGAGAGAGAGAGAGAGAGAGGGGAAGTAAATAGAACAGAAGTGGGAATGAAGGGGCTAGCAGGGAGGTGTGAAAAGAAAGAAAGAATAGGAGGGGGCGAGGGGGGGGGGTTTGGTACAGAGGTTGAAAATGGGTGGAGTGTGTGTGTGTGTGTGTGTGTGTGTGACAGCTCCGTCACAAATAAAAAACCGCGGGAGACAAAGAGCGAGAAAACTGGGGATTAAAAAAAAAGTGGAACAGCGGCGGGGGTGCGGGGGGGGGGGGGGGGGGGGGGGGGAGTAACTATCCGGGGACTGAATGAAGGAAGGGAGGGGGGGGGGGGATGCAGAGAAAAAGTAAAGTGGGAACAGAGAAATGGCGCCCATAAAGTGTCAGGACCCTGAAATCAGAACCCCGAAGTTACTGCTCTCATGAAACAAAACAACAAGCAACAAAATGCAAAAAACGTGGCAGATGCAAACAAGGGCATCGCCGAGCGGCAGCAGCGCATTGTAAGTGCATCTCCGAGCGGCAGCAACGCATTGTGACAATGCAAACCCGGCCAGAGTTATGTCCTCTCCCCCCCCCCCCCCCCCCCCCCCAATAAACACACCACTTTCCACCCTTACAGAACGCATAAAATACATAGCCCAAAATTTGAAGCGATTCTGTTCACTAGTTCACGAGATACAGCTGAACTTTTATACAAACTTCCTTGCACCATGGTACACCACCACACAAAATTTGAAGCGATTCTGTTCAGTAGTTCACGAAATAAAGCTGGGGGAAAATTACATAGCCCAAAGAAGGAAATTTCGGTTTTCATGGTCAAACTTCAAGGTCAAGGTCAGCACGGTGTTGATTAACGAAAGGAAGCTTCCTTTTCAAGCTGTCTACCCCTCTGCCAATTTTAATCAAAGTCCAAACAGTAGTTTTTTTAAGATAATCGATACACAGACACACACACACACAGACACACACACACACACACACACACACACACACACACACACACACACACACACACACACACACACACACACACACACACACACACACACACACACACACACACACACACCACACACACACACACACCACCACCACCACCACACCCACCACCACCCAATCGCAAAACCCCGGCCTCTGGCCGGGTAAAGAGGCCGGGTAATAAAAGTGGTTGAACAAAAACAACAACCTTGTTTTGTCCTTTTTCCAACCCAAAAAGGACATCGGTCTGCTTTGGCCGCCTGTTAGCCTCCCTCGACACCAATGAAGCATTCGTTTTCCGTTGAAAGGACCAGTAAAGTTTAATGTCCAAGTTGGATAGATGTGTTCTTTCTTCTTTTTTCGTAACTACCCTTACTCTTTTCCACATACGTGTCGACACGCCTCTTCTGTCTGCTTTTCCACACTTTATTTCTATAAGCACCACCGGCGTGTTCTTGCCCTCAACAAGTTATGTAGCGGTAGAAGAGATGATTGAGTAATGGAGGGGGTCGGTAGGAACGGTTGAATGGATCTTTCATTTGACATGCATTCGCTCACAGTGATATCACACGAACAACAATATTGATACTAACAAAAACAAGTGACAAGAATGAATGAAACACTTTGTTAAATTTAACACGTTTTTTAAATGTCCAATACAACAGATATCCTACTGGACTTATGCAGATCAACACCCTCTCCACCATTTCTCGGTTCTTTCAGGGGTTTTCAGTCTTGCCTGAGCACTTTATTAAATCTCTATCGTTTTCTTTATATTCAACGTTATTTTTCATCCATTTAGACAATTCAAAATTATGCATTGATTGATCACCACCACACCAAATTTGAAGCAATTCCGTCCAGCGGTTCACAAGATAGAGACTTGGGGTTTGAACACTCATACTTTATAGGCACACACGGACAGACCCATGGACGTACGGACAAAGTCAATCTTATGATATCATAGCCCTTTCGTGGGAAAACGTTCTGGGGAAAAAACAACTGCATTGAAATATGTTGACAACTTGGCCAGATATTGATGATTAGGTG
>CM065688.1:29165660-29185660 GCA_017654935.2 Phymorhynchus buccinoides
AACCTAGCCCGAACCCTTTTCGTAGCCTAGCCCTATTCCTTACCTAAGTTTAACCATGCTTTAACCCTAGCCCTAACCCTTTTCGTAACCTAGCCCTATTCCTGACCTAAGTTTAACCCTAACCCTAACCCTTAGTTGCCGTAGTGATGTAGCCCAGTAGTGTTATCGATACGTAGTGATAGCTGTACTGATTTATCTTGGTAGTTTTATCGATACGTAGCGATAGCCGGAAGTCCCCATTCACAAATGCATAAAGTCTGCGACACAACTTAATACAGTCTTTGAAAACTCATAATTATTTATAATTTGGCTATAAAGTAGTCTCGGGTGGGGGGGGGGGGGGGGGGGGGGGTGAGAGAAAGTAACAATCAGTACGTTATTGTAATCAGCATTTCAGGAATGTCATTAGATCCTGGAATTTGCAGTAGGGGAAGACGGGGTAAAAAGCGCATGGGCGGGTAAGAAGCCCACCCCAATTATCTCATTATCTCATTCAGAAATAAAATGAAAATTGCAGTCAAACACTCGCCTCATGGGCAAAAATGAGACGAAATTTGCTATTTCATGAGATTGGGGTGGGCTTCTTACCCGCCCATGCGCTTTTTACCCCGTCCTCCCCTAGTACAACTACACCATGTCGATCTTTTTTTCCCTCCTTTTTTTCTCTTCTTTTTTTTTAAAAGAGAGAGAGGGGAAGAGATGACTATCGGACGAGAGGCTAAAAAAATGGACAAACTTCACAAGGGGGGGGGGGGGGGGGGGGGGTGACGGTCGGTGGGACAAAGCGTACATGATTTTCATTAGTCGCAATAACTCTACATAAAAACGATAAGGGGCTTTGCTGAAAGAAAGTTCACCAGCCACAGACATTAACTTCATTCAGTGGCACACTAAAAAAAAGGTCGGTCACTTGGTCGCGCGACTGTGATTCAAGGTGACCTTGTGCAACCTTGACCTCCGCGTGCTTGGCCATGACTTTGAGTCAGGAGGTCAACGACTCTCAAGGAATCCAGACCATGACTCGTCGTTCGAAGCTGGTCGGATGCAAACTCTAGGGGGATTCAAACTTTTAAATCTGGCAATGATTTCGGTCCGTCCGTGTACCATAGAGCTATGAGTGAAAGCAACCATGTGTAAGAAATAGGGTAAGACGGGGTAAAAAGCCCATGGGCGGGTAAGAAGCCCATGCCAATTATCTCATGAAATAAAGACAATTTCAGTCAAATTTGCCCATGAGGCGAATGCTAAACATTAACACTCGTCTCATGGGCAAAAGATAATTGGCATGGGCTTCTTACCCGGCCATGGGCTTTTTACCCCGTCTTACCCTATGTATTTTTTATAGGTGTGAATAAAGATGGACAGTATGATCATTTTGTTCAGACTGGCCAATTGTTGAGCACGGAACTGAAAATCTTGAGCAAACAGGGCTCCCAATCGTCCCGCAAAACAAGGGGTCCCAGGAACTCCTTCACTTACAGTATAGAGGGTCCTAGAGGCGGGATAGGGTCCCAGTGGCATTGCGAAAACTAAAAAATAATTTGTATACTAGCATCCCTGGGACCCGATGCACATTCTTTTAGAGGGTCCTTTAGAATGTTAGCACTTCATAGACCCCCAAATGGGGGTCCCTGGGAGCCCGGGCAAAGGAAGAGACAAGCAAACTGTATAATTACTATTTTTAAATGTTTCAGGTTTGCTTTGTCTTATTTAAGAGAAGTACCAAAAATGCAGAATGCAAAGGAAGAGTTAATACAATATTTGCAAGAAATGTTTACCAAAGGAGATCTTTAAAGCAGGAAAAAAACCTTCAAACAATTATCACTTTCGTGTGGCCAACAACGCGTATGCAAAAAGTCCATCCCCAAAACAAAATCCTTAGGCTTACGTATGCAGCAAAATCACACACAGGCCAACAATAGCCGCTTTGTGGGCATGATTACAATTTCGAAACAGGCAAATCTGTCAAGGAAATCATTGAAAAGGGAAGTTCTTATTCTGTTTTCAATTGACTAACATTAGAATAACACCCAACTCATCAAGAAGTCAAAAGAGTAGGGTAAGACGGGGTAAAAAGCCCATGGGCGGGTAAGAAGCCCATGCCAATTATCTCATGAAATAAAGCAAATTTCAGTCACATTTTGCCCATGAGACGAGTGTTAATGCTTAGCATTCGTCTCATGGGCAAATTTGAATGACATTTTCTTTATTTCATGAGATAATTGGCATGGGCTTCTTACCCGCCCATGGGCTTTTTACCCCGTCTTCCCCTAGTCATATTGTACGTAATAAATACTGAAACAGTGATGAGTGAGAATGTAGGCCTACGCATGTCTTACTTGTACAAAGTCAGTGATAATTCGTACATTAATCTTCATTGACAAATGTTGGACAATCAGTGTAACCTGAACTATGACCACCCATGTAAACCACACGCGCACTGTAGCTGCCTTCATTCTTAAAGTACAGAGCGATCAAAACTTGTTTCAGGTGTTTATAAAATGGCATAAGCCGCGCACAAGCACTCAATGTTCAATAATTTCAATCGAAGAATATGATACAGATATAGACTGAACACAATTCAGCTTCAGATTAATTTGTATAAAAAGTGAACAAAAACTTGAAAATGAACGTGATTTTTGCACAAATTGTAAAAGTTTTGTTTTATGAGACTTTCGTGAATTTGATTCTTTTCTTTAAAAATGTGTTCTTGTGACCTAAACATGGCACAATTGTTTGCATAAATTGTAAAAATAGTCAAATACACGACAAAAATGAAAATGGTGAATGGTCTTACGTCATTGGAACTCATTACTGTCAATACAAAATGTGTCAATGTGTGGTAGCTTAATTAATAATACAGGCGGCATGGGGATACTTTGCAAAATGCGTAAATAGCGCCAAGTTCAAACTCGCAACAACAACAAAAGAAACAGAAACAGAAACAACACCTTTGTTCAAACAGCAAACTGAACTGCAAATTCATCATTTAAACACAAACTCCCATCAACAATAACGATGACACAAAGCATCCATTACTGGGCATTAGTCCACTAAACTGCAGTTACATCTCTCTCTCTCAGGGCTGGGTGGAAAAAGCATGTAATTTGCTTATGTCATGTCCCCTGGTTAAATACAATTTCGTTTTCGTTTTCCTCTCTCTCTCTCTCTCTCTCAGGGCTGGGTGGAAAAAAGCATGTAATTTGCTTATGTCATGTTCCCTGGTTAAATACAATTTCGTTTTCGGATTTTTTTTTCTCTCTCTCTCTCTCTCTCTCTCTCTCTCTCTCTCATGCATCAGCCCGGATGTTCGGTTCAGCTTATTTGCATAGCTCGGGATAAAAAGGGACGACAATAATTAATGTAGGGTGGCCGGATGGGTACTAATGTGTTGTTGTTTTTTAATAATAGATACAAGTGGCACTTGGGTGTGCACACACAAAGTGCTGAAAAACAAACCACAGCTCTCTTTTTAGTTCCCCCCCCCCCCCCCCCCCCCCCGACCCATTCTCAATGCAAACACTTGCGCTCCTCAGCACAGCCATACACACAATCACACGATTGATTTAGCTGCTGTCACCGACACGCAGACACCATTTCGCATTATAGGGATTAGTCGAAGAAATCTAGCGATATTCTACTTTAAAACGGGGGGGGGGGGGGAGCACACAAAACCCTGGCCGTACATTTGCATCATTATTTTGTTTTTGTCATGCCCAGTGAACTGAGAAGGTGAGTGAGTGAAATGCTGATAATGAGAAGCGTAAATGGGATTGGGGGTGGGGTGGACTGACAAGCCTGCTGAGAGAGAAGAGAGAGAGAGAGAGAGAGAGAGAGAGAGAGAGAGAGAGAGAGAGAGAGAGAGAGAGAGAGAGAGAGAGAGAGAGAGAGAGAGAGAGAGAGAGAGAGAGAGAGAGAGAGAGAGAGATTTGGGGAGTAACATTCATGAACAAATTTTCAATGTAAAACACAAAATCATGAAAGTCTCTTTCACGGTGTTGTTTGCCAGCAAAAATTGCATAGTTGGTAAAAAAAATAAAAATACAAATAAAAAAAGCAATGGCTAAAACTGAATTCAACAGATCCGATTTGCATGGCCTGTTCCTCTTCATACAAAATGTATGTTTTACTAATCTCTTTCTTAAGAAAAAAAAAAAATATAAAACAAAACAGACAGGTAACAAAAATATTGATATTTTAAAACAACACCTTTTACCTTAGCGACTTCAACAAAAGTTAGTCATTGCATAGAATTGTTCTTTTTCTTCACTTTAAGATTTTAAAAAAAAATGAAAAGACATTGTTGCCATTTGAATCGCTTCTGTGTTTCAGAAACAAAAGTGCTTTACAATGATGAAAACTATTGTTGTTTATGTAAAGACAACAACAATGTTATAATCCCTTTGGTTTTACCTATTATGAAGTGGGTCAGCGAAGCGTGCGCGCACACACACACACAAGTAAACAACACATAGTATGAATTACATGCATTTCAATGTACAATTCAACTGACGGTATCACAAACTCATTCATTATCAATCTTAATGACAATACTTTCTTGTACTTTGCACCAAACAGTTTTACCTCCTAACACGAGCTTTAAAAAAATGGACAAACACAGAAAACAAAGGTGAATGATGAAGAGAAATAGGGAGAAGAGACGAGGAAGAGAAATAGGAAGAAAAGAAGAGGAAGAGAAAGAGCAAGCACAAGAATGATGAGAGTTAAATGATGTAGGAGAGAGAGAGAGAGAGAGAGAGAGAGAGAGAGAGAGAGAGAGAGAGAGAGAGAAATGAAATGAAAATTTTATTCAATAAGGCCATTGCCCCATCTGAAGGAGCATAATATACAACAGATTCAATATGCCACAAGAAAGAAGTATCAAAGAGAGAGAGAGAGAGAGAGAGAGAGAGAGAGAGAGAGAGAGAGAGAGAGAGAGAGAGAGAGAGAGAGAGAGAGAGAGAGAGAGAGAGGGGGGGGGGGTTATGGGGGATGGGGTGAGATGGAATAATACGATAACAGAAATAGCCATCCAGACAGACAGAGACAGAAATAAATGTATTTGAAATACATAAAGAGAAGGAACAAAGGCAATCCGGTGAATTACTATATTCGAAACTAAAATGCAAACGAAAGTCGTGAGGCAGTCATCAGGTATTCAACTCAAAAAGAAAAATCACACAATTGGTATAAGTATATTTTTTCATATCGCATACAAAATAAAACAATGACACAATCAACATAAACTTGATAACGGCGATTGAGTATCTTAATAAAATCTCAACATGTCACAGACGGGTTGAACGAGCCATTCAAATCAATCAGGGTGATTTAGATTTTGACGCCAGATGATTTATTCTACAGTTCAATCAATCAGTCCCTTACAAATACGCCACCATCTACGGTTAGTTATCATTATGATTGATCAAAATCAAACGACAATCATTTTGGCTCTCGAGGATGAGCAAACATAATTTGGACTAGTAGCAATTGGAATCATTTGGAATTCCAGTGAAATGAATATATTATGGTGACTTGGCACTGTAGACTGACCGGCGATTCATGGAAAACTGAGAATGAACAAGCGATGGTAAGCATACCCATGTAAACCATCTACACCTCGATCATAGCCCCAAACAAAGCAATACTGCAAGGGGCCGACTGCAAGATATCTAACGTTTCATCTGACGATTCACGATATCAAGTACAAACAGTGGGAAGAGGAGCGGAGGGGGGGTTACTATGGAAGTAGTAAGTAGATCCCTATCAAATTGTGGTTTTATTATTTTAAAGACCCAGTACGTCACGTGTTAAAATCACGGTTTTCACGTGTTTTCCCTCTTTTAGCTGGTAAGAAATCTTATTTTGACCAAGTGTGGCTCCCATACAAATGTCATCATGTACGAAAACGAGACATCACTTCAAAGAGCAGCCTCGATCGTATATTATGAGGAAAGTCTATGTGGGCCACACCGACCCAGAAAAAACAAGGGATTTAATCATGCTGGCTCAGTGTGTCTTTCAACACGATAAAAAGAAGAAAAGCTGACAGAAACCAAAAGGCAGAGCTTAGCTGCATAATCCAAAACTCCACTTCTCTGGGTGACCTTTTATTTGTGAGAGAGAAAAAACCGCAGCAAAAGTTCAATGCAGGATTGATTCGGAGGTTAGGTTAGAGATCTGACAATAATTGATGATTGTGTTACGACGTCATGGTTGTGGTGATCCATGGGAGGCCTCGGAAGGCCTCAGTCCATCAATGATACCCTTCACTTCCGACAACTAGGAGGACCTAACCACGCAAAGGCCCAACATCCATCACAGACACACAAACTTGCATCACCCCAATCCATCTCTTTACGCAGTGATTGCCAAATGGAACGTAGAAAAAGCTCTACCACGTGAGTGTCAACAACACTTCATTGGCCCGACATAATGCTTTGTGTTCTTGTGAACAAACTTCACTAACATTCACAACAGGACCGACTAAATCTTCGCGTTCACGAAAAAACTAAAGTCTGAAACTTTCTTTCTCCTCGATTACATTGATCTGAACGGACCAGTTTCTTTCTGAAGGACAAGCACCAAATCATTGGTCCAAAAGACAGGACTGTTTTGTTCGTTTGTTTGTGATGACAATCAAAAGGCAGCTTTCAATTCTTCTCAAATCACATTCTCTTTCTTGCCATCCGTCTTGCTGAATTCAGACTTTATTTTCCTCAAAGCTAAGGAACTATAAAGAAACGCACAAACAGTGCCTCCACCATCAGGCACCAAGGGTACAACCCAATCTAGTCGGGCCTGTCTCATAAGTGATGACATTTCAAGTTTCATCGACCCATTCATTCCGCAGTGTCCACGGATGCTTCCCATTCTTAAACCCTCCACTTTTAAATTCGACGATGATTCTTTGATTCTTCAGAGTCGAGATATGACCCCCCCCACACACACACACAAAAATGGTTTATCGGGTTTGAACGGACGGTCGGAGGTGGCGACGGTCAGTGTTCTTTCTGACCCACCAAGGCAAGGCAAGGTCCAAGGGGCTAAGTCTGTCCACTAGCATCACCTCTCGGTGTCCACCGGGCTGTCCGGGGGGTCCAGTCTGGCCTGGGGGTAGTGTCGCGTCCACAGCACCGCCTGTCGTACATAGGTGGCGAGGTCGGTGTACCACAGGCGTCGCACCCCCCTCAGGAAGCACAACACCACGCCGCTCACCTCCGCCTGTAGAACTGCCTGTGGAATTGGCATAAAAAAAAGAACCATAAGGAGATGTATCCAATCTTACCACCACCAACCCCCAACCCATACGCCCACATCAGTCCACGCACACATGCAAGCAGGCCAAAACACGGTAACTAACATTTTCAAAAATAATAAGCTACAATTCAATAACTGATGAAAAGCAAGATACAGGAACGAACGCAATAACTAACACAACATAAGCACCATCGTCTGGGTAGAAATAAAATTAGAAACAGCAAGTGGCGAAATATTCACACAAGCAATCACAATAAAAGAAAACGAAATAATTATATACGAAAGGGAGCATGCAATGAACTCAAACCAATAACCACGAGAAAGAAAAAAAGATATGAACTAAGAACAAATAAAACCGAGTGCAAAAACATGTTGACGTGCGAAAAACGTCAATGAACATAATTATTATACATTGAAAAATAAATTAAAAAGAAACCAAAGAAACAAGGGAATTTAAAATAAAGTAGGTGAAAACAATCGGCATCTTTAAGTGTTTGGGCTTCTTCTTTTGTGTGTAAAATCTGTAAACCAGTTTGAAGTTATTATACTGGTCTCCAAAAGTTAAGGGCCGGCTTCTGTTTTCAGTAGCTTGATATCTATTTATTGTACACTAAGACAACAATGAAGAAAATGGCAAAACTTAGGCTACTCAATAACTTTCCTTCCTGTTGCACGTGCCTGAACCAGTTTTGCAGACATTGCAGTACAGCAACAGCGTTTTCAGGTACGCTTAAAATGTGGCAAATTCACGAGAATTTCACGAAAGTTTGGTCTCTTTTCGCTGAAGAATCAGGGCTGATGCAGGTTTCTTGCCTATTGCACGTGCAAGGCATGACTGTAGTGAACACTGCTGAGCAAACGTTAGACACGAATGTGTATTTAAGGGCGGCAACCAGAGCTCTCAATAAGCATGCCTCCAAGACAGAAGAGAGAAGATCGTTCTTCCGGCCCTTAAATTTTGGAGACCAGTATAGTTTTTTTTTAAACTGTGATGAAACTACACATCAGCATACAGAAATTGAAAAGAAGAGCAATAAAGAATTCAAAAAAAATCTACCACCTCAAAATCAATTAAAAGTTTTATTTGTTGTATAGTTGTTCGTTGTTGTTTTTTCTTTGTTGTTACTTGTCCGCTTGTTTTATGTTAAAAAAATAAAAGTAAGCAAAACCAAGTAAAATTAAAGAAAGCGAAACTTAACCAACTACAACAAATAAAATCAAGTCCATACCGACTCACCAGCGCCCTGTTCGCCCCCAAAGGTCCTCCTCTTCCTCCTGCTCCTCCTCCTCCTCCTCGCATGGCTTCTTCGTGACATCGCACGAACTCGTCAGACAGGCGTCGCAGCTCTCTCCCGACGGCCCGGGCCGTTTCCCGCTGGCGGCGCAGCGTCTCCGAGTCTGGATTGCTGTAGGCCCGCTCCCTATGGTGGTAGAAGCCCTGCTGGGTGACGGGTACCAGGTCAGGCAAAGGACCCCCTCCCCTACCCATGCCTTGGGTGGCTACAGCTTCCAGGAAGCCTGCTTCTTCTCCTTCTTCTTGGTCTTGTGGGTGCTCCACTTCGACTGCAGCGCCTTCCGAGTAGCATCGGAGTCGTCGACCGGCGTTGTCTGTTGAATATAAGTAAGGAAAATGAAATATTATGATTAATCAAACAATGAAATAGTGAGGCCAAGAGAGGAGATAACGAAATTGAACAAAAGGGGGAATACTCTCTTTCTAATTAACTCTAGGATAGATGTTGATTTGTTTGTTTTATGTTGTCCTCTCCACCATTGTTGATGTGTACTGTGTGGGTGAAGGGTCATAAAGGCACATTCTTTTTTGAGAATGATGCTTTGTTTGTCTCACTTTGGTTCTGACCCACGCATTGCTAGATGATTGGTATCGTAATCAACTTTGGTGGAAGGGAGTTAATTAGAAAGAGAGTATTCCCCCTTTTGTTCAATTTTTATTATGATTAGGCTGTTATAGACGTAGATGGATGAGCAGATGGGTTAGCGGGGTGGATGGATGGGTAAACGGATGGATGGATAGACGAACAATCATCAATAATTCAGAATTAAAAGGGACGGTTGGTGGTGGATGGATGGGTAGATTGTTGGATAGATGCGGCGAACCATTATTAAGTAGAACCTACATGAAACAATAGGGTAGGTTGGTGGTGGATGGATGGGTAGATGGGCGGGTGGATGAATGGATGGGTAGATGGGTAGGTGGATGAATGGATGGGTAGATGGGTAGGTGGGCGGGGTGGATGGATGGATGGGTGGAATGGATGGATGGGTAGATGGGTAGGTGGATGAATGGGTATGATGGGTAGGTGGATGGATGGGATGGGTAGATGGGTAGGTGGATGAATGGATGGGTAGATGGGTGGGTGGATGAATGGATGGGTAGATGGGTGGATGAATGGATGGGTAGATGGGTAGGTGGATGAATAGATGGGTAGATGGATAAATGGATGGGTAGATGGGTAGGCGGATGAATGGATGGGTAGATGGATGAATGGATGGGTATATGGGTGGATGGATGAATGGATGGGTAGATGGGTAGGCGGATGAATGGATGGGTAGATGGGTGGATGGATGAATGGATGGGTAGATGGGTGGATGGATGAATGGATGGGTAGATGGGTGGGATGGATGGATGGATGATGGAGGATGGATGGATGGATGAATGGATGGGTGGATGGATGGATGGATGGGTGATGGGTGGATGGATGAATGGATGGGTAGATGGGTGGATGGATGAATGGATGGGTAGATGGGTAGGTGGATGAATGGATGGGTAGATGGGTGGATGGATGAATGGATGGGTAGGTGGATGAATGATGGGTAGGGTGGATGAATGGATGGGTAGATGGGTAGGTGGATGAATGGGGTAGGGGTGGATGGATGAATGGATGGGTAGATGGGTAGGTGGATGAATGGATGGGTAGATGGGTAGGCGGATGAATGGATGGGTAGATGGATGAATGGATGGGTAGGGTGGATGGAATGGATGGGTAGATGGGTGGATGAATGGTGGATGGGTAGATGGATGGGGTAGATGGGTAGGCGGATGAATGGATGGGTAGATGGGTGGATGAATGGGAATGGATGGGTGATGGATGGGGGTAGATGGGTAGGTGGATGAATGCACGATCAGTAACAGTGTTGGATCAATTACATGAATGGAACATGGCTGGGTGGGTGAAGGATGGGTATGGGTGGATGGATGGGTGGGTGGATGGATGGATGGATGGATGGACAAACAACCAATATCACGAATGAAGAAACTGTAGTCAAATCAATTAGGATGAATTTCACCGAGAATGTCGCATTTATGCACCATGGGTATATGGGTCTGGATGACCCATGTCACTAAAAGGCATCAAATCAGGGTAGATGTTATCCAAAGACCCTATTTTTGGGTAGATTTTGGGAGGTAACGATAGGGTAGAATGGATTATACATGTCACAGAGGAATTCCCAATATTGCATGAATGGATTTGTTGGTCTCTTCCCAGTTAAGTTTAATGGTAATGGATTTTTGGCTATGAATGGATGGGTAGATGGCTGGCGGCGAAAGGGTTAACAAATAACCAGTCAGTCGATGCCGTCGTGTGTGGATGGGTAGATGGGTATGTCACAGAGGGTGGAAAGGGGATTGAAATGAGAGCGACACAAGGACACACTTTCAGAGAGAGAGTACAGCAGAAAGATGGACAGAAAGAGTGGGCGTATGTGCTTTGTGCGAGCACGTGCGCGCGTGCGTGCTTGCCCTTGCCCAAGTGTGTGCGCGTGTGTGTGCTTGCACTTGCCCAAGTAGGTGTGTGTGCATGTCACAGAGCGTGCGTGTTTTTGTTAAGTGGTGTTTTGCGTGGCGTGCGTGTGTGTGTGTCGTGTCACAGCGTCAAAGCGACTGCGACACGAGGACACACTTTAAGTGTGTGTGTATGTGTGCGTGTGGGGGTGGGTGCCCTTGGTGTGTGCGCGTGTGTGTGTTGACTGTGTGCCTCTCTCTCTCTCTCTCTGTCTCGTGCTCTGTGTGTGTGTATGTGTGCGTGTGGGGGTGGGTGGGTGGGTTTTGTATTCAATATTTTTTTCTCTCTCTTCCATCTCTTCTTACATTCCACAATTCCTGCTTTCACTCAATCTTTCATCCAATCAACATATATACATGTAACACAATTTGAGCAAATAAAGTAAAATAAAGATAAATAAATAAATAAATAGTTCATCAATATCAGGACAGGGCTCGGTTAGAGTTACAAACAGAAATAATAGTAATAATATCATAATTGGTTGGTCAAGCTTAATTGAGAGAAGTATATATTTAAAAGCAGTATTATATCATTAATATTATTAGTCAATGAAGAGAGGGTGTGGGGTGTTTTTTTCCATTACAAAACAACAATGACAACACTAACAACAACACGAATAATGTCAATCATGACAATGTTAATTAAAGACCAAAAATATGAAAAACTAGAAGCAGGAACACACACACACACACACACACACACACACACACACACACACACACACACACACACACACACACTCCTCACACAGGATCTGAATAACTACAGACTATGCAAGATCTTATCAAAGCTTGCAAATTCAACCTTGCAAATTGTCTGAAGTGATGCAATTTTAAGCGGCATATTGGAAGCAAAACATAAATTCTATAACAAGAAACACTCAATGGTAATTAACCCCCTCACCGCCAATATCGCACCTCAGCACTACACTGATTTAAAACACCCATGTCACAAAAAAGCCTCAAACCAGGGTCTGCCATCCAAAGAGCATATTTTCATAATCTTGGGAAGTAAGAATATAGGCCTTACTTTATGCATGCCACAGAGGAACCCTCACCATTGCAGACCCAAAAAATGGTGTGTTTTTTCTCTATCCAGGTTAGTTTAATGGAAATGTTTTGCCGAAAAATGGCTGGTGGCGAAAGGGTAAAGTATTGAGCCTCAGTATTTAACCTCAATTTGTTTGGGGGGGGAGAAAAAACAAACAAAAAGCCATCAAATATAAACATGTCTATATTTTACGTTATGAATTTAGGGGAGAAAAAGAAAAAAAAAAATCAATATTTTTTTTTTTTTAAATCAAGAAATAAATGTGGAGTAAGGCAACCAAATCCCCTCAAATTCCCTTCTTCTCTCTCTGTTGTGTGTATGTCTATGCGTGTGTGTGTGTGTGTGTGTGTGTGTGTGTGTGTGTGTGTGTGTGTGTGTGTGTGTGTGTGTGTGTGTGTGCGTGTGCGTGCACGCGCGCGTGTGTGCGCGTGCGTGTGTGTGCGTGTTCTGAAGTCCCAAAATGAAACAATCAGTTTTATTTAACAACTAAACACTAACCTTAATACGGCTAACATTGCAGTCCTACTTTCAATAATGTAAACACTGAACAGCGCACTACTGCTATCAATTCTCACTCACTTGAATTACTGCCACCCTGATCCTTGATTTTAGGTGTATATCCCATGGCAATTTCAGCACAAATATTAATATGCTCAGTACAATTAGCCACGACTGTCAAAACACAAGCAAAATACTGAGTTCTACAAAAGCACTCGATGTCACTCAACAGCCTCCCTCTTTCCTCTCGCGACTGACAAGGTTTCTGAAACAAAATATCAACCGGGAGCTTTTTTATATAGGCTTAGACGAATAGACACTATACTGCGTGCTTAGTCATATATCTGGCTTTCGTAATCAGTCGACTGGGAAAATCAAGCATCAAGGATCGGGAAAATCCAATGTCATGAGGTAGGCTGATCCTTTTGGATCAGCTGGAACTTCCCGTTTAACTCATCAATATCTTTAACCTTGTGGGCTTTGATCTATGGTTGGCCATTGTGTTAAACGTCGTTGTCGAAGTTGTATGGTGTCTAGCATTCCATAAATATCTTGTGTTAAACGTCGTTTAAAGCAATGTAATGCTGTGATTGCAGCGATGTGTCCCCGTCTCTATGTGTTGCCAATTTTGTCTGTATTGTGTTCCCGTTGCTATGTGTCCCCGTCTCCATGTGTCGCCAATTTTGTCTCTATGTGTCCCCGTCGCTATGTGTCCCCGTCTCCATGTGTCGCCAATTTTGTCTGTATTGTGTTCCCGTCGCTATGTGTCCCCGTCTCTATGCGTCACCAATGTTGTCTCTATGTGTCCCCGTCTCTATGCGTCACCAATGTTGTCTCTATGTGTCCCCGTCGCTATGACCCTGTGTCCCAGTCTGTGTGTCCCCGTCTGTGTGTCCCCGTCGCTATGACCCTGTGTCCCAGTCTGTGTGTCCCCGTCGCTATGTGTCCCCATCGCTATGACCCTGTGTCCCAGTCTGTGTGTCCCCGTCGCTATGACCCTGTGTCCCAGTCTGTGTGTCCCCGTCGCTATGACCCTGTGTCCCAGTCTGTGTGTCCCCGTCGCTATGACCCTGTGTCCCAGTCTGTGTGTCCCCGTCGCTATGACCCTGTGTCCCAATCTGTGTGTCCCCGTCGCTATGACCCTGTGTCCCAATCTGTGTGTCCCCGTCGCTATGACCCTGTGTCCCAGTCTGTGTGTCCCCGTCGCTATGACCCTGTGTCCCAATCTGTGTGTCCCCGTCGCTATGACCCTGTGTCCCAGTCTGTGTGTCCCCGTCGCTATGACCCTGTGTCCCAGTCTGGGTGTCCCCGTCGCTATGTGTCCCCATCGCTATGACCCTGTGTCCCAGTCTGTGTGTCCCCGTCCCTATGACCCTGTGTCCCAATCTGTGTGTCCCCGTCCCTATGACCCTGTGTCCCAGTCTGTGTGTCCCCGTCCCTATGACCCTGTGTCCCAGTCTGTGTGTCCCCTCCTCTATGATCATGTTCCCGTCATCTATCTATCCGTCTGGGCAGATATTACGTGAGCAGTTATTATATTGGATCTCTTAACCAAACGGCTTTTTATCTCTGGTTGACATTAGCCTGTAGAAAGGGCCAATAGTAAATGAGAGCTGTGCTATAACATACGGTTTTCTACAGTATTATAATATTATGATGCAGCTTAGTCTTTCGCGGAAGACTATGACTCTCTAACTACTAGGGGGCATTTGCACTGGCTCTAGAGCTGCAGCCAATGGAACCTTCCCCAACGACAACTCTCCTCAAATCCCTTTGGCCGAGAGAGTGGGGATGTGCCATGGGCAAGGCTTCTCCGCTATAAACAAATTGTAGCCCAGCCCGCCAGAATAGCAGCTGCCCCCTCTCTGCTATCTGGCAGTCATTGTCGGAAACGACAGACGGGCAGCAACAAGTTGTTAATATGATACTCATCTCGATCATTTGATTCCGCAGTTTGGATCACCAGACTGTGTCTCATGAAGACATTGAATGTAACTTAGTTATCCTGTTTAAACGTTATCTGTGCGTCACATGTTCGTACACAGCATGGCAGTGGATGTTGACATTGCGTGTCGTTCTAGCCATATCCCAGAATGTCAGTCTATTTAAAACTCTGAACCTGGCTCTCAAAGGTGGACCCTGACGGATGAGTTTTTGCAAGAAACACGTCGAGATCACCATGAAAACACCATTTACAGAGATCGCAACACTCACTTTGCTCTGGTTTCCTAGAAATAAAACCGTCAAATCGGCGATTCCTCTTTGGCGGAGGTACTGGAAGTCAAATTCTTTCACTGAAAGAGAAGGCGTGTGCCGTCTCTTTTGTAATGGTGACCTGGGTTTAGACCAAATCGTTTGCACGAAAATTTCGCAATGCAAGCCTTTTTATTTCTTTTTAAAATTCAGTTTGTTTTATTTAGATTATCTAAATGAGTTTGGCTCACAACAAAGGAAATAGCTTCACTTTTGTTTTTACTGCACTACAAAAAAGAAAAAGCTTTGGCCTCCACCCACTCCATCCAAAATGGCTTCTCTCTGCAGCATCTCCGCCAAGGAGGAATCACCGTTTTGACGGTTTGATTTCTAGGAAACCAGAGCAAAGTGAGTGTTGCGATCTCTGTAAATGGTGTTTTCATGGTGATCTCGATGTGTTTCTTGCAAAAACTCATCCGTCAGAGTGCCCCTTTAAAGGTATCCTTTAAAATCTACATTAAACAGCAGTATATTCATGACTTATTTGGAAGTTGTATGGTGTCTAGCATTCCATAAATATCTCTTTTTAAAAAGAAAGAAAGAAAGAAAGAAACAGATTTCAGTTTTCAAAATAGATATTAAGTAAAGATTCCGTTTTGTATGTGTTGAATATATAAATATCAAGTGTTCCTCATCATTGGTCCATAAAACATGACAGGCCTAACGCAGTCAAGCGATCAAAATAGTCATCCTTTGTGGTAAGTCTTGTTGGCTACATTAGTGAGTGCCTGAAGTGAGTTATCTTGCGGTTAACCGCAAGGGTTACCTGTACCTACACCTGTACCTACACCTTATAAGATTATGTCAGCTTAATCAGATTGTCATGCTTCGTTTTTATGTCATTCAGGGAATCCCCGTTCTAAAAGAAACTCTAGACCCTTCTTTTAGTTTTAAATCTACACCCATAAGTAAAACCCCGCTTTTTACCCTTCATTCAACGGTTGCCTGGTTTGCTCTGAACTACAAATCGCGGAAGAGATTACATCACTCCATTTTCATGCAATCCGAGATAAAAATAAGTTATAAATAAATATAGGGGAAGACGGGGTAAAAAGCGCATGGGCGGGTAAGAAACCCACCCCAATTATCTCATGAAATGAAGCAAATTTCAGTCTCATTTTGCCGATGAGACGAGCGTTAATGTATAGCATTGGTCTCATGGGCAAATTTGACTGAAATTTTCTTTATTTCATGAGATAATTGGGGTGGGCTTCTTACCCGCCCATGCGCTTTTTACCCCGTCTTCCCCTATTTAAAAATAAAGACAGCGATTTTTTTGTAAAAATGATAAAGGTGGTAAGGTAGGGATAGACATGGAGAATATTAATTTATGATATAATACTTTTATGTATATGAAAATCTCGACTCCGACCCCAGATAACCGAAATAAGATTTTGTCATTTGAGGGCAAAGGATCGTATAAGACAGATACTGCACTGGCGTAGGAACGGGGGGAGGGGGCAGGGGGGCAACGCCCCCCCCCCCCCCCCCCCCCCCTGGCTTCGAGGAGGGGGGGGGGGACAGACGTATCTCTCTGCCCCCCCAAAATTTATAACGGCAAAACAAAACAAAAAACCCAGAAAGGATACAAGGAAACGAAAGAGTTAATAGTCTCAGCCCATTCACTACACATTGCTGTCATGGACTTGGTACTGCATCAAAGATGGATTTGAGGGGGGTTACAGGGGTTCCACCCCCTCAGACAAAAAAATTGAAAGAAAAAGAGGAAGACAAATTGTAGTTTCATGCTACAGGTATTCTCTCACGAGAAGTATTTTTGTAGGATTTACTAAGTAAGTCATGTAATTTAACCTATCCATCCATTCGTCTTGTCCGTGCGCTTGCGCCCCCCTCCCAGGTTTGTTGGCAATCCTGCCCCCCCCCCCCCCGGCTTGAAAACGTTCCTACGCCATTGTACTGAACATTGGTGCAGCCCTCAAACTTCACATCACAAACGTAGGGTAAGACGGGGTAAAAAGCCCATGGGCGGGTAAGAAGCCCATGCCAATTATCTCGTGAAATGAAACAAATTTCCGTCACATTTGCCCATGAGACGAACGCTAAACATTAACACTCGTCTCATGGGCAAAATGTGACTGAAATTTGCTTCATTTCACGAGATAATTGGCATGGGCTTCTTACCCGCCCATGGGCTTTTTACCCCGTCTTCCCCTATAGGATAACTACTAATATGTCTGTGCTTCATACTCTTTAGGTCATTGCATCCCATTCCCCATCACTGACACCCCCCCCCCCCCCCGGGGATCCCCATCCCTTTCTCACCTATAACCCCCTTTGACTACACAACCAAACGCGTGACTGACTTTGAATGGACTGATCGGAAATAGCTTTACACAATGACGCACTGAATGTATACCGAGCCGAGCCTAGAATGGAACTAGGGCTATTTGTGAACACGATTAAAAAAGACCCTGCTGTTAAATAGCGCCTATATCAATATATATTGCTCCACACCTCTCTTTTTTTTACATCTGCCAAATATTGTTGCAGTCATATTATGCATTAATTCGATGGCTTAGAGTCAAAAAGGACTATCTTTAGACAGTCCATTGACTTATTATTGATGTTATTGCAATAACTAAGAACTCGTATTAAAAAAGACTGCAAATAATATAAAAAGGAGATTAGGCTTTTTTTTATTTCTGCAGTCTTTTTTTTATATCTAAAGATAGTCCGTTTTGACTCCAAGCCATCGTTAAATTATTTACAAGCACAACCAAGTTGGTGTTAATCAGTGTATAAATCGTTCTAAGGAGCTCAAAAGAGGCATACTTTATCATTTTTAAAACAACAACAACAACAACAACATAGTTAACGCGAAACTATTATCTTTAATAATCATCTTTATAATAAAAATAAAAATTAAAAACATTATTATGTGCTGCTTGCTTTCGCAATCACAACCAATGAGGTTCGAACGCACAACAGTGTTGACTCTTTATATGTCCCATATGTGCCTACCCGGGTCGAGAGGACGTAAAACACCAAAATTCATTCTGTTGACTCTTTATTGGCAACATTTTCTAAAGACATTATGATTTGCAAAAGTGTATATTTTCGTGATCTTTTTTTTTATCTGCTCTTTTTAATCCACTTGGTTATCGCAATCTTGGGGGAATAAATTAACAATACCGATTAAAAGGGCCCGAGACCGCGTCATCAACTTTATTTGTGGAGTAGGCCTACACATTGTGAAATAATTGCATGTTTCCAAAAGTCCTTCCTGTTCTTTAAACGTACACTTACATCAGAAAAATAAGGGGCCAAATATAATCATGTACCGTATGTACATAACTACAATATACACCTCAATTGTGACCCAGCACCACGAAAGGGACATTAAGTGTCAAACTGGCCATTCTAAGAAAATGATACATTTGAAAACTTCAGACACTTTTCTTTCTAATGATACAAGAACCATTCTTATATCCTTTTCCATTCCTGACTTAAGAGCATTTAATTAACCCTTTCACCGCCAATGTCGCATCTATGCACCACAATGGTTTAACACCCATGTTAATAAAAGGCAACAAATCAGGGTATGTTATCTGAAAGCCCCATTTTTGTTAATTTTGGGAGGTAGGGGTAGGCCTACTGTTATATATGGCACAGGGAAATTCTTAATATTGCTGACTTTTTTTTTTCTCTATCCAGTTAAGTTTAATGGTATTTGTTGGCTGAGAAATGACTGGCGGCGAAAGGGTTAAAGTTAGTAGGGTGAGTGTTGGTCCTGTTGAGAAAACAGTCTAAAATCTAGCCGAGCTGAAGAAAACGCATTGACCTACACATATTAAAGCACTTATAAGACCATTTGGAGGCCATAATAAAGATTGTCCTTTATAAACAGGAAAGATAAGATGTTAGAGAACAAGAAATTATCCATAACTCAGAATTGACATAACATGAGATTTTGGACTTTGCAAACCTGTTGTGAGAAACTAGCCCAGCGACTTAATGTCCCTTTCGTGGTGCTGGGTCACATTTGTGGAGTACACATTGTGAACTAAGGTGCGTGCATCTATTTCCCCAAATCCTTCCTGTTCTTTAAACGTATACATACATCAGAAAAATATGGCGCCAAATATAACCATGTAGAGTATGTGCATACCTACGTACAATATACAGCTCAAAATCAGGTCAATCGCAGGTTTTCCCTACTAGAGCACGACTTCTTCTTCCTCAATCTTTCTTTGTGTAGCCTAATCAAGAGCAGAGGGGATTTTTTTTGTCTGAAGTTAAATTAAAATATCTTTTCTTATTTATGATGTAGCTTCAGTGACCAATACAAGGCTCAGGATATATAATTATCTTGTTATCATCAATGGAAATAACTATGGGTCGAGTCCCCACCTGATCAGCAGACCTATACTAGCTCCTCTATAAGCTTATCAGAAGTTTTGGTTTTCAAACGTCAGCCAGCCTGCGCGCTTGCGCAATACACACACACACACCGCTCGCGCAAAAAACACATGCGCGCGCGCTCGCACACGCACCCACGCACACACACACACCGCGCGCGCACGCACATACACTGCCACAGACACAGACTCACACACACACGCACGCACGCACACACTGCCACAGACTCACACACACACGCACGCACGCACGCACACACATTGCCACAGACACACAGAAACACACAGACACACACAGACACTCTCAGAAAGAAAAGTCGAACATAAATTTACGAAAACCCCCGCCCTACTCACTTCCTGATTTGAGACAAGTCAGCCCATGAAGCAGCATGTTCTTTTAACGATGATGAAACGTGTACCATAACAAAGTTAATGGTTCTAAAAGTATCCCAAACTAATAGTTCTAGAGTCGCAACGGAGTGTGTGTCAGTGTGCACGTGCGCGCGCGTGTGTGTGTGTCCACAAGCTCGCGCGCGTGTGTGCGTGACTATAAAAGCTAACCCAAGAACGAACAAAAGGATGGACTAAGGTATAACAACACACAAACGAAGCCTTATATTATAGTATCAGGCGAATGGCCTCTGGCAGAAAAGATAGCGGGTGGTGGGGGGGGGGGGAGAGAGAGAGAGAGAGAGAGAGAGAGAGAGAGAGAGAGAGGGAGAGAGAGAGAGAGAGAGAGAGAGAGAGAGAGAGA
>CM065688.1:29190660-29200660 GCA_017654935.2 Phymorhynchus buccinoides
CTCTCTCTCTCAGAGTCTCTCTCTCAGAATCTCTCTCTCTCTCTCTCTCTCTCTCTCTCTCTCTCTCTCTCTCTCTCTCTCTCTCTCTCTCTCTCTCTCTCTCTAAGAGTCTCTCTCTCTCTCTCTCTCTCTCTCTCTCTCTCTCTCTCTCTCTAAGAGTCTCTCTCTCTCTCTCTCTCTCTCTCTCTCTCTCTCTCTCTCTCTCTCTCTCTCTCTCTCTCTCTCTCTCAGAGTTTCTCTCTCTCAGAGTCTCTCTCTCCGTCTCCGTCTCTCTCTCTCTCTCTCTCTCTCTCTCTCTCTCTCTCTCTCTCTCTCTCTCTCTCTCTCTCTCTCTCTCTCTCTCTCTCTCTCTCTCTCTCTCTCGCCCATGCCGTCTCTTTCATTATCTTTTACGTGTTCATCCTCTTCGATCCATGGCAAATCCCAAAACGGTATCTGCCAGTGGCACGCATTCCACGCATGCCATTCTGATGACACGCACACCACACGACAACAAGCGTTTATCAAGCTTATTTCAGCAAGCGTGACCTCAATTTTTTGTTATCTCCATGTCTTTGTTTATGGAAGGAGTAAAGTGCCTTTCCCAAGGACACACCACTGTGACCCGAGCTGGGTTCGAACCCGCGCACTTGCAAACCTGACGGATTACGAGCTAGCGACTCGGACTTACCAACTGAGCTACAGCGACTCCCTTCATCAACACTGAGGCCTAACATGCATTTCTAATTTTAGAGAGAGAAAATGGAGTTTTACGTCCTCTTGGTCTGAATCAGACACATATGGGACATTTATACAAATATGGTTGGAACAATACTGGAGGCAATGCCCGGAGGCAGTACGAAACCAGTAAAGTCCCGATTTAAAAAAAAATTAATACAGATAACTGTAGCGGTAACCACGCCTCGGTTAAACCTGATCGGCTATGGCACCGCCACAAGTATTGCTAATTGGTGTGTTTTTTTAATTTAAAAAAAAAAAGAAAAAAAAAAGCATTTCTAATTTTACGCGGAAAGGGTACTTAAAAGGAAGCAAAAGGGATATTTTAAGATGCAGGTTATGGTTTCTCTGCTCAACATCGGAACTATTTGGTTTAACCCTTTCACCGCCAGTCATGTTTCAGCCGAAATATACCATGAAATTTAACTGGCTTGAGAAGAAGAAAAAATGTATCTGCAATATTGGGAATTCCTCTGTGACATGTATAACATTAGGCCTATCCTTATCGCCACAAATTAAGAAAATAGGGTCTTTGGATAACAGGCCCTGATTTGATGCCTTTTAGTGACATGGGTGTTAAACCATTGTGGTGCAAAAATGCGACATTGGCGGTGAAAGGGTTAAACAAATCTTTATTCATTTGAAAACAGAAAGACAATTAGAGCAACAACAAGCTCGAAGCTTATATATACCGTGCTCCTTAAATTAACATCATAGTTGCACAATTGATTGGACAGATGGAGACTGCATTTAAACCAATAGTAATGTAATGATGAACACAATTAAAGGTATTATTAATCAATATCATTTAGAAACATATTACTTATCGGAACTATTTAACTATAATTATTAATGGGGCTGAATATTTTATTTATTTATTAACTTTTGACTTCATCAGAGATCATACATGAATTTTACGCTTGGAGAAAACCCATGAAAAAAAAATCAAAAGTTTTTAACAACAAATATAACAGATCTATACATCATCAAGCAGACAATGGGTTTTTTTTTTAATTTCCTTTATTAAAAAAACAAAACATTGATTATTAATCACCTTTTCAGTGTAATACTAAAGATTGTTTTATTTCACCCAAACAAAACATTCAAATCACGAGAGAGAGAGAGAGAGAGAGAGAGAGAGAGAGAGAGAGAGAGAGAGAGAGAGAGAGAGAGAGAGAGAGAGAGAGAGAGAGAGAGAGAGAGAGAGAGAGAGAGAGAGAGAGAGAGAGAGAGAGAGAGAGAAAAAAACGAAATTTTATTTGACCAGGGAACATGAGATAGGCAAGCTACATGCTTTTTTCCACCCAACCCTGGGGGGGGGGGGGGGGGGGGAGAGAGAGAGAGAGAGAGAGAGAGAGAGAGAGAGAGAGAGAGAGAGAGAGATGTTATTTTGTTTTACAACTGAATGTCTACATCATAAAATTACATGATCACCAAGACCACTCATGTTACCTCCTCCACCGTCCTTACTATCTCCACCGGTTTTCCTCCATCCATATATATACACCCCCACCCCCCACACACCCTCCATTTCCACACACGCTTTACCCGTTTTCGATTTTTCTTCTCATCAACCATTCCTCACACTCACTCACTCACACACATACACACACACACACGCACGCACACACACACGCACACATACGCACACATGCGCACACATAGACACACACACACACACGCACGCACGCGCGCGCACACGCACACACGCACACACGCACGCACGCACACGCACGCACGCACGCGCACGCACACACACACACACACACACACCTCCCCCTTCTTCCTCCATTATTTCTCAAACCAGCTGTGTCAGGTTCGCAATAATAATCACCTGTGTCAGGTTCGCAATAATAATCACGAAAAGAAGAAGAAAAAAAGAAAGAAAAAAAAAGAAAAGAAATTGCATTGATCTCTCTAGTACAGCTAGCCGTAACTATCCAGAACCTGTTGATAGCAATCTAGCTAGACTCCGGGATTAAATGGAGGTCACAGACCCGGGGGGGGGGGGGGGGGGGAGGGGAGGAGACAGAAAAGAAAGGTGGGGGGTAGGAGAGAACATCATGGGATCCGATCCAGGTGCAATTATGCGCAATGGGTTTTCCCCACCATTCTAATCCCTCATGCAGTCGCATGTCAAACAATGCCACTCCTCTTCTGTTCTGTGAAAGCATGGAGAGAGAGAGAGAGAGAGAGAGAGAGAGAGAGAGAGAGAGAGAGAGAGAGAGAGAGAGAGAGAGAGAGAGAGAGAGAGAACGCGAATAGGAATACGAATGTTTTATTGAGGGTAAAAAGGATAAGGTATAATAGCTTCTTTGCACCTTGCCCTCTCACTCACACATTCATACCATGCATCAAGCAAGAAAATTTGACATAAAACAATCAAGTAAAAAAACCAAATGGAACAAAAATTGGCACATGAAATAATTGAAAAAGAATCAAAAATGGGAATTAAAAGCAAACATGGATAGTGATTAACAATGGTGAACTTGAATGGGTGGTTTAAATTGAGTACGAAAAAAGGGAAACAATTCTGAGAGTCAATGCACTAGTGGGCTTATCACGCGATTTTCTTACAATGACAATTTTTCAGAATAATACCACTTTTAAGGAAGAAGAAAAAATATATAAGATAAGATGGGAATAAGAGAGAGAGAGAGAGAGAGAGAGAGAGAGAGAGAGAGAGAGAGAGAGAGAGAGAGAGAGAGAGAGAGAGAGAGAGAGAGAGAGAGAGAGAGAGAGAGAGAGAGGGGGGGGGGAGACAGAGACAGACAAACAAAAGTTCAGAGGCTGAGAATTGCAAATAAACAGCAAGAAAGAAACAACGCTTACCCAAAAAAATAGTGCAACACCTTTTAACTGCTTGATTGTGTTTATTTAACATGTCCGTGAGCGCATAACTGTATGATAACAGGAAAGACTCACAGTGTGTGTAAGCGTGAGCAAAGCATTTCCATGCGCGCGCGTACGTGTATGCGTTCATCTGTCTGTTAGAGCGTGTCAGTGTCTCTGAACACACTGACTAGAGCAAGCTATGTCAGTCAGTATGTCAGTAAACCATGCCAGGCTAGCATAACCTTAAACCCGAGTCAAGGCAGGACCGTGTTTTACTGGGGGAAAAGAATGTAAGCCAAGGGAAGCAACCGCGGTACACCTTTCCATGACATCACGCAAGTTATCGATTCCTGACCGAGCTGCTTTGGCTGCAGTGAACGTGAACTTGTAAAAACCTTGCTTGCGTCAGCCGTATGTTAGCGCGCGCTCCCTCCCTCCCTCCCTCCCTCCCTCCCTCCCTCTCTCTCTCTCTCTCTCTCTCTCTCTCTCTCTCTAATGTACACACACACACACGCAGCCACACACTAACTCTCTCTCTCTCTCTCTCTCTCTCTCTCTCTCTCTCTCTCTCTCTCTCTCTCTCTCTCTCTCTCAGTCTCTCTCTCAGAATCTCTATCTCTCATAATCTCTCTCTCTCTCTCTCTCTCTCTCTCTCTCTCTCTCTCTCTCTCTCTCTCTCTCTCTCTCTCTCTCTCTCTCTCTCTCTCTCTCTCTCTCTCTCTCTCTCTCTCTCTCTCTCTCTCTCTCTCTCTCTCTCTCTCTCTCTAATGTACACACACACACACACACACGCAGCCACACACTGACACAAACATTGTCTCCAAGGTATCACAAAGCTTTAAAGGGACACCGTGACGGATTAGTTTTTTTGCAAGAAACACGTGAGATCACCAGAAAGACAGCCTTTTCAAGGATCAGAACACTCACTTTGCTCAGGTTTCCTAGAAGTCAAAACGTCGATTCCTCCTTGGCGGAGTTGCCAGAGAGATAAATCATTTTGGACGGGGTGGGTGGAGGCCACTCAAGAGTGATTGAAGCTTTTTGTTCTTTTTAGTGCAGTAAAAAAAAAAAAGGAGCTATTTTCTTTGTTGTGAGCGAAACTCCTTTTGGTAAACTGTTTAAAAATAACTCTTGTAAGTTGTATTGTGGAAATTTCGTGCAAACGATTTGGTCTGACTCAGACGGCCATTACTGAGAAAAGAAGGCACATGCCTTCTCTTTCACTGGAAGAATCTGACTTCCAGCACCTCCGCCAAAGAGGAATCGCCGATTTGACGGTTTGATTTCTAGGAAACCAGAGCAAAGTGAGTGTTGCGATCTCTGTAAAGGGTGTTTTCCTAGTGATCTCAACGTGTTTCTTGCAAAAAAAACGTATCCGTCAGGGTGCCCCTTTAAGATGGTAGACGACTATTGCATTAGTTCCATCTTTATGCTTATGTCATACACATAAGTGAGTCAGTGAGTAGACCTACAGTGAAAGGGAACATATGGGTTAGGTGGATTCATTTACAAGGCCAACTTAACCATCGTATGACTAATCTAAACATTTTGTTTCTGATGAGAGTCTAGAGCTCTCTCTGATCACCCTTTCCCCTCTGAAAATATATCTAGATTAGATCTCCAAATCCTTCGTTGCAACAAAGGATTTTAATAGATTGTCTCGCACGTGCACGAGAGAGGGAGAGAGAGAGAGAGAGAGAGAGAGAGAGAGAGAGAGAGAGAGAGAGAGAGAGAGAGAGAGAGAGAGAGAGAGAGAGAGAGAGAGAGAGAGAGAGAGAGAGAGAGAGAGAGAGAGAGAGAGAGAGAGAGAGAGAGAGAGAGAGAGAGAGAGAACGAGCGACATTTTATTTATACAGGGTAATGTGATATGTATACATACTTTTTTACACCCAGCCCCGAGAGAGAGACAGAAACAGAGAGACAGGCAGAGACAGAGAGAAAAAACAACTGAGTTAGACAAAGACAAGCAGAGAGTGACAGGTAGATAACACCACACACACACACACATGCACACTCGTGAATGCGCGCATACGCACACACATACAGTAACACACACACACACACACACACACACACACACACACACACACACTTTCCTTTTCCTAACACACACGACTTGAACCACTCACCTCGAACAGAGGCCAAGGGCAGAGCTCCACCACCAGCACCAAACTCCCCCTCCTCCCGATCCTCCCCCGGGACAGAGGCCCTGAGCGCCTGGTGGATCAGCTGGCACAGCAGGTGGGGGGTCTGGGTGCCCGTGGAGCGCCCTGGTACTAAGGGCCGCATCCTCCCACCCCCGGGCAGCCGCACCACCGACAGGGTCCCGTGGTGAAACATCGTGGAAGCTACCACCATCATCCCCACTGCTCCTCTGTCTCTGTCTCTCTCTCCTGCTTCTTCTTCCTCCCCCTCCTCTTCATCTTCTTCTTCTTCCTCTTCACTGTCACTTTCGTTTTCACCACTATCGTCTCTCTCGTCTTCCCCCGTCAACTCTTGAATGTCATCATCTCTGAAATATCTTCTTCTTTCTTCTTTTTCTTCTTCTTGTCCTTGCTGAGTTTCGCCTGGTCCTTGTTGTGCTTGAGCAGCTGCGTGGAATCCTTCGTTGTGCTGATTGTCTCCGCTTGCTTGAAGCGGTAGAGATGGGCAGGGGACACGTAAGGCCTCGCTTTGTGGCACCGTTGATGAAGATGGAGATGGAGAAACGGGACTTCTCAGGCTGCCCGACTCCCTGGGCAGCTTACTGATTTCATCATCAGCCACGAATGGCCCACAGTCATCGTCTTCACCGGTTTTGTCACGAAAGTTTGATTCAGGCTGTGGGGAGGATTTTTGAGATTTAGGAGTAGAGGTGGAGAAGGTGACGTGACCGCCCGCACAGAGCCCCGACAAAGCAAGTTCTTCACCGGGTGTGTAAGGGTCATCATCTGCAGCACCGGACGGCAAGAAAACCCGTTCTTCTTCTCCCTCTTCCTCACCGGCGTGGTACTCCACGGAGGCGGCAAGTGAAGGCTCGCGTTGTTCTGAAACCGGGCAACTGCCCATCATAAGGGGGTCTCCGGCCTCCGACACCTGTTCCAGAATCGGGGATGGAAGCTCTGAGCTCTGAGGCAGAACTTCCCAGGCGGCGGAAGGAGGCATGGGTTCCGCGGGACTGTCGAAGGTGAAGAGGGTGGGGGTGGTGGGGGTGTGGGACTGGGAGAAGGTGGTGGGGGGGGAGCAGTCCGTGTGGTAGCCGCTGTCCCGCTTGGAAGGGTGGCGAGGGGTGGAGGGGGTGGGGGTGGGGGACTGGCTGATGCCGGAGTTCCCTTCTGTCTCCTTCGCCCACTCTGTCCTCAGTACTCCGCTGCGAGGCACGCCCATATCTCCGCCACAACCCTGGTTTTCTTCTTTGTCACCAACGACGCATGAAGATAACACTGACAGCTTATTAGCCGTGCTCCTGTCAGATTCGTCCGCACCTCGGGGCCTTGTCGTTGTTGTGGTTGGTGGTGGTGGTGGAGATGCTAACGCAGCGCTGCTGGGTGAGGCTGGGGGCGGTGGTTGTTGGTGCCGATGTCGTCGTCGTCGTTTTTCTCGCTCTACCTCCTCCTCCATCGGTGTGTCGGAGTCATTGGTTCTGGACAACCTGCAAGGGAGAAAGGCATAGTTGTAGTTTAGACATTCTCATTGATAAATTTCCATGGTTGATTTTCATCAGAAGAGGATTAATTAAATTTGAAGTATTATTGCTACTACACAAAGGGTTGGGTTAAGATGCAGATCACACACCCCACCGCACCCCACCCCCTTCCCCCACCCCTCAACGTCTTGGTTCATTGCATTTTTTCAGTAGCGCCTTTATATTCTTCTATTAGAAAAGGGATAAAAATTAACTTTAAATATGGAAAAAAACGAATGAGGCTTATGTGCTCAATCTCCAGTAAAAACTAAAAAAGGCAAGACTGAAAACCCCCCAGAAAGAACAGAGAAAATGGAGGGGGGTGTTGATCTGCACCCGTTTGCCAATAATTTTTTCCATCAAGATTTGAACATTTTCACTGAGGAGCAACATTCTGCCATTCTCAGGAAAGGGATAGGGTTAGGATCAGCCTAGGGTTATTGTCATGAAACTGAAAGAACCAGACTGAGAGTCGCATACTCGTAAACAGGAGGTGTGTGTGGGGGGGGGGGGGGGGGGGGGGATCTAAACTATAGCTTATCCAAGAGAAATAGGCAGCGTGTGTACGACAGAAGAAGGTTGAAAACAAATGACAAAATAAAAGGCTGAATTGTCCCACGTACGCCTACTTCTGAACTGAGGCCTTTTGAAAAGTAAGCTCCCATTGACTCTGTGAAGCTTGCACGCACATGTATGTCCATCCATATTTCACACACACAAACACAACACACAACACACACACGGCTGTGTGTGTGCGTGCGCACGCACGCACACACGCACGCACGCACACGCACGCACACGCACACGCACGCACACACACACACACACACACACACACACACATCTTGCAGTTCCTTTCTTTTAATAAATAAAAAAACAGAAGCGGGACAGAAGCGGGACAGGCGTGCCTTTTCAACAAGTATTTTCGATGGCTGAAAAGAATGAGGAGACATGTCAACACGAATTTCAATCTATGCACACACACACAAAAATGTTTTTTTAAATGTCCGATTTTATCGCGCACCATCATACTATGGCTGCTGAATTGCTAAGAAAATCAAGTAAATCGAACGACAAAGAACACATTACAAACACAAGCAGAGATAAAGCATATAGCTATAGATGTAGAGTGGCACAGAGGTAACGCGTTCGCCTTGTGTCAAGCAAACCCAAGTTCGAACCTGGGTATAGGGGAATTTTCCTCTCACTTTGCACTAGGCCTTAAGGTCTGAACGTGGAGTCTTTCGGATGAGACGATAAACCGAGGTCCCGTGTGTCCATCCACTTAGCACACGTTAATCCCAGTGGCAACGAAAAAGTTGTCATTTGGTCAACATTTACCACCACCACCACCACCCCTACTACACCTGCACCTATCTTAATACATCTTCATTGTTAAAAATTCGGGACTTCACTGGTGTTGCACTGCGTCCGGGCATTGCCTCCAGGATCGTCCCCACCATCTTTATATCAACTATATGTCCCATATGAGTCTGTTCCAGACCGGAGGACGTTAAACATATTTTCATTCAAACTACACCTGCCCACTCGCAAACGCGCACACATACGATTACTGAACGCCACAACATCAACATTCTAGCGAGACTCTTGTCTTATACATAATACAAGCTACTAGAATCCATTCATACACACCACTAAAAGGAAATAAAGGGAAAGTGACGAGGCAAAGCAAACAGGGACTGCGTAGCGCGGCTGTGATGTCAGTTACATTAGGGGATTGACAGCTCGTCAGTTTACAGTGACATGCTCGAGTGTTGTTGTTGTTGTTGTTGTTAGTTGCTGCACCTGCATAGTGGAATCGTAGGCTATTTTGGGTCTAGAAGAGTGAAACCGACTCTGTGAGTCAGAGATCGAGGTCACCGAGTGCACCGGATATTATTGGATGCAATCCCTGTGTGTGTTATTGTGAACATTATTAGTCACTATGATTATCCGGCCTTGTTTTGTTTGGGTCTTTTCCCCCACCTCTCTCTCTCTCTCTCTCTCTCTCTCTCTCTCTCTCTCTGTTTTACTATTATTACTCATTTTGTTATGTGTGTTGTGACATACTTCAGTATACCCTCCCCTCCCCCTTCCCCTTATCCCCCCCCCCCCCCCCCTCACCTGTCATTACCCCAAGCCTTTATTTCTTTTAGTGTAACCCATTTGCCATTTCACTTTTGTGCATGCGTTATTTTTAAAACTTTGTTATTGAATGTTCTATTTTTCCCCAGGGCTGAGTGGAAAAAAGCATTGTATTGCTTATCTCATGTTTCCCTGGTTAAATAAATTTTCGTTTTCTCTCTCTCTCTCTCTCTCTCTCTCTCTCTCTCTCTCTCTCTTGGTTTGTCTATTTTACTTGGTGATTTGAATGCTGTGTGCCATATTATATACAGATCAGTGTGGCATAGGCCTAAATATTATCCATGTGCCATTTAAATCAATGATTGTACCTTTTCCCGCCTCCAAGCCCTCTCCCCATCACCTTCTTCCTATATTAGTCTTGTACATTGATGATGTATATAGTATTGTGTTATGTTATTTTTGAATATTTACTTTTCTTGAATGCTTTGTAGTAGTAGTATTTGTTACGCAAGCGCTTCATTTTTTTGTATATTTTTTGTTAACCTTTGTTTTGCCTCAGGGCTGAGTGTAAAAAAGCAATGTTTGCTTATCTTATAACCCTGAATAAACAAAATTTCGTTCGTTCGTTCGTTCGTTCTCTAAGAGCCGTCCTGGATAATTGCATTAATCAACTCTCTCTCTCTCTCTCTCTCTCTCTCT
>CM065688.1:29203160-29238160 GCA_017654935.2 Phymorhynchus buccinoides
CGCGCGCACAGACAGAAAGAGAGAGAGAGAGGGTGGGAGACGGAGAGAGAGAGAGAGAGAGAGAGAGAGAGAGAGAGAGAGAGAGAGAGAGAGAGAGAGAGAGAGAGAGAGAGAGAGAGAGAGAGAGAGAGAGAGAGAGAGAGAGAGAGAGAGAGAGAGAGAGAGAGAGAGAGAGAGAGAGAGAGAGAGAGAGAGAGAGAGAGAGAGAGAGAGAGTCGTGACAGAGAGAGAGAGAGTCGTGACAGAATTACGTAATACTATTTCATCATCTTTTGATCAAAACACCTGAGCTAGGCTCTAGTACTCCGTTTTCAATGACATCATAAACGCTGTTCTATTTTTGAATCTAATCTATGGGACTTTACCTTGACGATAATAACAAACACAGTCACAAGGTCACAGTGATATATATGACAGCACAGTCACTAAACGGTGTCAAAACAGGACCCATTCATAAACACGGAACTCCAAAAGACTTGAACTTTCTAAACAACTTAGACTCGGCATCCCTCTTGCGATAAGTAATAGTGCCGCGTGCAAAATAACTGAAGACACACCAACATAAACAAAACCGCATGGTTTTGTTGTCGTTCGCCACACACACACGTCCGTTTCTCCTTTCCATCGATCAATCCTATCCACAAGTCACGGTTTATCCCCTACTAAAACTCTTCCCAGACAAAGTTCTAAGCCTATTAATTAACTCCACCTACCTCTCTTTCTCTTTCTCTCCTTTTAGATTGAGCACCGTAAGTATACTGTCTCCTTGAATAATTTTCGCGCCTGGACTGAGAAAGTGCAAAAAGCGATAGGCACTTTGTTTGGGATATGATGTCATCCGCGCGTGAGGTAGCGACCAATCAGAAGGCGCGTTGCAGTGGCGTGTCCCGACCTGCTTCTAGAAACAAGCACCTTGAAGACGAAACGATCGCACGCGGCGGCAGAGTCGTCTGCTGGTTTCGAGATTTTCTACTACACTTACTAGTACGCGATTTGCTTGACTGGAATTCTAGACTGAGTCCACCTAATTGACTGAAAAGGCTTTGTCTTCGCTGGAATTAGCTCGGTGCGAGATAACATGATAGTTGTAACAAGCTTTGATGTTAAACAATTATCTTTATTACTGTCTGCTATGCAGGCTTTTGTTGTTATCTATGACGTTTTCTTACTTCCGCGTGTTCTGGTCACGCGGTGGGTAGAAAAAAAACAACGAAAACAATTGTTGGGTAGAAAGGGTGTTGAAACAGCCTAGTCATAGCCAATTGAGTGTCTTTGGTTTAGTTAGGAAAGCGAAATAACTTTTAATGAATTGGGCTAACTTATCATCATACAGATCTGTGTGATTACAATCAACAGGGACAAAAATAAGGTAGAAATAAACTTAGCATAGTGAGTAGATCTAATAATAGATCATAGTTATTTCCTGTTGCTGCCACGTGGGCAACTTGGTTTGTTTTGTTCACGAGTCGAATACCTTCAGGTTTTTATTCACACTGCCCTACATAAGCCTGTTTTCATTTTTTTGTGCAGCTTCACCTGTCGCCCTAAAGTCAAAGTCATATCGATTTAGTTTTGATTTTAGAATGTCTTCTTCTGTTTGTTGTTTTTGGGGGGTGTTTTTTGTTAGCTTCTATTGATGGGAGACAAAAACTAACAAAACTGTTATAGTCTAGATCAACATGAATACAAATCTTTTAGACTCACAACACGAAAGAGTTATTTTATTGACATAATATTATTGCAGTGTACACAAATTATTTCATGAGCACAACAAGTTATAAAGCGCAAGAGTTGGAATGTCCCCCTGGCAAAAAAGCATCGCCCAGCTCAGCTCAGTGGTTGACCCATGTGCGCGCGCGCGCGCACGTGTGTGTTTGTGTGTCGTAGTTTGTGTGTCGTAGTGTGTGCGTGTGCGCGCGTGTGTGTGAGATATAGAAGTCTGAACTACTTGACTGGTTGCAATGAAGTTTTAAAATCATCAAACCAATTGTGATCCATTTGACTAGATCATCTGAATCGAAAATTTGAAATCTCACAGCTTGGATGATAGAGAATGTCCGCCCTTGTTGTTTCTATGTTCCTGTTTTTGTGTCGTATTGTTTGTACTCGTTGTTTTTTTTATTACATGTAGCAAAGCAAATGTCCCATATGTGCCATCCCAGGCCGAGAGGACGTTAAACCTGTCCTTATTTATCTCTGGTTACGATGAAAATTGGCAGACTTGTAACCCCACCAACCCACCTCCATGTCAATGCAGTACATTACATTTCCATGTAGACCTAATTTTATTTCGCCCAAATGGCAAGCCACATACAAGCAGTCCCGGTGACTTCGATTCTTGATGACAATGCTTATTTGCTAACATTTATCGAACGGATCACAATGAGTTTTGACTGAATCGTAGGGCCTATACCCGATCTCCTGCCGATTTGGCCTTTTGGGTAAATTGATGTCAGTTCAACGAAATGCCAAGCCATGTAAACATACCTCCAGTCAGTGATTGAACTCAGTGGCAGGATTGTCTTATATATCCCAATGGTAATGCCTGAAATGTTACCTCGACTAAAATGACAAGCCACTCAAACGTATTTCCAAAGAGTTCAAATTTTTATGACACTGCAATTTGTGAAAGATTTGGCCTACTAACCGACGTTGTTGAAAATGGCTTTTTAAGGAAGACTCCTGGGTTCTGGTTCTCCAGAGTTTATTTTAAATGAACAACTCATGTATCAAGGTGATGGAGCTGAAGAAATGAAGATCGATGAGTGTTAAAGAATAAGAAGGACGTAGGAGCAGGAACAGAAGTAGAAGTAGAAGGAAAGGGAAAAGTAGAAGCCCTGCAACACAGAAAACTAGAGCTGATAACCGGTTTAAAAATCCGAACCGGTTTTAAACCGGTTTCCTTTCTTCGAACTGGTTTTACCGAACCGTTTTTTTACTCGCATCACTAGTTTTACCTGTGCAAACACATATATATTTGTCAGAATATTCACACACACACACACACACACACACACACACACATGCACACGCACGCACGCACGCACACGCACACACGCACGCACACGCACACGCACACACACACACACACACACACACACACACACACACACACACACACACTCACTAAAGAAACTTATGACACACACACACACACTCAACTCAACACTCAAAGTCAAAGCCATACACCATCACAAACTAGAAACAGCTACTCTTGGTTTACAAACACCCAATCTGCGCTGAGAATCAGTGTTGTTTTTTGAAAAGAATGCGTTATTCTAAGAAAAAACTTACTTTCAGTTTGCAGTTAAAAAAACCGGTTCACAGCAACTCGAACCGAATTTTAGAACCGCGAATGTTTAGCACCGGTTTTACCCCCTCCTCTACACAAAACCCAACACAATCCTTAATCTTTAATGTCACAATATTACAAAATATTAAAGATGATGGTGAAACAATCGTGTGTCTTAAGTGTGTGTGTGTGTGTACTGCAAGCTTGCTGTGTGAGAGTGATGTGTGTGCATGCATAAATGTGTTAACTGTCACAAACTCTAAGCCCATAAATATCATGATTCCTAAAACAAATATAAAAAAATATCATGACCCCCTTAGAATATTTACCCAACCCTAACACTTATTAACCACCTCCATGAATGCAATTACCTCACAAAAATCAATAATAATCCTTAAATTATACTCTCTCTCCCTCTCCCTCTCTCCCTCTCTCTCTCTCTCTCTCTCTCGCTTTATCCTTGTCAAATAAAGTTTTCTAACGTCTACTCTCTCTCTCTCTCTCTCAATCTAAGGGAAATAAGCCAGCTAAACGGTTACTACAACTACAAACCAGAGTTTCCTCTCTTCTGTAGGGCTATCCCGATCGCTGCAAACAAATGGCAACACATACCTTTCCATTTCTTTGATAGGTGTGTGTGCGCGTGCGCGTGCGCGTGCGTGCGTGCGTGCGTGTGCATGCGTGCGCGCGTGTGTGGTTTTTTTGTTTGTTTGTGTGTGTGTATGTGTGTGTGTGTGTGTCAGAACTCTTTCAATCACAAAAGTCACATGCCATTATTGTAAGATTGTGTAAAGTTGGGAGATAGGGTGATGGGGGAGGGAAGGGAGATAGTTGAAAGCAGAAGAAAAATACACGACCCAAACAATGCCACACGCAGACAGACACAAACACACCACCACCACTATCCTTCACAAATCAATGTGGCTGTAGTATTATAAATATAAGCAAGACGTCATAATAATGTTTCACCAGAGTCAATAGTTATAAATGCACTGACGCCCAGTGCAAACCACAAGACGTTCAATGCTGCACTTGGTCATCTCCAAATATGGAAAGTGACGCGTGACAATGTTGGTTTTTCTTTTTCTTCTCTTCAGGGCCCACGGTCAGTATGTCGACCATTCTGGCTCCCACGGTTTTCAGCGAAACTTTAGAATGTGTATCTTTAAATTTCATCATTCAATCTGAAATTAAACTGACTCTAGCCCTAACTCTAACCCTAGCCCTAACCCTAGCCAAAACCTTAAACCGTCAAATACACAAAAGATAAAACTTTACTAAAACAAAATGAGTGTTCCGTGTTTGGAGATGACCAAGTGCAGTCTTGAACGCAGTGGTGTGCAAACCTCACCAAACGTCAGTTTAATAGGCAGAGCCCCCAAAATGGCTAAAATATGTTGTGAAAAGTTTTATCATCAAACGTATATTAATTTATTCTGCAAATTGATCATTGTGGCAGCACACTGTCAAGGGATTCAAAATGTCTTTAATAAAAGCTAAGCTATTTTGAGTTGGCTATGAATTATAGTATAATAAAGCCCTCGTAGCCTAAGTTTGTGCGTTTGTAACTCGCATCCCACCTCCACAAGGAAGGCAAGACAAAACTGACATACATAAAATTATACATAATTATAACTGATTATGGATGTGCATGCATCATGCAAGCATGTAAGGCTATACGAGCGGATTGTATACAGCTTTTTGATTGGTAAGTTGGCTTTCAACATACTTAACCCTTTCACCGCCAAAGTCACATTTTAGCACCACGGTGATTTAACACTTAGGTCACTAAAAGGCATCGTCTATTATCCAAAGATCCTACTGTCTTAGTTTTAGGAAGCAAGGTTAGACCTTATTTTATATATGTCACAGAAGAATCCTCAAATACTGCAGGTGGATTTTGTTCTCTACCCAGGTAAATTTAATGGACATTATTTTTTGGCTGAAATATGGCTGGCGGTGAAAGGGTTAAACTTAAATCTGGCTGGGTGTACACAGTCACTGTCATTGCTTTTCTAGTAATATTACATCATGTTTTATGATAACCCGAAGTTGCCATGTTTTTGCCATTGACGTGCTCTTTTATTATAAGCATTTTTTTAAATATATATTTTGCAAGTTCATAACATCCAGAAATATTGAATCTATGCTTTGTTATTACATGTATCAGTTTTTGTTATGATTGTGGAAGCTGTGTTCTGTGGAAATGAGTATTATCAGCGCGCAATGATTATAAGCTTTTCGCAAATGGCTGATTTCAGCGTTTTCGCCAAAGTTGCAATTGATAATAGTAGTCTCAACCTTTTTAAGTCTAAGCGGATTGTTGCCATAAACAGCTGATTTGTGCGCTAAAGCCTACAAGGAAATGATCTTCACACGAGGGTAGAGGGGTCCAATATAATCACTTTCTGACGTAGAGACATTCAATTTTAGGCTTTGTTAAAAAGATATTAATTAAAAAAAATCGAACGATTGCAAGCAGACGAAGTAGGATCGAGGACTCCGCACAAAATGGAAATTGTGATGATAACCATGAAATAAAAACTATTTATAAACCAAATTGTTATTTTACACTTTTCTGTCATGTTTGATAACAATTAAATCATTACAGTTGATTTATATCGTCGCTCTTTAATTTCACAATTTAATTTTGACCACTGGTTAGATAGTATGCAAGGAGAGCAGTTCCGCAGAAAACTACTTCCGAGACGCGCTCTGTGTTACTACGAACACGACTAACCAAAAGATTCGTTGATTTTAAACCTACCAGAAAGGCAAGGTGAGTTTTCCACACACGTCATGATAATCTAGATCATATACGGTAGATCTATTTTGCTATTATTTTAATTATGCTCATTCTGACCGAGTAGGCCTATTAACTAGTAGACTGCCGTGTAGGCCTACACGGTCTTTTTCTCTCTTTCTCTCGCTCTCGCTCTCTCCTCTCTCTTCTCTCTCTCTCTCTTCTCTTCTCTCTCTCTCTCTCTCTCTCTCTCTCTCTCTCTCTCTCTCTCTCTCTCTCTCTCTCTCTCTCTCTCTCTTTTCATTTCTTTCTTTTTATCTTCGACCTCTTCACCCCTTGTCAGTCACAATAATGACTTACTCAGTTACTGGAATAAGAAGACTAGTCAGTAACTTGTCACATGTTCAGAATGTCTTTGTTTCTGTTAATTTTCACAGCTTCTTCCAATTATTGAAAACAATGACAAAATTATTATTGTATAAATGTGGTAATAATTTTTGCAATGTCATTGCCAAAGAGGGGACGTTATATAGGCCGCGAGGCCTAGGCTTAAGAGCCTGTCCCTACTACTACTACTACTACTACTACTACTACTACTACTACTACTACTACTATACAACACAAGCAACTTGAATAATCTTAAGATAGCTATTAGTAAATCTTGACTCTTTCGTTGTGATTTTTTTCAAACAGGCAGACGTTACAGCACAGCACCCAAAGTTGGCAACAAATTTGAAAGGATATGATTTGCAATCTATCCACCCCCTTCCCTACTCCAAGAAAAAAGCAAGTAGTATTTACAAGTAATGTTGACCCCTGCTTTTCTTATGTACCATATTGTTTGGACTGTAAGGCGATAGGTTTTTCCCCCAGACTGAGATCCCTGCGCTACAGTATGACTACTAATATGTATATAAAGTACTAAAGTAGTAAGAAAATATAATAACAGAATCTGAATTTTGTGTAAAATTTGGGAGGTGCGCCATATAAATCAGGTGCGCCTTATAGTCCGAAAAATATGGTTTGCATCATATGGCATGTGCATTATCTGTGTGTGTGTGTGTGTGTGTGTGTGTGTGTGTGTGTGTGTGTGTGTGTGTGTGCATGCGTGCGTGCCTGCACACAGAAGATCATGTTTAAGTCTGTGCACATGTTTGTGCGGCAAGGTGTGTGTGTGTGAATTAGAGAGAGAGAGAGGCATGAAACATGTGATTATGTTAATATTTGTCCAGTATGTTTTACTGTCAAATCAACTCCTTGTGTATCATTTGCTTTTTCTCAGATTCACAATGCAGTGCAGTGATTCCGAAGGGCCCCCAGGTGCAGCCAGTTGCTCTGTACAGTCTTCCCAACCATTGCCCACTACCGACTGGACTTTGTGCGCACTGTGCCAGCAAGATTCAAAAGAACGCCTGCAATGCCCTGCCAAGAACAACCGAAACAAGGATGGATCTAGCTATGCAACTGTGGCAACAAATCTGGTCCAGTTCAAAGAATTGGGATGTCTACCATTTCAGATAGACCTAGCAAGACTTGATGAAGGAAGAATAGAAGAGACATTTGTGAAAAACAGTGCCAGTTTTCATCATTCTTGCAGATTGAAGATTAACACAACTCAATTAAAAAGAAAGTTGTCTACATCAAAGGCTACAAAAGAGAATGCTTCATCAGGACCATCACCTGCTAAATTCACCAGGGGCAACTTAACTCTCTGTGATACATTCAAAACTGTTTGCTTCCTGTGTGATGATAAACACAAAGGATCAACATCACAGCTGCGCAAAGCTTCTACGCTTGGTCTGGACCGGCGAATCAGACAATGTGCAGCCCAGCTTCAAGACACTGCTCTTCTGGCCAAGTTAAGTGCAGGTGATTTAATTTCCATGGAAGCCAAGTATCATCCAGAATGTCTTTTGTCATTGTACAATAGAGCAGAAGCACCTAGTGCTCCTGAAGATAACTCCAAGTCTGCCAAGGAAAACCAACACCATGGGCTTGTGTTCGCAGAACTACTAGAGTATCTTGAAGACAGAAGGAGCCAAGATGGGTTGCAGATAATCAAGCTCGCTGAGATTGCTGAACTTTACAAACAACGGCTTAGTTCCCTTGGATGTGACATTAAAAGAGTGCATAGTACAAGACTCAAAGAAAGAATCTTAGAGCACATTCCAGATTTACAAGCATACCAAGAAGGAAAAGACATTTACCTTGCTTTCACCCAACAAGTTGGCAGCACCCTCAAAAGTGCCTACAAAGAAAGTTTTGATGAGGAGGGTGTACATTTAGCAAAGGTTGCGCGTATTATCAGGAGGGATATTTTCTCTATGTCGTCAGCGTTTACTGGATCCTTTGATTCCAACTGTCAGCGTGAGAGCATTCCTCATTCTCTTCTTGCTCTGATGACTATGATATTGCAGGGCCCAAACATAAAGGCAAAAAACACTGCCAAATGTCAAGCAGCTCTATCATTATCTCAGCTTATTTCTTTCAATTGCAACAAAAGTGAAAGAAAAGCACGTGAAGCTACCGCAACACGACATAGTAAAGATAGAGAGACTCCTCTTCCACTTTATGTTGGCTTGACAGTTCATGCTCAAACACGCCACAGAAATATTATCGATGTTCTCTACAACCTAGGACTCAGCATCAGTTATGCGCGTGTTTTAGAAGTTTCAGGTCAAATGGCTCAAAGAGTTTGCCAGCAATTTGTTGAAGAACAGGTGGTGTGCCCTTTAAAGCTCAAAAGTGGAGTATTTACAACTGGAGCCATAGACAACATTGATCACAATCCTTCCTCCACAACTTCTCAAGGATCCTTTCATGGAACTGGAATTTCATTATTCCAACACCTCACTAAAGATGTAAAGGGAGTTGAAAGACAATCTGAGGCCACTCTTGATAAGTTCTCCAGTGCGACAGTTCCAGATCTACCAGAGTTCTACGGACATGTGCCACCAGTTAGCCTAAAGACGCCAGTTGAACCCCCACAGTCATCTGTTGTGTCCAGTTCAGTGTCATCTGACAAAAATATCCTCATTGCTGCACAGACGCAGGAAGAAAACTGGCTAGGTCATGTGGAATCCTTGTTACAAGACTCTAATGCAGAAAATATTTCTTGGGGAGCATTTCATGCTGCTCATCAGGTCCCAGATACAGATCTGACACCAGGAGTATCCTGCTTGCTGCCCCTGTTTCCTGATCAGTCTAAATCCCCAGCCATGCTCAAACATGGACTAGATATGATCACCAGGGCCATCAAACATTTGAACCCTGGCCAGATTCCGGTGGTAGCTTTAGATCAGCCTCTGTACTCTGTAGCTAAACAAATTCAGTGGAAATGGCCTGGTGTTTATGGAGAGAAACAACTTGTCCTTATGCTTGGTGGTCTGCATACTGAGATGGCCTTTCTGCGAGCACTTGGACAGATGCTTCTGAACAGTGGTTGGACAGAATTGATTGTAGAGGCTGATGTTTGCTCTGTGGGTGTGTCAGAATCATTCATAACAGCCAGTCATGTCACCAGAACTAGACGCGCTCACCAAGTCACTGCCTGTGCCCTTCATATCCTCATGGAAGCTGCCTATAAACAGTACATCACAGTGGTCAGCAACAGCACAGCACTTTCTTTCAGTGATTGGAAGACTGACAGGGCCAACAACAGTCCTATGTTCATGTTCTGGTCAACGGTGCTTAAACTCCAAGTCATTCTTTTCACGTTTCTGTCCTCACTCCGTTCTGGAAATTTTCCTCAATACATTCAGGCCCTTGAGGAAATGGCTCCTTGGTTTTTTGCACTAGATAGGACACATTACGCAAGATGGTTGTCAGTTCATATTAATGACATGAAAAACATTGAGCAGCTTGCTACATCGATTGCAGACCAGTTTGTGAAAGGACATTTTGTTTTGCAAAAGTCAGAGAGACCCTTTTCAAAGATAGCATTGGACCAAGCGCATGAACAAAACAATGCAGTCATTAAAGGAGATGGTGGTGCAGTAGGACTCACAGAAAACCCTTCTGCACTTCGCAGATGGATGATTGGGGGCCCAGAAGTGAGTCGGGTTATTCACGAATTCCAGGAAGCAACAAAACAAGATCTCAGTCACTCGACACATTTTGCGGATCACCACGAGCAGACCCCATCATTTCAGAAGAGATTTCAGTCTGACGTACGCTCGACAGTCAAAGCGTTTGAGTCATCGGGAAATCCCTTTATAGATGACAACAAGGATCTCATGAAATTGCTGAGCAAAGATATTATAGATGCATCTGTGATTCATGCACTGAAGAAAATGGAATGTGTGGGACTTGGTCAATACAATGCATTTGTCACAGAACGCCTTATGGGACAAAACAAGAAAATCTTTGATCCTGTGAAGAAGAACAAGTTTCCCCTCATGTCACGCCCTTCTTCCAAGAAAAACAAGACAGCAGTAAAAACCTCGCTTCTGAAAAGTGACTGTAGCCTCTTTTCAAGGCTTTACATTGCCTGCCAAACTAGGGATGGTCAGCTGGATGAATTCTTCAAGCATGAAAACTATCCTTTCCCACCTTCACTGTCAGACCAGGGAGAGCTTCGCAAAACTGTCAAATCTAACCTCTTAGAATGCCTGGAAAAGCAAATGACTGTTGTAGAATCTGTCAATGACTTCAGTCTGGTCATTATTGATGGAGCTGCAGTAGTACACACGCTTAAACCAGGCTGTAGCAAAACCTTTGGCAGCTACATCTCTGGAGTGTTTTTGCCGTATGTTGCTAGACAGCTCACTGATAGTGTTACTCGTTTGGATATTGTGTGGGATACATACAAGAAAGACAGCCTTAAAGCCTGTACAAGGAAAGCTAGAGGCAAAGGATTACGAAGAAAAGTTGAACTTGGAACCAACATTCCTTCTGACTGGCAATCCTTTCTTCGAACAGACGAAAATAAGACGGAACTTTTTACTCTGTTGGCTTCCAAAGTTGTAAGTGACCTTGAAACAGAAAAGATTGTAGTTTCAACACAAGGCAGCCGTGTGATTTCAAATCAAGACATAGACTGCTCAAGACTACAGCCTTGTACACATGAAGAAGCAGACAGTAGGATGATGCTGCATGTTGCTGACGCAGCTGCTAGCCACAAAAAAGGACTCATAAGGACAGTAGACACTGATGTAGTGGTGCTTGCAGTGGCTGCATTCCAGAAACATGACTTTGAGGAACTCTGGCTTGCTCTTGGAATGGGTTCAGTTGTCAAGTACATTGCTGCCCATGAAATTTCTGCTGCAATCGGACCAGCGAAATCTCTTTGTTTGCCAATGTTTCACAGTTTAACTGGATGTGATACAGTTTCAGGTTTTCACGGGATAGGAAAACGCAAAGCATGGCAGGTGTGGCAGTCATTCTCAGAAGTTACTCCATGCTTTTTGAGATTGTCACAGGGACCATCCAGTCTGACAGATGAAGATTTTGGTGTCATTCAACGTTTTGTGATATTGTTCTATGACAGAGCCAGCAATGACACTGACATTAATGTTGCCAGAAAGAGTTTGTTCACACGCAAGAGAAGGCAGCTGGAAAACATTCCCCCATCATATGCTGCACTCCAGCAACATGTGAAGCGTGCTGTGTACCAGGGTGGCCACATTTGGGGGCATTGTGATGAAGCTTCCCCGGACATCCCCAACCCTGCTGAATGGGGATGGGAACTTTCGAATGCTGGTGAATGGAAGCCGTACTGGACAACCGTATCCCAAGCTTCAGAATCCTGCCAAGAACTATTGAAGTGTGGCTGTGTGAAAGGCTGCACAAAACGGTGTAAATGCTTCAAATCTGGACTGAAATGTACAGCCTTGTGTGCTTGTGGAGGAGGATGTGTTCACAACTGAGGTATGTCAACATTCTGTGTCACATTCTGACTTGTCTTTCCCTGTCGGCCGAGTAGCTCTCTTCTCAATTCCTTTTATTAATAGTTGTATATATATCTTTCACAGAAAGCTTTCTGTGTGATTCATCAAGTAATGTCATGTGTCATATGGTGACATGTTTTGAATGCATGTTCTCATTACTACTAACTAGCATGTTTTGTTTGTTAAAATATGTGAAGTCAGAACAAGATTATTGCGTGAAATATAACTATAAGCTTACCTTGTTTGACTAACTGTAAAAATTTGTTATTATTCCCATAATATATATAATTGCGCTCAGTAAAATTGTGCATGTTTTCTGAAATGATAGGAATAGTTTCCATAAACCATTTCACTTAGAAATCCTATGTCGGTGAAACTGCATGAAAAAACCAACGAGATGACATACGGTTTACTGGGTGAACGTTTATGTGCTTGCCATCCTGTTACCACCTAATATCTTTATTTCTTTATTCAAACTTGCTTATATATTCTGCTTTCCCTTCCCTGTAACTCTCTTTATCAATTTAATTGCTATAAACAAACTAGTCTGATAGAAAATGTTGAGTTGATTAGAAAATATATGTCTTATTTCGGCCATCTTGAATTACGTAATAAAAATCATATTTAGACTCAAAATTTGCAATGTCTCTACATCCAGTTTTGAAGAGGATACAAAATTGAGTATTACTGCCAAGTTTCATGCTTTTAGGTTAAAGTGCACAATTTTAGCAGATACATCCTAGACTATTTGAGCGCCCATATCTCACGATCAAATTGAGTTATAGGCCCTACAGTAGACAGTAGTGCCCCCCCTCCCCCCTTCCCCCCCCCCTTCCTCTCCCCCCTCCCCCCCCCCTTTCCCCCCTTCTTCCCCACCCCCTCCCCCGTTGTGTTTTACGTACTTTTCCTTGCGTTTCCGCCTTCTTCTTTTTTTTTTTAATAAACCCTATGGATAAAATTCCAACAGCTGTTTTAATATGTGTCTTAGTGGTAGAACTAGCAGTGAACGGGAAACAGTTCTAAACCCTGTAGTTATGTTATGTGTGCGAGACAGGAAGAAATGTACGACGACCGTACGGGAAGAAATGAGTAACGCATTTATTCCCTCTGTACGGGAACAAATGAGTAACGCATTTATTCCCTCTTTACGGGAACAAATGAGTAACGCATTTATTCCCTCTTTACGGGAACAAATGAGTAACGCATTTATTCCCTCTGTACGGGAACAAATGAGTAACGCATTTATTCCCTCTGTACGGGAACAAATGAGTAACGCATTTATTCCCTCTGTACGGGAACAAATGAGTAACGCATTTATTCCCTCTGTACGGGAACAAATGAGTAACGCATTTATTCCCTCTGTACGGGAAGAAACGCGCTGGCACATTTATTCCCCTCGTGTTTTACTTTTCTTTGCGTACACCCCCCCCCCCCCCCCCTTTATTCTAAACCCCTTTGTTATGTGGATCAATGCCCCCCAAAAAAACATCCCTTATTAGGAATCCTAGATATCCTAATTGTCTTAGAATGTTGTCTTAAAATACTGAAAAATCGTACAGTTTCTTTAATTACTAAATAACTCTATATAGGGTCCTCTTTTATTCCCGTCCTCCTTCTTAACCACGTATTAAAAAACATCAAAACGGGAATAAATGTGGACTCTATAATATAATAGTCCATACTATTACATAGGGTCCACATTTATTCCCCTTTTGATGTTTTCTAATACATGGTTACGAAGGACGACGGGAATAAATGAGGACCCTATATAAGGAAAATGTTAAGTACTGAAAATATACGATTCTTCCGTAAAAGTGATTACTGAAAAATCGTGCATCGCAAAACCGTACATCGTGAAACCGTAATTTCCGTATACCGCAAATAAGCCCAATTTTAGGAAACAGTACGCAAATGCCGATCGGTTCATTTTGTTGACTTCAACTGTACTAAGTATAGGGTCCACATTTATTCCCGTCCTCCTTCTTAACCATGTATTAAAAAACATCAAAAGAGGAATAAATGTGGACCTTATTGGCTAAAAACTTAAGGACGGGAATAACTGTGGACCCTACATAACAGTCGAAATCAACAAACTGAACAGAACGGTATTTCAGTACTGGTTCCTAAATTGGCACACCATTCCTGGTCGGTCCGTCAACATACCGTTTTGGGTCTCCAACACCGAAGAGTTCGACGGGCATAATTGTTAATATAGCCGAGAGGGCAAGACAGAGAGAGAGAGAGAGAGAGAGAGAGAGAGAGAGAGAGAGAGAGAGAGAGAGAGAGAGAGACAGACAGACAGAGACAGAGACAGAGAGAGACAGACAGAGAGGGGGGACAGACAGACAGAGACAGAGATAGAGACAGACACAAACAGACAGAGTCCCAGAGAGACAGAGAGATGCATAGACGCATGCACGCGCATTTGACCAAAGTGGCCGATCAAACAAGTGTTAGTGACTCGTTATATTGATACACATCTTTATGCACGGAGATTATAAGTTATAGCAGACACAAATATTTACCCAAAAAAGTAAGCTGGTAAATGATGTTGAATTATAAGTTCAGACAAATAAAATGTGTTTTTGTTGACATGTTTTCTCTGGAACTCAATAGAACAAAACAGATGCTGGTGTTACCAATGTCGTGTCACCCCCCAAATACAAAACAACTAGATAGATTTTCGAAACCATTTACATTGTCTTGGAGCACAGGACAACGACGTTAACCGTTTCGTATTTTGGCAAACGATTTAATAAGCTACATCAACGTAAGTGACAATATTAATAGCCATCGTACCCAACAAAGAAAATCACTCTATGAACAAATTCTATAATGGCACATGTTCGAATATTGCGTTTGAACTCTAGAGAGGGTGTTATTAAATAGCTTAAAATAATCAGCGGGTTCTCAACGTTAGGACGCAAATCAAAATTATATGAAATTAAAGCTTACCACATTATATAGTAGAAGAATGTTCGGCATAGATTTTGAGAAATATTCCCGAAATATAACTATGATAGTCTATGATGCAAAGAGAAGAAAATAAAAGATAACTGGTTATACAGGTGTTTAAAAATACATCAAATAAGATCTTGTCCATAAAAGATAGGTGCACTGTTGACACTGATATTTGTTTCATATACCCCAGCCCCCCCCCCCCCCCCCCCTCTCTTATCTACTTTCTGTATCACGTTCTTCACCAACATCACACCAATCTTCCTTAAAGTGTTCTATACTTCTGTGGTAATACAAACACGTGTGTGTATGCTCACTTGCATGCATGCGAACGCATATGCACTGCTTAACAGCCTGTGCCCACGTAATGAAGTTATACCTATTGTTCGGATTTGTCCCTCTTTGAATATTTTTTTAAAGATCCCAAGCGAAAAGCAATAACTGCGATACTTTGATGTTGCTTATCTGCTAATAAATTGGATGGGCAAGGTTTTTGTTTAGCAGTAATGTTACTGGACTACACTAGAAAATTAGCTTACATAATATATACTTTTGTTGAAATATAGCTTTGTATTGTAGATTACTATATTTGTAGACTATGCTATTTCCTGCACAGTGGTGTAAAACCTTATTTGAAAACAATGTGCGCAGATAAGAATACTATTTTCAGCGTGTTAGCTCAACAATGGGAAACATTATAAAAACGAGATACGTCCTGTTATCAGGTAGTGCAGTGCAGAACAGCAAAAGATTAGTTTGTGATGGAAAGGCTCCACGGTCAAGCTAGAGTTTATGTTTCATTGATTAAGCAAGCACCAGCATTGACAAAATTCGTCCCCCCAAATCTGGCACCTAGTTCCAGACACCAGGCACGGGAGTGTTCTTCGGGTTGGAGTATTGCTGTGTGTCCTCGCCTTTCCACGTCTGGGTCACTGTCTTCAGCTGAGTGAAGAACTGCACGCCCTGCAATACAAAACCAGTCCCAGTAGCAATAAAATATTTAGGATCAATTAAGACATTGTGTAAAATTTCTCTAAGGCTCTTAGAAAATCGAATGATTATTTCATATCAGTTCAACTGTTTTTTGTAAAATACACATGAGAATTTCATGGCTATTGAGCTGTAAACCATTTTACTAATTATTCTAATACGACATGCTACATCTGCAGCAAGAACGGCTTATGTCATGCTAACGTTGTCTGTGCTTGGCAGTAATTTAATTATGTCCTTAACCCCTTCAAGACGTTTCTGTCTAATGCAGTCATCATTACTGGCCTGGAGTTACCAAGAAAAAACTATAACAAACAAAAAGTGAAACAAAACTCACCACTGTCTGTGATTGAATGTTGACAAAACTACGAGTTGACCCCAAGTTAAAATTTCACTTTAAAATCGCAGTTACTTGCATACAAATTGGAATTATTAATCTCCTTGCTTCTATCATTGTTAATGGAAAGTTATTGGATCATTTTATGATGCTCGTGTAGGGCCGATTTGCAGCACATTTGTTGCACATTTTGTTAACATTAACAAATGCAAAAGAAGTGCCAAACATAGGTGAAACGAAGGTTCGAAGAATGACGAAGAGCATTAACTTGACAAACATGGTTTGAGTTGAGAAAACATGCATTCAGACAAGTTTTAGACTGAGAAATCGCTGTTCCGAGAATACTCGGAACGTCCGGAATGAGTTAAAGCCACATCAGGGGTGTATAAACAAAGAGGTGGCAGTTTTAGGTCACTTGTCTCTCGACACGCCGCAGGCACCTCTTCCTTCCCTTGCTAGCCGTGAGCATTCAGCCGATGTTCTGCCATTAAAATTATGTACAAAAGTTAAGGACCTGTTTTCCATTGATGTCAAAACAAGCCGTTAACAAGCACGAACAACCAACCTACCTGCATGCCCCTGAAGGGAGTACTCCCCAGGAAGGATCCTCGTGACCCTGTGCTGGCGAAGGCCGGCACGGGCATGGGGATGGGGACATTGACCCCCACCTGGCCCACGTCACACTCCATGGCGTACTTGCGGGCCGTGGCCCCGCTGCTGGTGAAGATGGCCGTGCTGTTCCCGTAGGGGTTGGCCCTGACCATCTGAATGGCCTCCTCCAGGGTGTCCACCTCCATCACCAGCAGAACAGGCCCGAAGATCTCCTCCGTGTAGCACGGCATGCTGACCTGAAGATGATCAGAATTGTTTCTAGAAAGAAACATGTTTCCATTGAAATTGAACAAAGGGTGAATACTCTCTAATTAACTTCCCTCCGTCAAAGTTGATTACTATAACAACCATCTAGCAGTGCGTGGGTCAGAACCAAAGTGAGACAAACAAAGCATCGTCAGCGGTTGCCAATCTCATGATGACTGTCAATTGGTATCTTCAAGGCAGTGGGATGTTGGCGAGTCCTGCAGCTACACCGATACCAAACGCTACTGGCTTGCTTTTTCTGTAAACCATAACAGCAACGTCAAGGGCGATCCTGACGTTTCAGCAGCTCAAAAACCCCATACACCCCCCCCCCCCTCCCCCCTCTCCCCCCACCACATGGCGTCCCGACTGCAAGACTGGAAGATCAATTGACATGGCTTCCCGACTGCAAGACTGGAAAGATCAATTGACATGGCGTCCGACTGCAAGACTGGAAGATCAACTGACACGGCTTCCGACTGCAAGACTGGAAGATCAACTAACACGGCGCCCGACTGCAAGACTGGAAGATCAACTGACACGGCGTCCGACTGCAGAACGGTTTGGTCCGAGGAATTCAACCTTTCCAAGAACTCAGCTGGCAAATCTTGTTCATCCACAATGCCTTGAGCTGCAAGTTCATCCCAGATTCCTTGATCTGACCGTGCTTTCTGTCCAAACACAAGTTCGTATTGAGTTTTTCTTGTCGTGCCAGAGTAAGATGTGTTGATTGAATGAACCACCAGCTTCAAGCCCTGTGTCCATGCCGTTCCATGACTATCCATCCATTTGCCCAGCTTAATCTGGAGATCCCCATTTCCGCGTTCTATGCAGCCTGGCAACAGAATAGAGTACATTGCATGATAGAAACGTCGCCATGATTATTATAAAGGGGGTATTTTCAGAGTCATCACACACACACACACACACACACACACACACACACACCTTGAATAAGTTTCACAAACAGATCGGCAAAGGCAGCGAGAATGTCATAGCGTAGGCTACTTGTCTCATATGCCATCTTCATATCATGTTATTTAGTTTATGGATCTGCAGGCTTTGACTGGCCTATTGTCCCAATGTCTTAATGTAACATTGATATTAGTTTTATTATATATTTTTGATTTATTAAACATTACTCCTGTAAAGTTTCGTACAATTGTCGATATTTGTAAGGGACTTATGATTATTTTAGTCTATGCTCGTAGCCAAAATATTGATTTTAGAGGGGGGTAGAGTAGGTGTTTCCTCTTGTGTTAAAATATGGCAAGGGATTGTATCTTGTTTATTTGCTTTATTTGACAACAACATAATAAACGTTATCCCTGCAAAGTTTCAGGCAATTGTCTTTACTTTTAAGGGACTTATGATGATTTTTTTAAATCTCGAATCGTAGTCAAAATATTGATTTTAGAGGGGAGTGGGGTAAGGATCTCCTCTTGTTTTGAAACATGGCATGGGATTGTACCGTGTTTATTTCTTATATATGACTAGAACATAATAAATATAATTCCTGCAAATATTCAAGCAATTGTTGTTACCTTAATGTCGTTACATTATTCACACAATTCTCTCTCTCTCTCTCTCTCTCTCTCTCTCTCTCTCTCTCTCTCTCTCTCTCTCCCCATCCCCCACGCCTACTTCTGTCTACCCCGCTCTCTCACCCCCCTCCCCTTCACCCCCTCCCCTTTCCTACCACTAAAAAATAATTTAATGGGTAGTCTATGCAACGATCGAAAGAAACTCGTTAATTGTTCATAAAAACCGAAAGCAAAAGCCATAATTCTGGCTTTAGACCATCTTTATCGTTTAAAAACTAGGGACTTTCCTGCTTTTTCAGTACCTAATCCTCAGAATAGCAATAACTTAAAATATAAATTACAATGATTAGGAACGAACTATAATTCGCGCATCACTTTATTATTATTTTTTTAAATGACTAAGACAAATTCTTATAAGAACATCACTATCTCGGATCGTTCATAAAAAAATATATAACATTTTATGTATCTGTCTATCTATCTGCCTATTCATTTATTTTAAAGAATATTTCAGTTTTTCTACAACTCGCACAACTCGCCCCCCCCCCCCCCCCCCCCCCCCCCCCCCCCCCCCCCCACCCCCCCCCCCCCCCCCCCCCCCCCCCCCCCCCCCCCCCCCCCCCCCCCCCTCCCCCCCCCCCCCCCCCCCCCCTCCTCTCTCTCTCTTCGTCGACTGACATAGCTTGGCCTATCTTTGATCATGCCTTCAGTAACAAGTACCGATACGGATAGCGGAGATGTGTGACATTCCTAGGCCACTGCGCGGTACCCTTTGATACCTTGTTGAGGTCCTCTGCCCACTAGCGCTAAGCCGACAAAAGAGCTAGGACAGAATAAATTCAGCTATCTGCTCTGTTGCCTGCACTCGTAATTGACTCTTATCTCGCTCATCGTAAAATTGTCAATGAATGAAAAATGGTGTTTTACGTCCTCTCGGTCATAGACACATATGGGACATTTGTAAATTTATACAAAGATGGTGGGAACAATACTGGCTGCAATGCCCGGAGGCAGTGCAACACCAGTAAAGTCCCGAGTTTTTAACAATATAGATATGTACTATATGTGCTTATCTATTTTTTTGGTATTTTTGTAAAATTGTCAACTCGTGTCCAGCCTACTTTAAAGACACCGCGCGGAGGCTCAGAAACTCATTGTAGGCCAACTGTCCCGCAATTTGCATACACATTCCTTCTTTTCTTTTGTTACCAGTCTGTCAACCGATCCCTCCCTGTGTGTGTGTGTGTGTGTGTGTGTGTGTGTGTGTGTGTGTGTGTGTGTGTGTATGTGTGCGTGCATATTCGCGTGCGTGCTTGCTTGCGTGCGCATGCGCGTATTAGTGCGTGCATGCGTATATGTGTGTGTGCGACTAGTTCCTACCTGCACAAGCACACACACGCACGCACAAATACGCGCATGCGCACGCAAGAAATCACGCACGCGAATATGCACACACGCACGCAAACAAACACTCATGCACATAAACACGCATAATCCCACCACCCACCATGCCAGTGTGCGTGCGTGCGCGCGCGCGCAAGCGCGTGTGTGTATGTGTGTGCGCGCGTGTGTATGTGAGTGTGTGCATCTGAGTGTGTGTGTGTGTCTGTGTATGAGTGATAGAGGTTATGAGACTAACATTGTGACTAATCAAGATTTCACACACACGTACACGCGCGCACACCGAAGCGCATGCACACATGCAATAAACGCACATACGCATGCGGACACACAAACATGAATTGTCCGGTTTTTACTCCAACATCAACACAGGTTTGTTGCAAGAAACAACCAGGTTATCTGTAAAATGTCCGAATTTGACTCAAAATAAAAGTACTTATATTAACAATCATTTTTGAATCAAAAAGGATTATTTATATTTTGTCTGATTTTTACTGAAAAATAATATTGCCCACTTTTCGAGTCAAATATTTTGAGTCAAAGTCATTTATTTGTAACATAGCCTGGTTTGACTCAAAATAAAATGCTAAAATGTCTTGTGATTTTGGAGTCAAACTCATTTATTTGTAACATAGCCCGGTTTGACTCAAAATTAGAATGCTAAAATGTCTTGTGATTTTGGAGTCAAAGCAGACCGTCTGAAGTTAATCTTGTTTGACTCCAAAAAAAAGTTGATTTATTTTTTAGTCAAAAGAGAACAACGTTTATGTCTTTTTTATTTATTAAGATATCAAAACGAAACTTTGGGACAACAAAGAGTATTTTTTTCCGCATTTGTTTCTGTAATAATCAAAAAATGGACTATCTGAAGTTAATCCAGTTTGACTCTAAGCCATCGATATCGGCCTGCAAAGAATGTCGATGAAAATGGTGTTTTACGTCCTCTTGGTCTGAATCAGACACATATGGGACCTGCAAAAAATGTCCACAGTGAACATTCAAACTGAGCTAGAAGACCTTCTCCAAAAGAAAGGTTGTCCTCTTTGCACCAGATTGAAAGTCCACAATAAAAGCAAACCAGCACTTAATTCAAAAGAAATGATAAAAATCTTGTGTAAAATAGCAACAATAATAATGTTCTAAAATTACAATCCCTCGAAGAGAGTAGAAGAGATGGGATACCATGTTGGTGGATCCAGTGAAGGATTCAATAGGGGAGGTCATAGAAATCGTAGTAAACACCAACATACTCCCGGTGAGGAGGAATGTAGATAGGTGTGCCTGGATCAGGTGTGTGTGTGTGTGTGACATGCAAGCGTGTGCATACATGCGTGCCTGCATGTGTGTGTCTGTGAGTTGTGTGCACACGTGTGCACTGTTGTGCATGCATGTGTTTATTCTTGTGCATATGTTTATTCTTGTGGATCGGGCTGCATGCATAAGTGTGTGAGTGTGAATGCGTACTAATGTGCGTGTATGTGCCTGCACATGTGTGTGCATGTGTGTGTGTGTGTGTGTGGTGTGTGTGTGTTCAAGCATGCATCCTGCATTAGTTGTTTAAAGAAAGTAGCCACATCATAAAAGCTCTATGGCCACATGTAGGTGACATTTGAAGAATATATTGCGCTGAAGCTAAGGCTGAAAACAATTTTCACGAAGTGCTCTCCCCGAGTTTTGTTTCTCCGAAAATCGTCTACAAAAGGAAAGGCGATAGCTGAGGCGGTCTTCCAACGTGCTGCACCTGTAGCCTGAGAAGAAAAATAAAATAGGACAAACTAATTGCTTTTACATTTCTGATTGTTGATAATGGTACATTGACACATCTAAAATGCACTCCGACAGTTGTAACACACAAAAATTGGGGAGATTTAACAAAATTACGCCTTTTGTGTTCGTAAATTAACCTGTCATTATGACTTCTCTCAAGCGCCTATTGTTTGACAATGTGGCGTCGCCTCTGTCGCTCACACTGACAATGATTCTTTCCACTATGACGTCAGATCTAAATAATATCCATTAAACTGTTCTTAAAATATATTGTGATAACTATAATAACAACACAATTTAAAATAATTATACAAAAATACTTACTGGTTGAATTAGTTAGATATGTTTTAGTTCACAAGCAAGCTTGCAGCCTTGCGTCACAGTAGGCTAGGAATTAAACATAGGTGCCTGATGGCGTACGCTTTTCATGTACTATCTCAGTTTTATGGTGTGTTTGCCATTTAAAATGTTAACACGTTTTAATCCCTAACATAAATTAACATTGTGTAAAGTCAAAGTCAAAGTCAAAAATACTTTATTATCACGTTAGGTGAAATTACAGTGTGGTCTCGTACAAGCACAATACAATCAAAAAAAAACATTTGCATGCATGAAAAATGGAAACAAAACTAAGGAAAAATGAATGACAAATCATGCTCCGCAAAAAACAAAAACAAAACAAAAATTTAACACAGGGTCGATACAAGCGACTATCAAAACATCAAGAACTGCCCTCTTTCCCACCATTTCTATTATCGCATTCATTTGTTCACCCCCACCCTACCCCCAAACCCCCACCCTCTCCAAGTCACCCCGAGCTTTCACATATTTTGGGTCCCTTCCCGTTCCCAACAGTTCATGCGCGTCCCTTCTCTCTCTCTCTCTCTCTCTCTCTCTCTCTCTCTCTCTCTCTCTCTCTCTCTCTCTCTCTCTCTCTCTCTCTCTCTCTCTCACGCACACACATGTATACACACACAGACATAGAGATGCATGTATGTGTGCATATGTGCATGTGTGTGTGTGTGTGTGTGTGTGTGTGAGAGAGAGAGAGAGAGAGAGAGAGAGAGAGAGAGAGAGAGAGAGTTAAAAAGTTAAACAGTTTATTCATTCCTAATACGAATTAACATGTGCACACGTGTATATATATATATATATATATATATATATATATATATATAACACAAAATGAAAAAAAACCCTCCAACAAATCCGTGGTGGTTCTATTTTAATACAAGCTTTCGAGAGGGTGTCCTCTCTTCTTCAGGAATGACACACTGGTAAAGAGAGTCACACGTAAACTAACAAAATAATGACGTACAATGATGACCCTACATAGCAACAACACTGACGTAAAGTTATGAATGATCATTGCTTTGCTTACGTTTCTTTTCATATTGATAATTTTAAAAAAAACCATAATCATGAAGTTTGTGTAGTTAAGCTTAATACATGGATGTTAAAATGAATGTACTCTAAACATTACTTATTCACAATTCAATAACACAGTAATGCATGCAGTCTAAAACCTTTTTCGATTGTATAAAAATGATTTTATACAATCTTTTGTCTTCTTTCTTCTCTCTCTCTCTCTCTCTCTCTCTCTCTCTCTCTCCATTCTTTATGTAGCCCTCCCCCCCCCCCCCCAGTCAGACTGTCTGACTGGGGGGGGGGGGGGGGAGGGCTACATAAAGAATGTAGATCTTAAGGTTACGGTCACTGATGGGCGTTTGCGTGGTGGTGTGTGAATGATTAATTATAAAGATACTACTCATAAAAAAGACTAAGGTCAGTTTGATTGATTTGGGCGGGTTTTGAAGCTAAAAGTTCATAAAGCGACGTGTGTGTAAGTTATCTAGAGAAAGAGAAGTAGTTGAACTTGAATACTTATTTCCTCCGCCGAAGATGTTATATTATATTTTATGTCTTTGTATTGCTGGTTTGTTTCTTAATTGTCTGTTTCTTTAAAGTGTTACGAACACACTGACCCAGCAAGACAAAGTACCTTGTATTTTTCTGGCCAGGTGTGACCCACATACATACAAATTCCCTCATAGGCAAGCGAGGCTGCTCTTCAAAGTCTCTGTCTCGTTTTGAATGTGGGAGAATTGGCCTGGGAGTCACGCCTGGCTAAAATAAGATTTCTTACGGGCGAGACAGGGAAACACGTGAAAACCGTTATTTTCACTCATGGATGTGGTGGGTCTTTACAGAAACATCTGCGGAGACTGAAGTTACAAGTACACACACACACACACACACACACACGCACACAAAGCAATTTTCTGAACTATCCTTCAGATGAATGTGCTCCGAGCACCCTGGTCAGAGAGTCTGGGCGTGGTGGAGGTCGTCTGCGTGGGATAAGAGTCGAAGGAGGGATGTATGGATGGTGGTGGTGATGGTGGTGGTGGTGAATATGGACAAGAAGGGGGGGTGGGGGGGGGGGGGGGGAATCGGATTTTTGTTTTAGTGTCATTGTATTGTATTTCATAATCCAGCATTTTCTGCAATGCAGCTTAGACCTTCAAAGAAAAGAACTTTATAGCGTGATAGAATTACTTCGTAATATACTTGGAAAAAAACCGAGAAGAAAAAACCCACAATTAATAATAAATAGTAACCACAAGGACTCTAGACTTCGTAATAGTCTAGGAATACTCGAGTTCAATCAATCAATCAATCAATCGTTTTACTGTCGTTTGTTACGATAATGACAAGGACATTTGTCCAGCAGTCGTTAGTGTCCAACACAGAACCCCAGGATTTGACTCCCTGTTGGATGTTTTTATTATGTTTTACTGTCCTTTGTTACGATAGTGACAAGGACATTTGTCCAGCAGTCGTTAGTGTCTAACACAGAACCCCAGGATTTGACTCCCTATTGGATGTTTCTATTATAAGTGCTTTCTAATTGCTCATACGTTGCCTGTAAAACCTGATTACAATTTGAAATTTCAATGAAACTCAGTTGTCAAACTCTTGAAAGTTTGTATTTCATTTTCGCCTCTCCGCGTGGTATCTAACTAGTCTGTGGTAGTATAGGTCGTCCTGAAGTTTAGGACAGGCTAGCTTTCCCACGCGCAGATGTGGTGAGTGAGATATTGTCATGAGATATTGTCATTTGAACGGATATTAAAGACACACAGAGCCGGCTGGATTAAGTCCCTTGTTTTTTTCTGGGTCTGTGTGGCCAACATTCAGACTTTCATGGTATTCGTACGATCGAGGCTGCTCTTTAAAGTGGTCTCGTTTTCGTACGTGAGGACATTTGTATGGGAGCAACACTTGGTATAAGATTTCTTACCAGCTATAAGAAGGAAAACACGTGACAACAGTGATTTTGACACGTGACGTACTGGGTCTTTAAAGACCCACCACGTCACGTGTCAAAATCACGTTTTTCACGTGTTTTCCCTCTTATAGCTGGTAAGAAATCTTAAGAAATCTTCCTAGCATAAGAGGGAATGCAACACGTGACGTGGGGGGTCTTTAAGAGGCTGTGATTTGAAGGATTTCTGTTTGTGTGAGTGGAAAACAAAAATTCAAGAGTTGAAAAACCAGCAGCGCTGCACACAACTCATCATGCAGTCCATCGCCAAGATTACCAAGAGCATGACAATCCGTCAGGTAAATAATACAATCAAAATTGATGCCGTTTATCTACCGTAATAAAAAAAAAACTTTGGTAATAATAAAAGAATACAGATACATTGAATTTGGCGAGTGAAAGAGCAGTCGATTACAAACGAATAATAGGTATATAGGCATACCGTAAAAACAGTATTTTAGCTCAGCTCAAATTGTCAAGTGATAATGAAAGTCCGTTTAATGTCTTCCGACCTGGAACAGGCGGATACATCACTTTTTGCTCAATCACCTTTTGCCCAAGTCTTTGTTCTCGTTGCGTATCAGTGAGTACCTCCGAGTCGAAGCTCAGCAAACGGAATGCGCCACGGTTCGCCCAAATTGCTCTAGCACTGTTCGCCCAAAATGGTTTCCTAAGCGCGAACAGTGAGAACAGTAATCAAAGGGTTGAATGAACTGAGTGAGTGATTTGAACAGTAATCAAAGGGTTGAATGAACTGAGTGAGTGATTTGAACACAGTTAGCAGACAAGCATACACAGAACAAACACTAATTACACCCAGACCAGATATGCCAGAGACCTGTCGAAAGCAACATGGCCTTACATTTTGTGAAAAGCAAGAGAGGACAGAATTTGCTTTTAAGCAATAATTACAAATTTCGTAAAAAAACAAGAAGAATGATAGGATATATTGGAGCTGCTCTGTCGACGGATGTCCTTCCGATGCGTGACAAGACATCAAGAAGAGGTGCTCAAAGTAAGTGATTGTTTTCTGTTGTCATTTAAGTGTCCTGTAAATTCTGATCTCATAGTGTGTCCACTCTTTCTCTCTCTCTCTCGCTCTCTCTCTCTCTTATACATAATGGGGTACATGCAGTTACACTAGTTAGGTCTGCTCATTGATTCCATGATGTGCGTTTCCGTCATTATGATGATGTACTGTTTCACTTTTCTGAGTTTGTGCTTTGTGCAGTGTTCATTCTGTTTTGTGTAACAAGAGCTTGGAAGCTAATGAAAGTAAAAGCCAGTGTCATTGTCATCCTCTCTTTTTTTTTTCTCTATCTCTCTGAAACACACACACACACACACACACACACACACACACTTTTATACCTATGTACACTCAACAACAGTGAAAAACACATGCACACGCACGCACGCACGCACACGCACACACGTACACACACACACACACACACCAACAACAACAACAACAACAACAACAACAACAACAACATACGGTATTTATACGGCGATGAATCTTGATATAAATCAAATCAAAGCGCACACACACGTTAGCATTCATAACGCATTCAAACAAAAATGCAATACAAAGCGAGCACACACGTTTGACATAAATGGTATACAGCAGAAACATACCTAAAGGCAAGAGAGAGAGAAGATAAAGAGAGTGGAGCCTCAATCACGAGGGAACAGGTGGGTTTTGAGGTTAGATTTGAAGGCTGAGAGGGTCGGTCGCTGACGGAGGGAAAGAGAAAGTTTGTTCCAAGATGTCGGTCCTGAGACAGCAAACGAGCGCCGACCAACAGTTAAAAGCTTATACCTAGGGATCTGGAGAGAAAGCGGGTCAGAAACTGAACGTAAAGTGCGAGCTGGCGTATAGATGGAAATGTTGTCGCAGAGGTAAGATGGAGCAGCTTTATGGATAGATTTATAGCAGAGTGTTCAATTTATACTCAATTCTGTCTGCGACAGGAAGCCAGTGCAAAGAACGGAGAAGTGGGCTAACGTGATCGAGCAGCTGTGTTTTAGCCAAGGAAGAAAGATAAAATAGGACAAACTAATTGCTTTTAAATTTCTGATTGTTGATAATGGTACATTGACACATCTAAAATGCACTCCGACAGTTTTAACACACAAAAATTGTTTTTTTAAAAACAAAATTACGCCTTTTGTGTTCGTAAATTAACCTGTCATTATGACTTCTCTCAAGCGCCTATTGTTTGACAATGTGGCGTCGCCTCTGTCGCTCAACACTAACAATGATTCTTTCCACTATAACGTCAGATCTAAAATAAATATCCATTAAACTGTTTTTAAAATATATTGTGATAACTATAATAACAACACAATTTAAAATAATTATACAAAAATACTTACTGGTTGAATTAATTACATATGTTTTAGTTCACAAGCAACGCTTTGTGACGACGCGTTTTGAAATAACGACGCGTTTTGAAATAATTATTTCAAATCGCGTCGAGTTTATTTCAAAACGCGTTGGTGTGTGTCGACACGTTTTGAAATAAAAACGTGATTTGAAATAAATAGCTCTGTGGACTTTCTCTGCTTTGGATTTGGCGGCCAAGAGCAGCGGGAGGGGATAGCTGCGGTTTAGAAAATGATCAATCATGTGTTTACTGTTCGCGTTGAACTCCTCCAGAGTGGAGCAGAGACGGCGTAAGCGTAAAAATTGACTGTACGGTATATTTTCTATACAGTGACGAGGGTGGCAAGACCGGAAATATAAGTAGGCGAAACTGTCGGTTTCCTTAGTGAAAAGGTTTGTCAGAATGAACCCGTTTTCAAGTCTTAACTGGATGTCCAAGTACGAAATACATTCTGGCGAACTTTTGACAGTAAACTATGGATGGGTGGAAAGCATTGTTTTAAAGTTTCACGAGTTTTCTAAAACGGGCATGTTACTTAACAACAACAAAAAACTTACCTGTTTCTGTAAAATATTATTTATGTAATGAAAAAATTAACACAACGACTACGGGTACGGCGTTGTTGCAACACTCAGACCATGTTCAGGGATAGTAACTCTTCCTAGTAGAAGTTTTCGTCAACAAATGCATTGTTTTTTACTTCGTATATTTAACGCATCTTGGTAAAGAATAGAGTTACGGATAGGGTTCTTCTTCTTCTTCTTCTTCTCTTGAGGGCCCACGGTCAATGAGCTGACCATTCTGGCTCCTTTTGGAGAAAAAACGACTGAACATATCAGAGTTAATGTTAGTTTTTGAAGACATTTGCGCACAATTTTTGCGTCCCGTGATTGAGACCCGTACCCGTTGCCTGGAGAATGTGAAATACGGGCCCGTACCCCCAGCCTCTTCCAAAAATAATAAATACAGCCGTGTAACTTTCATGCCATTCTTATATTTACGTGGAAATGTCTTGAATTTCTTATGGCAATAATACCATCAGGACAAAATGTCACATTCCCATTTCCATGAGATCGGTAATTCATTGACGGAAAGTGGTTAAACAGAGCCTCATGTTTGCTTCTCTTCGTCAATGGATTATCGTTCTTATGGGGATAAATATGATCATTGCAACCAATTCGATATCATTTCTATTGCTTGCGTTACATCCGTGGTGAGATAGGCCTAATTCCGAGTTCTCCATAATTAGAATATTAATAAGCAAGGTCATTTTTCATACATTTGGCTGCATGCTCTTACGCTGCGGTTTTTCTATTCTTTAATCTTAACTCTCTCTCTGTGTGTGTGTGTGTGTGTGTGTGTGTGTGTGTGTGTGTGTGTAACGGCCCTTGTTCAAATCGTCAATGACCTCCTACATGCTTCTGATGCTGGTCAGATCTCTCTCTTGACCCCTCTGCTGCATTTGATACCATAGACCACTCCATTCTTCTGTCTCGTCTTGAACATATTTTTGGGATTAATGGCCCCGCTCTTTCTTGGTTCTCCTCTTACCTCTCTGATCGTTTTCAATCAGTTCTGGTCAATGGTCGTCAGTCTGAACAGGTTAGGCTTTCTTGTGGAGTCCCCCAGGGGTCTGTGCTTGGTCCTGTCTTGTTTACTTTGTATACGTCACCTCTTGCCAATGTCATCGACCAACACAACATGAAACATCACTTCTATGCAGATGACTCACAGCTCCAAAATAGTACAACTCCTGAAGATCTAGATTCCATTCTTTCAGAAAGTAACAACTGCTATATTGATATTCAAAATTGGATGGTTCAAAATAAACTTCAAGTAAATGGTGAAAAAACCGAAGCAATGCTTGTAGGAACAAAAAACAAACTAGCCTCTGTTTCCATAGAGTCAATCCAACTGGGTAGCAATATCATTCCCCTCTCAGACTCTGTCAAAAACTTAGGTGTCACTTTGGACAATACTCTTTCCATGCAGAGTTTCCTTACTCAGACCTGTCAGTCCTGCTACTATCAAATTCGTCGCATCGGCTATATTCGTAAATATCTCGCAGATGAAGCCACAGCAAAACTTGTTACTTCCCTCATCCTATCTCGTCTTGACTACTGTAATGCTCTCCTTTCTGGCCTATCAGTCTCTTCTCTATCTTGTCTCCAGCGTATTCAAAACATCGCTGCTCGTCTTGTCCTTAGGAAGAAAAAGTTCGATCACGTTAGCCCTCTTCTCCGTTCTTTGCACTGGTCCCTAGGTATAAGCTTTCAACTGTTGGTCGGCGCTCTTTTGCTAGGGAGACAGACACACAGAGAGACAGACAGGCATGCAGGCAGGCAGGCAAACATGCTGGCAGTCAGACAGACATCGGCAGAGAGAAATATGAGCACACACACATACAAAACGCATGCGTGTTTACAAACAATGAGAGAGTAATAGAGAATGATAAGGTGATTATAGTGTGCGTGTGTGTGTGTGGGGGGGGGTGGTGGTGGGGTGTGTATGAATGAATAATAGCGTACAATAATGTATTGATCAATGACACAAAAAAACCACCCGTGCATGTGTGTTTTGTGTGTTTGTACATACATTTGAGAGTGTGTACATTGGTGCTTGTATGTTAGATGTGTGTACCTGTATGTGTGTGTTCGCGTGTTTGTGTGTCTGAGCACGCAGGGTTGTGTACGCGCGTGATGTGAAAGAGAGAGTGTACAAGTGTCTTTTTCGCTTGTGTGTAAGTGAGCATGCATGTTTTCAAGTATGTGTGTGTCTATCGGTATGCATGTATATGGGTAACTCTCCTGAAAACTGGGTCATTGTGACCTATCCTATTTATTAAACAATAAAAAATCAAATCAAACAATGAGATATCATTCATTTGTGTATTTCAGCTCTAAATAGTTGTAAGAATCATATAAAATGTTTCTTTTAGCTGTGCATTTACCAACATGTGTTTAATAAACAATTTTGTCTTGAAAAATGGGCATTTTGGGTGCTTAGTTTTGTGACATGCCCAACAGTCTTGCATAAGGTTTCTATTTTTTCAGAAACCACAAAAGATTCTGCACACATATGCATGCACACCCAAGATGAGTAGTAGTCCTTCCTTTATAGCAACAATTTTGTGGATTTTACCAAAAAGTGTGTTTTAAAATAACATTTTAAATACCAGGTAGCGCTGACAACATGTGGTGTCCTCAAATATAATAAAAAATAATGCAGATTTTCTTTGCCTCAACAATCTCTAAGACCCATTTTTTTCTTATTTAGTTATCCAAAAACATATTTTTGACAATGTATGTGCATGAACAGTAAATATAATTGTTAAATAGATTTTTTACAATTTTTTAAAAATCTTTGGTCATTGTGGTGTCCACAAAATGCGTTGTCAGCGCTACCTACATAATTAAAATTTTCACCTAGGGACTTCTTCTGCCCAAGTCAAAAGTTTACTACTTTCAAACAACTACTAAAGATCATTATTCATACAAAATTTCAAATGTGTGGGATGTTTTGATTGGTCAAGAGAGCACAAAAACAGTATGGTGTCCACCCCTAAAAGGCCCGTTGTCAGCGCTACCTGGCCACTGAATGGGCCTTCTATGTGTAGAATAGCTTGTTCACAGTTAAGTTCTTAACCATAAGGCCAAATTTGCCAATACAATACACATTTATTCTTGTAGCAGACATATCTTTCAATTCACAAGAAATTTAATTCATACAATTTTCTTTAGTGGATGGATGACAATGGCGTCCTTCTTGTTGTCTGTGTTGCACACAATTTTTTTCTCAAATTTAAATCTTATTCTTTTTTTCCTATCATTGAATACATATAAAAGTCTTCATTTCAAAGTAATCTGTAAGTTAAAAGTGATAAATGCACCGTAAAGTCTGTTTAAGTAGGTGAAATCATGTAATGATAATGGAGGACACCATGTTGTCAGCGCTACCAGTTGGTGTCCCTGTTGTCAGCGCTACCCAGAAATTATTTTTGTTATTAAGCTCTTTATATTTTACTTTTTTTTCTATCATTGAAAACATGTCTTCATTTCAAGGTAATCTGTAAGTTAAAAGTGATAAATGCACCATAAAGTCTGTTTAAGTAGGTAAAATTATGTAATGTAGGACACCATGTTGTCAGCGCTACCAGTTGGCGTCCCTGTTGTCAGCGCTACCCAGAATTTTTGAATTTTTATTAAGCTCTTTATATTGTAAATTACCGTATCTATGGGTTATTCCTGGTGGTAATGAAACTATTCTAACACATCCGCTATGAAAAATTGTCATTTTGAGTGGTGAGACATTATATAACGACATTTTGATATGAACCATGGTAATGTGCATAGATGACACAAACCAACACTAGTATTTAAACACATTTCTTTTGTATTATTTTGCAAATGAAACCATTTGTAAGTCTTTATTTCAAGAAAGTCTGCCATGTTAAAGTGATAAATGCACCATAAAGTCTATTTAAGTGGGTAAAATTATATAATGGAGGACACCATGTTGTCAGCGCTACCAGATGGTGTCCTGTTGTCAGCGCTACCCAGAAATTTATTTGTTAAAATTTAACACTTATTTTTTAATTGTCAAATTAATGGAATATCAGAGATAATAATGAAACTATTCTAACACATTTGAAATAAAATAAATGGCATTTTGAGTGGCACGACATTATATAACAAAAAATAAAACAATCAATTATGGTAAGATCCAAAGACGGTATAAACCAACACCAATATTAAACTTTAAAAAAAAAAGTTTTTAATGAAATCATTCATAGCTCTTTATTTCAAGACAGTCTGTTATTCTAAAGAGATAAATGCATCATAAAGTTTATTTAAGTTGATGAAATTATGTAATGAAGGACACCGTGTTGTCAGCGCTACCAGCTCTGGACGCATATAAATAAAGTCATAAAACCCAGCAACGATAGCCTTGACTGATTTTGTTTTCATGTCATAAGAAAGTTGATTCATAAAGCTACTCTATGCATGCATTTTCTGTTCAATTTGCCCAATTTTATTTTTTGGCTTCTATGTCACATATTCAGATATTGGACCAGTTTTCATGAGAGAGACCCATATGTGTTCATGAGCGCCCATGTGCGCGCGTGATGTGCTCATGTATACGCACGCGCACGCGCGCGTTTGTGTGTGTGTTCATTCACTCGCGCCTGACTGAATCGTGTGAATATGTGTGCTTGAGTTCATGTGGATGTCTGTTTGTGTGTGTGTGTGTGATATGTGTGTTGCTCAATTTAACGTCCTTCCACTAACAGTGATTCAGACAAAATTATATTGTGTTGTGATGTTGGTGTGGTGAGTGTGTGTAGATGTGTCTGTGAGTGTATGTAAGCATTAATTTAATTTATTTTAAATTAAAGTAAGTAACAGGATAGCTATGCAGGCTTAATCATAACTCCCTTCACCCCCCAGCTCATTAAAATGTTAAACGTAGGCCTACCCTTAAAGAATATAATATATGTGTGTGTGTGTGTGTGTGTGTGTGTGTGTGTGTGTGTGTGTGTGTGTGTGTGTGTGCACAGCGTGCGTGCGTATGTGCCTGTGTATGTGTGTGCGACCGTGTGTGCGTATGTACGTGCTCTTGCGCACGCGTGTGTATATGAGTACGTGTCTGTGTATGTATTATTATTATGTATGCGAGCATGTGCATGTGCATGTGCATGTGCGCGCTCTCGCGCACGCGTTTGTATATGGCTACGTGCGTACTTGCGTGTATGCAGGTGTTTTTATGTATGTGTGTATGTATATGTTTATTCATGTCTGTGTATATATTTATGTATGTATGTATGTATGTATGTATGTATTTTTTAAAGAAAATACGCATGCATATTTTAGGTGGCATAATGCAATTCCTCCTTATGTCTCGGCCCCGCTGGTAGCTGTCCCCTGATACAAAGAAGTGACAAGCCCATGATAGGATGAGACCCCACATTTCACCCTCTGTGTCAGCACAACCCGAGTTTGAATCCCAGCATGGCTCTAGTGTGCACTGAAATACAGACCTTGTATTGCGCTCCCATATTATACTTTCATTCCTTGTCACTTTTGTTATGTTTTGTTTTGTTTGTCTGTGTACATTTTGTTATTGCACCCGTCAAGATATACACGTGTACTGTACATTCTAATAAGCCCACTATAAGCTTTAAGCTTGTTGTTGCTCTTCTTGTGTTATAATTATATTGTTACAAAAATTGCCGTTGAATAAATTTGTGTAATAGACCAAATACAAACAAGGTGAATGGAAAAAAAAAGAAACAATGAAAGAATAAATAAATACATTAATTCATTATCCATATCCTAACAAATACATATGAATGATTGAATAAATCAATACATTACCAAATGAATAACATCTTGAATGAAATAATGGGAGAGGAAAAAAATAATACCTGTAAAAGAAGAAATAAAAAAAGAAAGAAAGAAAGAAAACCAAAAAAAAAACCCGAATGCATCATAGTTTTACAGAACATTTGAAAGTGTAGAATATAGGTCTACTATGCAAGCAGCGGAAAGATAGAACGATCTAAAGGGGGGGAAGAAGAAGACAAGAAAGAAAGAAAGAAAAAGGAACGAATTGTGCAGAACATCGTGACAATAACGTACACCTTTAGGATAAGGCCGTTTACACACATAAGCGGATATTCCGTTATGAGTATGAGTAAATCAAGCATTTTTTGCAATGCAGCTTAGACCTTCAAAGAAAATAACTTTAAATAATAATAATAATAATAATAATAAAATAATAATAATAATAATAATGGGAATTTATATAGCGCTCTTTCTCACATGAGCTCAGTGCGCTTTACATTCATAACAAGAACATTAAAGGCAAACAAATAATTAATCATTAGAAAGTAAAATAAGCACGATGCTTGCACGCAACGTTCTCTTACTTCCTCACACACTCACACACTCACACACACACACACACACACACACACACACACACACACACACACACACACACACACACACACACACATATACACACATACATGCACGCACACACTCACACACAATTAATTATACAAGAGTAAAATAGTTACAATATGAACATTCTAAGAAGAAACATAGACCACATTCACATTCTCAATCACGTTTGGATACAATACTACAACTTGAAATAAAATCATACTGCCATCGACATACCAATTACATGACTAATTATAATAGACAAATTTTGCAAGAACAAAAATATAGCGTGATAGACTAACTTCGTAATAGCCTAGGAATACTCGAGTTCAATCAATCAATCAATCTATCGTTTTACTGTCCTTTGTTACGATAGTGACAAGGACATTTGTCCAGCAGTCGTTAGTGTCTAACACAGAACCTCAGGATTTGACTCCCTGTTGGATGTTTTTATTATGTTTTACTATCCTTTGTTACGATAGTGACAAGGACATTTTGTCCAGCAGTCGTTAGTGTCTAACACAGAACCCCAGGATTTGACTCCCTGTTGGATGTTT
>CM065688.1:29245660-29253160 GCA_017654935.2 Phymorhynchus buccinoides
GATATGTACATTTATTATCCAGGTGACCAATGAGGCGCCCAGAGGGCACACAGTCATAGATGCAGGGGGCTGTGGACGTAGATCATGTATAATAATTTATATGTTAACATAATGATATGTACATTTATTATCCAGGTGACCAATGAGGCGCCCAGAGGGCACGCAGTCATAGATGCAGAGGGCTGTGGACATAAATCATGTATAATAATTTATATGTTAATATATACATGACTTGCCTTACTTGACTTATTCCTGTAGACTCCTTGAGGAGCATAGGGCCGCGACAACACCACGCCACCAGATTCTGTTCTGAGCGATCCCCCTCAGCTGGGCCCATGTTCGTCCGGCATCCCTTATTTCATTCTCCACGGATCTTCTCCGGGTCTGCTTTGGCCATTCCATTTTCCTCTTCCCCTGCGGGTTCCAGTCCAGTGCCTGCCTGGCGACGGTGTCTACTGGTTTACGTAGGGTAGTGTGCCCTATATAACCCCACTTGCGCTTCTTCACGTCTTGGCTGATGGAGTTCTGGCTGGTTTTCTCCCAGAGACTGGTGTTGGAGATTTTCTCATGCCACCTGACATTCAGGATGTGACGCAGGCATTTGCTAACAAACGTCTGGAGCTTCTTGGTGTTGGTAACTCTCCAGGTTTCAGAACAATACAGGAGCACTGCCTTCACGACCAATGAGGTGGTGACCAGGGTTCCAGAGGCCACCCAGTCAGAGATGCAGGGGGCTGTGGACGTAAAGAATGTATAATATATGTTAATATATACATGAGATGTACATTTGTTATCCAGGCGACCAATGAGGTGGTGACCAGGGTTCCAGAGGCCACCCAGTCAGAGATGCAGGGGGCTGTGGACGCCGCCAAACAAGCCTTCCCCAAGTGGGCACAGACCACCGTGCTCACCAGGCAGCAGATCATGTTCCGCTTCCATCAGCTCATCAAAGAAAACATGGTGACAGCTCTCTCTGATTCTTTGTCTCTCTCTCTCTCTCTCTCTGTCTCTGTCTCGGCTACGTGCGTTGTGTGCGTGCGTGCTTGTGAGTATGTGTGTCTATGGAAGGTTAGAAATGGGAAGTTGTTCTTCTTCTTCGATCGCTCAGACAGTTTCCTGTCAATTATGAGCGCAGATACGTCATGCTGCCGTTATGCGCCTAACTAATAAATAGTTAGGTCCAGCAAGTCCGACTTCGGCTGGAGGAAATGTTTTTGAAAGTGTTTCGTGAAAAAAGGCAGGAGAATGGACCGGTAAGGCAGAAAGATAGTCGATTCAGCCTTCCACATGAGGCGATAACATCTGCCTCGGTGGAGGTCTTCAAAGCCCAGATTACACCCCCCCCCCTCCGATACCCTCTTCCTCCCTCACTTCCCATTCCCTGGAGCTGATCATCTGGGCAGCTCTTACCCCCTACACATTGATTTCTATGTCGGAAACCCCTGTTTGTCATGCATCATAACCGTCAATAGGATGACGTATGATGCTAAGTGAAAGAAGAAGATGACAGTAAGCAAAGTTGTTCAACATGTAGTAAAACAGATGGGAGTAATAGTTCTGATTTTTCGTACTTATTATGAAGTTGTTATAATTTGCCAACTCCCCTTGTCATTGGACCTTGTTTGGTAATTACAATAAAAATATTAAATTGTCAATTTGTCTTTCTCAATGGTTGATTGTTTTCTAGATGTTATTCCTGACCTAGGGCGGGAATTTCTCTTTCTTTTCTTCTTTTTCTCTCAGTGTATTTAACTTGAAGCAGTTGAGCCAAACTTTGTGGTTTATCAACTCGAGAATAATTTATCCGGCCCAACAAATACGCATGCGCATGCAAAAACACCACAGTGAGTATGAATATATTAACATATATGATACATTCTTTACGTCCACAGCCCCCTGCATCTCTGACTGGTTGGCCTCCTGAACCCTGGTCACCACCTCATTGGTCGCCTGGATAATAAATGTACATCTCATGTATATATTAACATACATTATACATTCTGTACGTCCACAGACCCCTGCATCTCTGACTGTGTGGCCTCCGGAACCCTGGTCACCACCTCATTGGTCGCCTGGATAATAAATGTACATCTCATGCATATATTAACATAACATTAGCGACTTAGCGACAAACCCACAAAACTCATCACGATACTAAGGATCGACATCACACAAACAACTATAAAAGCATGGCAGACAACGACAACAGCAAAAAAGTCGAAATATTGGTCGCCAATGACATGACATGGCAGGCAACAATTTCAAACCAACTCGCAACGTAACAAATAACAACGTAACAATCAAGAAATCAACATGAACAGGCCTATTATACATTATGAAGCAAATTAACACCCTAACAGCGAACTTCTTCTTCTTCTTCTTCTTCTGTGTTTCCAGGCCATATGGTCATAATGTGTAAGGTACGTATGTGTCCGGTTTTCAATTTCCACTCGTCTCCCCGCTGCGTACAGCCGACACATTCCGATTTCGGAGGTGCTCAAAGGAGAAAAAATATTTAGAAGATTGTTAAGGGGGAAAAAGGCAGGAGAATAGGCCAATAAGTCAAGAAAGGTAGTAGATGATAGAAAGCAAAGGAGAAAGGCAGAGTCAAAGAGAGTGGCAGATTAGAGGAAGTTACAAGCACAGAACTTCCAGAAAGTGGTGGAACTACTTTTTTACAATATCAGGTTGTTATGTAGGCGTGAAAGAAAAGATTCCTGGTGTGGTGATCTAAGAAATGCTTAATTCTGTTCACGGAGAGAGAGAGAGAGAGAGAGAGAGAGAGAGAGAGAGAGAGAGAGAGAGAGAGAGAGTACGAATACGAATACGAATACGAATGTTTTATTGAGGGTAAAAAGGATAAGCTACAATAGCTTCTTTACACCTGGCCCTCTCATTCACACACTCACACCATGCATCAGGCAATGCAAAATGGACATAAAAACAATCAAGTCAAGAAAATGAAACAAAAATTGGCACATGAAATAAATGACAAAGAATCAAACTGGAACATTAAACAGATATACAGAGAGACATACAAAATTTACAAGAATCTTGGCATAAGTTGATAATTGCAGTAAAACTCATTAACATAACTGGTGGACAAGATTGTCCATTATGTACTTGTGATAAGATTTGCGAAAGGAAGATACGCTAGTTTTATTTTTGAAATTATCATGGATGTCGTTCCACAGTTTACCACCTGAGTATGTAAGGGATGCTTTATATAGATCTGTTCTGGGGCGGGGCATTATTAATTTGGTTTTGCTTCGAATTGCATGGACTTGAAATTTAGTAATAAGATATTTTGGTACCAACTTATTTATGATCTTGTACATAAGGGTACCTTTGTTTAGTCGACATTTCAAATCAAATGGTAGAATGTTGAGTTCCTTATAGTCAATGGTTTCAAGGGAGAACGATTTAAGGAGTATGAGTTTAAGAGAACGTTTATATAATCTTTCAACGTGTTTGAGTGTGTTTTTACTAGCTGAATCCCAACATGTTGATGCATAATCAATGTCAGACTGAATATAGGCATGGAAAAAAAGTTTACTTGTATGTTGATCCAAAAAGTGCTTTATTCTATTAAGCTGGAATACTTTTTTTGAGATTTTCTTGGCCAGTATTTGCATGTGTTTTGACCATGATAAGTTGTTGTCAATGTATAGGCCGAGTAATTTGTGTGAAGTAACTTCTTCTAGAGACTTTTCATAGATAGTTGGTGTACTTAATTGATTTTTAAAGTTTTGCCTCTTTTGTCTTGTTGTGATTAACATGAATTTAGATTTTTTTGGGTGTAATGCCATATGATTTTGCTCTGACCAGTCAACTAAATTATTAATGTCACTCTGCAATTCAGAACAGATTGAGTCAGCATTATAACCGTTTTTATGGATTGTGGTGTCGTCTGCAAAAAGTTCACATGGTGAAGTAAGATGAAGCGGGAGGTCATTTATATAAATGGTGAAGAGCATAGGTCCTAAGACAGAGCCTTGGGGAACTCCATAATAGACTGATTGCAATGAAGATGTAATAATATCTTTGGAGACGGTTTGTCGTCTGTCAGATAGAAAGGACGAAACGAGGGCGATAGAATCTTGGGTTAAACCGTACAATGATAGTTTTTTTAATAGAAGGGCATGGTCAATAACATCAAAGGCTTTAGCAAAGTCAACGAAAATAACACCGGTGAGAAGGTCATTGTTAATATTAGGAATGCCACTGTTCGACTAGATTAGTGAGTGCAGTTTGGCAGGAATGATTTTCTCTAAAGCCACTTTGGTTACAATGGAAAAGATCATGTGTAGTAAAGTATGTCTGAAGATTACGCTTTAAGTGCTTTTCTAGAGGTTTGGAGAGGTTAGACAAAATAGATATAGGTCGGTAGTTAGACGGGTCTTGGGGGTCACCAGATTTATATAGTGGTATCACCTTCGCGTCTTTAAATAATTGGGGATAACAGCATTTCTCAATGCAAAGGTTATATATATAGGTAAGACAGTCCGTGATAATAGGCGCAGATAACTTTAAGATATAATTATTAATATGATCTAAGCCGCAACATTTAGAATGCTTGAGTTGAAGTAATTCTTGGTACACCTCATGTACAGCCATATACTGAAAACTGAGACTAGGGCCTAGTTTTTTGGAGTCACAGTACTCCTTCAGTAACAACAGATCGTTAGAACTAGTTCGGTCAGCTAGTATAGTTTTATCGGCTATGGTACAGAAATGATTGTTGAGTTCTTCTACAGAGAGATCGTTAGCCAAGGGCGCGCTATGAGTTGAAGATTTACAGGATAATTGGTTAATTGCTTTCCAGATAGATTTTGAGTCTTTTTTAGATTGTATAAGATCACCAAAATACTTTTTCTTTGCAACTCGCTTCATATTTGTTATTTTGTTTCGCTGCTTTTTAAAAGCCACGTCCTTACCAGTTGTTTGTACTAAACTTTCACGAGTCTTTATTTCCGCATTTATATTATCGTTTAACCATGGGGGTTTACCTTCAGGCTTGACACATTTGGTTATAAAAGGGGCATGTTTATCATATATTTGGATGAAGGTATTATACCATTTTTCAAGGGCTTTATTGGGGTCAGTGTACTGAAACACTGTGGAAAAGTCGGTCGTACATAGATCGTATAAGAAATGCTCAGGGTTAAAGGATTTGTAGCAACGAAATGATACACACCTATGAGAGCATTTAGGGATTTTGACGCCTTTTTTTACCATGTTAAACATATAGGGAAGTGATCGCTTAATCCGAAGACAGGAACAGACGTTTCCACAATGTGCTTTGGATTAGTGACGTATATATGATCAATGAGTGTTTGAGTCTGTAGTGTTATTCTGGTGGGATTATTAAGAAGTTGTGATAAATTGTAAGATTCATAGATATGTTTCCAGTTATCATGGGGTTTGAGTAAATCAAAGTTTAAATCACCAAGCAATATGATATCAGTATAGGATAACGAAACATTGTCCATCATAGATGAAAAATGATTAAACCACTCCACTCGTTCATCGGGGTTTCTATATAAAAATCCCACAATAATTGGTGTGTGACCCTTTATGCGAATGTCAATCCAGATACCTTCTATGTTGTACCTATCGAAGTCATGCACCTGTCTATAGTTCACTGATTTGTGGATGTATGCCACCATGCCTGTGTGTAGCTTACTTGAAGCATCTTTTCTAATAACATTATACCCAGGCACAGAAATTAGATTGTCAGACACAACATCAGATAACCTAGACTCGGCAAAAGCGAAACAATGAAAACAAGTATTAGAGTTTGACAAGATAGAAGGCACATCAGACATTTTATTTAACAGATGGCATGCATTTAAATAACCGATTTTAAAACCCGGTTTCGATTACCATTTTGGATTGTTGCTTACATTAGCCATGGGAGAGAGAGAGAGAGAGAGAGAGAGAGAGAGAGAGAGAGAGAGAGAGAGAGAGAGAGAGAGAGAGAGAGCAGTGTTGCTACGTTAACTTTTCCATCGTCCGCTAAGTAATTTTGTTTTCCATTTCTTTCAGACAAAGAGTATTTTGTATGTAAACTACCCAGAAGTGCTCATAAACCATAAGGTACTAGTTACGCATATGGGTTAGAGACTAGTACAAATAAGAAAGAATAATGCCCGTAACGTGATTTTTGTACAGAGTCGCCTGGCAGCCAAAATCACAGAGGAGGGGGGGAAGACCACGAAGGATGCTGAAAAGGATGTTTACACAGGCCTGCGTAAGTAAAATGTGGAATTCTATTCTATTCTGATTGTAATTAAATGTTGAGGAAATCCATTGTTTGAGCTTCGGTGTCTTCATTGGTGTTTTAGTTTCTGTTGTTGTCGAAGTTGTTTATTGTTGTTGTTTATTGTTGTTGTTTTTGTTGGTTTGTTTGTTTGATTGATTTTCGCTTTTATTGTTAATCTCAACTCAAACATCACGCTTTTAACAGCTATATACGTTTACATAGCAAACCGCTTCACAACTAGATTCATACTCGTACTTTAAACATTTAACGTAGTATCCTAATTTCCATTTGATTGTCAGGGTTTTCTTTTCAGGATATTCATATCAATTTTGGGTATAGGTCAAGATGTGCCCCCCCCCCCCCCCCCCCCCATTTCTCATTTCTCGGTTGATTCCATTTTCCCGTTTTTGCCGGTCTGAAGCTGTATTTTATTAACCTTTTCAGCTAATTATCTTTGTTTCATAATGAATTGCAGTCATCAGTGACAAAAATCCCATGCAAAAGTTTTTTTTTTTAATTGGGTGGCGCGCCTCTGGCTGCGACGCGCTCTCCGGGTGGGAGCAACCCGAATTTCACAGAGACGCCTCTGTGACTATAAAGTACGTAATACTACTAATAAAGGCCATTATCTAATAGGAAAAAATGGAAAAATGCAGGGGGGTGGGGGGGGCACATCTTTACCTTTACCCAATTTTGTTCCAGTGTTTCTGTATGGGTATGTACCAAAGACACTATAATAACAATGTAATTATATTATGTGTTGAAATTCACAAGAAGTTTGACAACTTCAAGTCAGGTGGTGTAGAGTGGCACAGTGGTAGCGCGTTCGCCTCGAGTCAAGTAAACCCGAGTTCGAACCTGGGTACAGGGGATTTTCCCTCTCACTTTGCACTAGGCCTTACGGTCTGAACGTGGAGTCTTTCGGATGAGACGATAAACCGAGGTCCCGTGTGCCCATGTACTTAGCACACGTTAAACCAAGTGGCAACAAAAAAGTTGTCATTATTTTGGTCTAAATTTAACACCCCCCCCCACCCCCACCCTTCCTTCCTCATCAATCACACAAAAATCGCATGCCCCCCCCCCCCCCCCCCCCCCCCCCCAAAAGAATGGGTGACGCGCTCTGCAGGTGGGAGCAACCCGAATTTCACAGAGACGCCTCTGTGACTATAAAGTATTAATAATAACAAAAAAATGTTGATACAAAAACGTTTGAGCCGAGGATGTGACCTCTT
>CM065688.1:29258160-29283925 GCA_017654935.2 Phymorhynchus buccinoides
AATATGAAATAAAGATCTACCAGATTGGATTGTCCAAAACAAACAATATTGTAGAAAAGCTCTCTCTCTCTCTCTCTCTCTCTCTCTCTCTCTCTCTCTCTCTCTCTCTCTCTCTCTCTATCTCTTCCGATTATTTCATTTCCCACTATCTATCCCATTCTCTATTTCTTGTACACCCTCTCGCTCTATGCATGATCATAACAATAACCTTATGTGCACATTCATCAGTGAGTATGACGTATTATCAAGCCATGAAAGAACAAAGGAAAAAAACAATTATATTATGAATATCTAGAATCAACTTCAATGCACTTGACACTACACGATCGATATGCAATACGATATACAATACACCCCCACCCACATCCACACTTCCACACACACACACACACACACACACACACACACACACACACACACACACACACACACACACACACACAAGAACACATACATACATGTATTAATAAACATATAGATATAAACACACATACGGATATACATAAAATATAAAATATAAAATAAGCATACACAGTAATTTCTTTACAAATAAATGACTGTATAAGCACATGTACATATTCATATTGACGCAATTACACGATAAAACGGCGTTGAATTGTTTTTATATCATAGTGTGCCGAGCTGCAGTGTACGCTTAGCTGAATTAATTGAATTGAATCTACTATTTTCGTTCACTGTATTCTTATTGACCGCAATACACGAATCAAATAAAATGGCTGATACAGAAATAAGGTATTTTATCAAATTTGTGTACGTGAGACTCTACAAATATAGTGAACATAACTAGTAGGATTTCATCAGATTATTTTAGACAGCATAATTTCACGTCAATCATGCCTCACAAATGTCAAACTCGGATCGTAGTGAATCGAACTGTATGCAGTGTAGCAGGTCATTTATCTAATGTGGAAACGACGCCCCTAAATTGAATTGAATTGTGTGGTTTTGTGTGATGGTGTATTGCTGAACGGCGATGATGATGGTGAGTTTAGCGTCCTATTAGGCGTTGCCTCTTAAGGACGATAAAACGGCGTTGAATTGTTGTTTGTATATCATAGTGTGCCGAGCTGCCGTGTACGCTTAGCTTCATTAATTGAACTGTGATCATCATCATGTCATGTCGCGTCGCGGCACTTCGAATCGAGTGGCATTGTGCTGCTTTTTATTGTATTGTATTGTATTATGTTAAGCTTATTGTATTGTGTTACATTGTATTGTACCGTTTTGTATTGTTTTGTAGTGTATTGTTTATAGTAACAATTGTGTTAACTGCAAAGAGTGTATTATCATTAAGGCAAACCTTTTTATAAAGAAAGAACTAGACGGTATTAATAACACCTAGTTATTTCAATGAAGTGTGTTTTGTTTGCATTAAAGTAACGACACTGAATTACCGAAATCTTTAAAGACCCACTGTCCCGGCTGGATTAAGTCCCTTGTTTTTTTTCTGGGTCGGTGTGGCCCACATACAGACTTTCCTCATATACGATCGAGGCTGCTCTTTAAAGTGATGTCTCGTTTTCGTGCATGAGGAAATTTGTATGGGAGCCACACTTGGTTAAAAAAAGATTTCTTACCAGCGAGAGAGGGAAACACGTGAAACCCGTGATTTTCACTCACGGAACTGGTGGGTCTTTAACCACGTACAGGTATGTCAAGTTTATGATACCTTTGCTGGTGGGTTGTTTTTTCAGTTGTCGATTACATCTGTGAACATCCAGATGTTAAGGCTATTTCATTCCTAGGATCGGACCAGGGTGTAAGTATTTTGTCGCCATTTTTTTTCTTGTGTGGTTTGAAGTATCATATGTTAATAATCATATTTAAATAATTGTGAAGCGCTGTGAGCTCAAGAGAAAGGGCGCTCTATAAATGTTAGTTATTATTATTATTATTATTATTATTATTATGTAGGCCTATAGAAACCATAAGCTTCAGAAAATGGAATCAAAGATACAACTACTTTTCGTTCACGAAATATGTGCGGTTATTTCGTGTGTGTTTGTAGGTGTGCTTTTGTAGATGTATATCAAGATGCTTTATTGGTAGGCACGTAAGCAGTGTTCCCATAAACTGCTTGTTCTGATTCTAGTAATGACCTCTAGTTATATCATCTCCCCTGTTTTATTCATTATAATTGTCTACAGTTATACTAAAGATATTCTAAAAGGGTAAGATGGATTACTTAAGAGCTCGGCGAACCGGGCTGATAGAGTTATCGTTAGTGGGGCCAGTACACTTTTCACGGTGGAGGCTATACAAAAACTCAGACTGGAACTTGAACGGAGAATTCAACTGGCCTATCGACGTGTAAAATGTGTCCTGTTTAAAAGGGACATAACCAGTGTTTCTGTCCTCACTACTCATATAGGGAAAAGAGACCGGATGCTTATCTTCCCCTATACAGTCTTTGGTTGTACCCAGAGTAGGCCACTTAATACAGAATGAAATGCTAATGTTTCTATTTGGTATTTTAGAAGCAGAGGTATGTGTCTTTTATCTGAAAACAATTTGTATCGTGTTAACTGAGATTGGTGCATAACGTGAAAAAAATTCTTAATGTTATATCAATCAAGATCCAGAATAGATTTGCAAATGACAAAATTGTGGTAACATTTCAAAGAGTAAACAAAGCTCCAGTAAGACCGTGCAGCTCAGAGCTAAGATGAAAAAGTCTGTTTCAGACAAAATGCTTTTTAGACATAAATTATTTCAGTGATGTGTGCCACGAATATTTCATAAAGCATTCTAACATGTGCTAAAAGTTTCATCTTGTGTATGTGTGCCACGAATATTTCATAAAGCATTCTAACATGTGCTAAAAGTTTCATCTTGTGTATGTGTGCCACGAATATTTCATAAAGCATTCTAACATGTGCTAAAAGTTTCATCTTGTGTATGTGTGCCACGAATATTTCATAAAGCATTCTAACATGTGCTAAAAGTTTCATCTTGTGTATGTGTGCCACGAATATTTCATAAAGCATTCTAACATGTGCTAAAAGTTTCATCTTGTGTATGTCTATAATATTATTTTAAACTTTATATGTGTGTTATATCTTTCTATTTAGGGTAAACACGTCTACGAGAAAGCAGCCAAAAGTGGAAAGAGAGCCCAAGCTGCCTTGGTACGTACATCCCTAAAACCAATCAGTTTTAAAAACATGAACGAAAGAAAACGATTTATAGTTGTTGGGTTAAGACTTAGAGCAAGCCCACCCCCCCTCCAACACACGCACACACGAACACGCACACACGCACACACGCACGCACACACACACACGCACACACACGCACGCACGCACGCACACGCACACACACGCGCGCGCGCGCGCGCGCGCGCGCGCGCGCGCGCACACACACACACGCACACGCACGCGCACGCACACGCGCACACACGCACACACACACACGCACACACACACACACACACGTTCTCGTCTTATATTTAATTCAAACTGTTTTGAATTAAGGACCTGTTACACAATATACGATCTGATCTCAATGCAATACGGTTGTGACGATGTGAGTCGTAATTCACGTGAAATACTTCCGTCTAAAAATAATTCTGCTATTCTGGTTCACTCTACTCAAGTAGACCCAATACATGAATTTCACGCGAATCATGACTCACATCGTCAAAATCGCATCGCATTGAAATAGAGCCGTACGTAATGTAGCAGACCCTTAACACACTGGCCACATATTTTTGCATTGACGACGCAAAGGGACTTCAATTACTGAGTAAATGTAGTATATGAATTAATATTCACGCCTCGGAAAAACAACAACAATATTTGAATGCATTGATGTTACACATTGATACGTTTCCGTTTGGGCGTGCTATATCTTATCCTTTTGAAGGTATTTCAGTTCTTGGTGGTTTTTCTTTTTGCTTCAAACCTTTTCAATGAACGAATCAACATATTAAAACATATACATGCATTTTACATTTAGCATACACATGTCAATTTCTGTTTGGTCTGTACACTTGACCAATGAATGGTATTTATTTACTTACTTTTTTTTAACGGATAATAGTGATTTAATTGACTACGTTATTGGTCTACACACACACTACACTTGACCAATGAATGATATTTATTTACTTACACATTATTTTTTGGGCGGCTAATAGTTATTTAATTGACTACGTTATTGGTCTACACACACACACACAACAATCATAATCTGCTATATATTAATGAATATTGAATGTTGGTTCAAGCTACACCTGCATCTTACAGGGGGCCAAGAACCACGGTGTCATTATGCCTGACGCTAACCTTGGGGCCTACAACAAACAGGTCAGTTCAATTTCCAGTGTTCCTTCTTTGCTGCTCTAGCCATGGTGTCCGGACTTTTCCCACCTGGACTTTTCCCACCCTGACTTTTTACACCCGGTGGGAAAAGTCCGGTAATCCTAGCCATGGTGAGCTCCAGAGTAGATCCTATCCATCACAGAATTTAGTCAATTTTCAGCTCAGAAAAATTCCCTGATAAAGAGCTCGCCAAAGAACAGAACGCCAATGATTACGCACACCAAGGTTTAGGTGTATTGGTGGTTGTTCTTCGACACCAAGATTCTTCGGCAATGTTCACGTCTTCCCATAGGGAAGATATTATGTTGGCTGAAAAACACCCAACCCAAGTCGGCTGTGCTCTATTGTTTGTTCATAAATTAGGCCTCTCTCCCCAACCGGCAAAATGTGAATACGCCCTATTGCAGAATCTCTTTCTGTACCAACCGACATGATATCCCTCTGTGGTATCATTTGATTTCAGACAGGGGTATCATATTTCTATTCCCTCCAGACTGAATTAGTACGTTTGCTTGGGTTATTTTTGTGTTGTTTTTTGTTGTTTTTCAATAAACAAAAATAGAGAACTCTCCATCCCTGATAGGCATGCACCTAATATTAAGCATGTTTTTGTTTGGTTTCTGTTTTATTATCTACCACAGTTTTATCTTAAGAGTTGAATTTGCAACGTATTGTGTGAGAATTAAAGGACACATTCAAGTTTCATTCACTGATGCTCTCAGAAACAGTGCTGGTCACAGTCAGTGACCTGAAGGATTTTGACTGATTAGTTCTGATTGACATTCGGAGACAAGATGTTTTCAGACTGGTTATTATTGTTTACGTTTTGTTCTTTAATTGTAGAATTGCGCGAATGTGTGAGCGAATTTTACTAGAATATTTCAAAGTTTTTGCCAAAAAATAACTTTTTTTTAAAAATCAAGTCAAAGCCTTGAGTGTGTGGTTTTCCTTGTTGCACGAGAAGTCCCCATCGAAACAAAGAGAGTTCCTTTTCCTATAGGTTTGGGCAAATAGTCATGCAACAATTGCAGTGTACAAGCTGATAGAACAAATCATGCAGGGATGGGAGAACGGGGGGGATGTACATGCTGGAATCTTTCCATTTCAGACAAGCAAAAACTAGTCGTTAAACTCATTTTAAGTGAAGAATCTACCCGCACCCTAACAACCTCGATGTACTTTAAGTCGTATCTATATATAGTATTTATGTGCAATACTTTGTTGAGTTTTGAGTTTTGTGTTTCATTTGTAGGGCTTATTCATTGTAGTTTGGCATTTGTTTTAATGTTGATGTACAGCGCTCTGAGCTCCCTGCAAAGGGAATAGATCGCTGTATAAATATTCATGATTATTATCAGTAGGCCTATTACACTACTACCGGCCTGAATAGTTTCCACTGATAAACATCTGCGTTGTTATTAGTACTTCGATAGTTTTTCTGTTGTTGGGTGCACCAGCTGCTGGAAGCGGTGTTTGGCGGCGCGGGTCAGAGGTGCATGTCTCTGTCCACGCTGCTGTTTGTGGGAGAGGCCAGACACTGGATCCCTGACCTGGTGGAGCAGGCCAAGGCTCTCCACGTCACTGCAGGTAGGCCTGAATGGGCTGAAACTATCAAAGACGATAGTTTTGACCTAACATTAGACAGTAACAACAATATTACACATTGAAGTATGTTCTGGTTACAATTGTACAAAATAGGGAAACTCAATTGTAATGGCACGATGTGCCCTTATAGTTGCTGCAGCCATGTAAGCATAAAACTGAGGAAGCTGGTAGACCTACAGATGGCAGGCTTTGCCCTTACGCCGCTAGAAAAATAACCCTCTTCTTTTTATTCTCTTGGAGAAAAGATTGCATTACTACCCACTTACGCGTTTGTTTGTTTTCCAAAGTTATGATTTACTAATAATGCATTTATTGACAGTGCTTATGATCAGGTTCCCTGTTAAAAGCACTCTAGTTGTCCTGGTTAACATGGCTCTTTGGTGCTCCAGGAACAGAGAAGTGTGCTGACCTTGGCCTCTGTGCCTCCTTGTCCTAGAAGCAGGTGTGTGACCTGTGCAGGCCTGGCTGTGTGATGAACACTGACCATGTCCACTCTGAGGCCTAATCCACTGTTCTATGTGATACATGCTCCAGGAACAGAGAAGGGTGCTTACCTGGGCCCCCTGATCTCCCCAGAGTCCAAGCAGAGGGTCTGTGACCTGGTGCAGACCTGGCTGTGTGATGAACACTGACCATGTCCACTCTGAGGCCTAATCCACTGTTCTATGTGATGCATGCTCCAGGAACAGAGAAGGGTGCTGACCTGGGCCCCCTGATCTCCCCAGAGTCCAAGCAGAGGGTCTGTGACCGGGGCTCCCTGTGTGATGAACACTGACCATGCCCACTCTGAGGCCTAATCCACTGTTCTATGTGATACATGCTTCAGGAACAGAGAAGGGCGCTGACCTGGACCCCCTGATCTCCCCAGAGTCCAAGCAGAGGGTCTGTGACCTGGTGCAGGCCTGGCTGTGTGATGAACACTGACCATGTCCACTCTGAGGCCTAATCCACTGTTCTATGTGATACATGCTCCAGGAACAGAGAAGGGTGCTGACCTGGGCCCCCTGATCTCCCCAGAGTCCAAGCAGAGGGTCTGTGACCTGGTGCAGACCGGGGTGGACGCCGGGGCTCAGCTGTTGCTGGACGGCCGGGACATCAAGGTGCCCGGCTATGAGAAAGGAAACTTTGTGGGGCCCACCATTCTGCACCAGGTCGACGTAAGACATTTTTATTTTGTTAAGTTAAATATTCTGGATATTGTTTTTAATTTCTTGATGGACTATGTAGATTAAATATTGTGACTTTGTCCAATTGGCCTCTCCAAAAAGACACGATCTGTGGGGGGAAAGTATGGGGGTTTTAGCTGCCAAAACGTCGGGATCTCCCTTGACGTTGCTGTTATGGTCTACAGAAAAAGCAAGCCAGTGGCGTTTGGTATCGGTATAGCTGCAGGACTCGCCAACATCCAACTGCCTTGCAGATACCAATTGACAGTCATCATGAGATTCATAACAGCTGACGATGGAAACATGTTTCTTTATGGAAACAATTCTTATCTTCAGGTCAGCATGCCGTGCTACACGGAGGAGATCTTCGGACCTGTTCTGCTGGTGATGGAGGTGGACACCCTGGAGGAGGCCATCCAGATGGTCAGGGCCAACCCCTACGGGAACAGCACGGCCATCTTCACCAGCAGCGGAGCCACGGCCCGCAAGTACACCATGGAGTGTGACGTGGGCCAGGTGGGGGTCAATGTCCCCGTCCCCATGCCTGTGCCGGCCTTCGCCTTCACTGGGTCACGGGGATCCTTCCTGGGGAGTACTCACATCAGGGGCACGCAGGTAGGTTGATGGTTCGCGCTTGTGAACAGCTTGCATTGACGTGTATCAAATACTGGTCCATAACTTTTGAACAATATTGTAAGCACAGAATAAAATTATTGTCAAATAGTGTCAACGTTAGCATGGCGTAAGCCGTTCTTGCTGTAGATTTAGCATGTTGTATTAAACTAATTAGTAAAATGGTTTACAGCTCAATGCCCATGAAATTCTCATGTGTATTTTACAAAAAACAAATGAACTGATATCAAATAATCATTCGATTTTCTAAGAGTCTTAGAAACTTTACACAATGTCTTAATTGATCCTAAATCTTTTATTGCGCAGAGACTTGGGACTGGTTTTGTGTTGCAGGGCGTGCAGTTCTTCACTCAGCTGAAGACAGTGACCCAGATGTGGAAAGGCGAGGACACACAGCAATACTTCCACCCGACCAACCCTCCCGTGCCTGCTGTCTGGAACTAGGTGCCAGATTTGGGGGGACGATTTTTGTCAATGCTGGTGCTTGTTTAATCAATGAACCATAAACTCTAGCTTGACCGTGGAGCCTTTCCATCACAAACTAATCTTTTGCTGTTCTGCACTGCACTACCTGATAACAGGACGTATCTCGTTTTCATATTTTGTTCCATTGTTGAGGTAACACGCTGAAAATAGTATTGTCTTATCTGCGCACATTGTTTACAAATAAGGTTTGCACCACTGTGCAGGAAATCGCATAGTCTACCGATATAATTATCTACAATGCAAAGCTATATTTCAACTAAAGTATATATTATTGTCACGTGCACTCCAGCACGTGGGGTTCGGACACAGCAAATTATATCCCCTGACGCAACTCACATCCCCTCACCACCACCAAGGCAAACACAAGAGTTTGAGGGCCAAAACTAAAGGTTTACTTCTTTGAAGAACAAAACAGACAACACAAAATTAATTAACTAACAGGAACAAAACCCGAAATAACACAGCCTCTTAATCAAATCTTACCAATTCCAACCTGGGGCGAACAGCCCAAACAACTCCAAACATCAATAATGACCAAACCAGACAGTGGCCTCAAAAATTAATCAGGAGCTGCTCTCTCCCTTAGTCGAGCAGAACAAATTATGTTATTGATTACACACTCCTTTACATTCTAAATAACCCAATCAGTCTCACTCGACCACATTGACCAAATCGGCTAACTAAATCAAATCGACCAACTCGCCTGCCACACTCAACCATTCATTCTTTCTTAAAGTCCGGGCCTCGCTCGGCTCTCTCCCCTCTCCGCACAGTCTCTCCTTGGTACTTACAGTTCCACAGACCCGATCAAACATTAAAATAAAACAACACAAGTCATCACGCCAAGGATGGCTCCTGTCGGAAGAATAAGTGTCCGCAGTCTAGGTTCCTGCTGGAAGAATGCTGTCCGCAGTCCAGGTTCCCTCCGCCGCTCCACTCCAAGAACTGGTGCAAACGTCCAAGTTGCTCACAAACACTCCGGCCAAAAGTCCATTGGCCGAAAATCTCCCAAAGGGATTCAGGAGACTCTCCGTTCTCAGCGAAACACGGGCTGACCCCTTCGGGTTCCGGCTGGGACCCTTTGCCACGGACCGGGAGAAGGGTCACAGAAGGGTCAGCCGGAGAAAGAGAAGTCCAGATGTCCAGGTGGGGAAAAGGAGGGGAAAGTGGACGGAGAGGGTCAGCGGTAACAGGCGACACGAAAAGAGGACGAAGAAAACGGACTCCCGCTGACCAAGGCAGCAGAAAGGCAGTCCTGGTAGTCCAAAAACTCTGCTTAAGAAGTAGAAAGGATTCACATATAACGAGCGTCCAAACGCTAAAATAGAGAAATGCGGTCGAGGACTGTCCACAAGTAGAGTTGGGGTGGGCGGAGAGATAATGAGCGAGGCAATCTAATAATCACTATCACTAACTTGCACACATAGTGAATTTCCCCACGACTAGTGCACTCCATTCACATTAAACATAATCGTTAAGGTCAGTGCGCGGGTATCTACAAAATTAATCCCAAAAATTAAAATTTACAAATGCGCACCAGCCAATTGTTGAGTGGTCACAAACCTAAACACAAACAAACAGACAGACTTCCCTACACCACTGGACCGAACACCATACACACACAAACATTGTCAACAAACAGATATATAGAGCAAAACTACAAGGGAGGGAACCTATCTAAGCTATTCCTACGCTACGGATTTATACTAATGGGGGTAGGAGCTAACGTTGAAGAAGTAAAAACAAAACAAAAACAGAAAGAGCAGAAGACAAGTGAAAGATGATGAAAGTAAGAAGGAATAGAGGAATGGGGAGAAACCAGGAGAAGGCGAGCAAGAAAGGAAAAGAAAAGATTGAAAATTCTAGAACAGTTTACATTACCAGAAAAGCCGGTGAAGGGAAAAGGCTGGCGTAGGTCAGTAATCAGTTGTCGGACGAAAAAGGACAGACTCAGAACTCCATCCCTCCCCAAAGGCTGCAACCAGCCCTGCAGAGGCGATTTCGGGCGTCCTGACAAAGAGGCTGCTACAGAGCCTAACAAAACCTCCAGACGGGGGGCCGTAGTTACGAGGAACCACGTACAACGAAACTACAATTACAATAATTCCCTTCCGAAGCGCATGGGTAGCTTAGAGAATTAAACACTTATACACTTAGTTGTTAACAAAGTCAAGTCTTGTCACGCCCTTCTACCCACTTCGACGGTCGAGAAAAGTCTGCCAGAAAGCAGCTCACCCTCGGCAGAAACCAAACGGTTTCACCAGCACGAACAAAACGTGCTGTGACAAAACCACGAGACAAGCGAGAAAAAGTGGGGAAGGGGGAAGAGGAGAGTTGGAGAAACAAACCGTGCATGGCGAGGGAGAACGAAGTAAAAGAATAGAGCACACAGAGGGAAGAGGAGAGTTGGTGAAACAAACCGTGCATGGCGAGGGAGAACGAAGTTAAAGAATAGAGCACACAGAGGGAAAAGAAAAGAGAAGAGAAATACCAAATGTAATATATTTAAAACTAAAAGCATTGGGGTAAACATTAACTCCTAAACATATATAAAGTTAAACTAACTAATATTACGCTGGACTAAGGAACAGTCACGGCTGGCCGTGACAATTATGTAAGCTAATTTTCTAGTGTAGTCCAATAACATTACTGCTAAACAACAACATAGCCCATCCAATCTATTAGCAGATAAACATCAAAGTATGGCAGTTTCTGCTTTTCGTTTGGGATCTTAAAACAATATTCAAAGAAGGACAAATCAGAACAATAAGTATAACTTCATTACGTAGGCACAGGCTGTTAAGTAGTGCATACAAATTATGCGTTCGTCGCATTGCATGCACGTGAGCATACACACACGTGTTTGTATTACCACAGAAGTATAGAACACTTTAAGGAAGATTGGTGTTATTTTGGTGAAGAACGTGATACAGAAAGTAGATAAGAGGGGAGGAGGGCTGGGGTATATGAAAAAAATATCAGTGCACCTATCTTTTATGGACAACAAGATCTTGTTTCATGTATTGTTATGCACCTCGTATAACCAGTTATCTTCTATTTGTTGTCTCTTTGCATCTTAGACTATCATAGTTATATTATCGGGAATATTTCTAAAAAATCTATGCCGATCATTCTCCTACTATAATCTTTAATGTCATGTCATTTTGATTTACGTCCTAACGTTGAAAACCCGATGATTATTTTAAGCGATTTAATAACGCCCTCTCTGATTTCAAACGCAATATTCAAACATGTTGTGCCATTATATAATTTGTGAATAGAGTGTGCGATGTTTATTTATATTGTCACTCACGTGGATGTAGCCTATTAAATCGTTTGCCAAAATACGAAACAGTTAACGTCGTTGTCCTGTGCTCCAAGACAATGTAAATGGTTTCGAAAATCTATCCAGTTGTTTTGTATTTGGGGGATGACACGACATTGGTAATACCAGTATCTGTTTTGTTCTATTGAGTTCCAGAGAAAACACGCCAACAAAAACACATTTTATTTGTCTGAACTTATAATTCAACATAATTTACCAGCTTAATTTTTGTGTGAAAATAATTGTGTCTGATATAACTTATAATCTCCGTGCATAAAGATGTGTATCAATATAACGAGTCACTAACACTTGTTTGATCGGCCACTTTGGTAAAAATGCGCGTGCATGCGTCTATACATATCTCTCTGTGTGTGTCTCTGAGACTGTCTGTTTGTGTCTGTCTCTATCTCTGTCTCTGTCTGTCTGTCCCCCCTCTCTCTCTCTCTCTCTGTCTGTCTGTCTGTCTGTCTCTCATTCTCATTCTCATTCTCTCTCTCTCTCTCTCTCTCTCTGTACGTTTTTTGTTTGTGGCTCAAGCCTCAAACCTATAACTCACTTTGTCGGTCTGTCGGTCTGTCGGTCCAAAATTGTCGCACATTTTGACAAAATTGTCGCACTTCAAATCGAGGCTACACTTCTGGCCGCTCTTTAAAATGATGTATTTTAAAAGCGTACAAAATAATAAACATATGTAATACAGACACTACAACAGACACGACGAGTATGCGGTGCTTCTTTTGATGAGTATAAGTAGGATACATAGTTTTAAATGTTTTCCAAAAGATATAAAAAGTTACGAAATGGTGCAGAGATAACATTCTGGTTTACAGATTAAAATTATTGAAAAGCCAGGGGAGGTAACTCATGATTGGAGTGGTAAAAATAGACCGCGTGCCACAAACTATTGCGATTTCGCGCTTGTTTTTTATAAAGAAGGGACAGAAAAACATATTGACCCCTCCTCATCCAACCATGCACGCACGCACACGCAATCTCTCTCTCTCTCTCTCTCTCTCTCTCTCTCTCTCTCTCTCTCTCTCCTCCCTCTCTCCCTTTCTACATTTTTTGTTTTTTTAAAGAAGAAAAACACAATCATCAAAATGTATTTGTTGCACGTGGCACACGTTAAAGGTGGACCCTGACGGATGAGCTTTTGCAAGAAACACGTCGAGGTCACCAGAAAGACAGCCTTTTCAAGGATCGGAACACTCGCTTTGCTCTGGTTTACTATAAATCAAACCGTCAAAATGTCGATTCCTCCTTGGCGGAGATGCCGGAGAGAGAAGCCATTTTGGATAGGGTGGGGGTGAGGGTGGCTGAAGCTTTTTCTTTTTTGTAGTGCAGCAGAAAAAAACCATAGGAGCTATTCCCTTTATTGTGAGCGAAACTCCTTTAGGTAACTGTATAAAAGGCTAGTATTGTGAAAATTTCGTGCAAGCGATTTAACCTAAACTCTAAACCTAAACCTAAACATGCCTTCTCTTTCACTGAAAGAATTTGACTTCCAGCACCTCCGCCAAGGAGGAATCGCCGATTTGACGGTTTAATTTCTAGGCAAGCAGAGCAAAGTGAGTGCTGCGATCTCTGTAAATGGTGTTTTCCTGGTAATCTCGACGTGTTTCTTGCAAAACTTCATCCGTCAGAGTGCCCCTTTAAGTGTATTCGATTAACGCACGTGAAAAACTCCTTTTCAGCATCAAACGTCCACGTATTTTTCAATCGTTTACATGCACACTAAAAAAAATTGGACTCGTGAGATTCAGCGCCTGATTTGGACAAAGAAAATCTCTGGGCTGTGGTTTGCGTTGTGTGTTTTTCCGTTCTATCCACCACTGGTGATATAAAATGTAATTTATGCTTCTGTGTGAGCGTGTGTGCATTTGTGTTCTTTTACTGCGACCACCGGGGCCATGCCGACAGTAAGCGATTCGCAGGTAAGCGTTGTGACGACGCGTTTTGAAATAACAACGCGTTTTGAAATAATTATTTCAAATCGCGTTGAGTTTATTTCAAAACGCGTTGGTGTGTGTCGACACCCATTCAGGACAAAAACCCACTGGACAAAACACTACCCACGCAGGACAAAAGACCACTGCACAAAGCACCACCCATTCAGGACAAAAACCCACTGGACAAAACACTACCCACGCAGGACAAAAGACCACTGCACAAAGCACCACCCATTCAGGACAAAAACCCACTGGACAAAACACTACCCACGCAGGACAAAAGACCACTGGACAAAACACCACCCATTCAGGACAAAAACCCACTGGACAAAACACTACCCACGCAGGACAAAAGACCACTGGACAAAGCACCACCCATTCAGGACAAAAACCCACTGGACAAAACACTACCCACGCAGGACAAAAGACCACTGGACAAAGCACCACCCATTCAGGACAAAAACCCACTGGACAAAACACTACCCACGCAGGACAAAAGACCACTGGACAAAACACCACCCATGAAGGACAAAAACCCACTGGACAAAACACTACCCACGCAGGACAAAAGACCACTGCACAAAGCACCACCCATTCAGGACAAAAACCCACTGGACAAAACACTACCCACGCAGGACAAAAGACCACTGCACAAAGCACCACCCATTCAGGACAAAAACCCACTGGACAAAACACTACCCACGCAGGACAAAAGACCACTGCACAAAGCACCACCCATTCAGGACAAAAACCCACTGGACAAAACACTACCCACGCAGGACAAAAGACCACTGCACAAAGCACCACCCATTCTGGACAAAAACCCACTGGACAAAACACTACCCACGCAGGACAAAAGCCCACTGGACAAACAACGCGTTTTGAAATAATTATTTCAAAACGCGTCGAGTTTATTTCAAAACGCGTTGGTGTGTGTCGACACGTTTTGAAATAAAACCGCGATTTGAAATAAATTCACCGAAGTCTTTGTGTAGACCCATTCGCTGCAAGCATATTTTACGTGAAATGCTGTCGCTGCGGCACAATATCACGGGCGCCACCACAAAACTGTTAATAAGCAGTGTATAAATTATGGGATGCTGAGTAAATAACGTCTTTTGGAATAATGGTAAAATAATAACACATTTTGAAATAATGTATTTCCAAACGCATTGTGATGACATAAATCTTTATTTCAAAATTTAAAAAAATAAGGCTAATATTTTGGACATTATGAATTGATTAAGATAAGAAAAAGTATTACACTTCTAAATTAGAGAAAAAATAAAAATAGTCACCACCACCATAAGACTCATGTTATCTTTTAATTAATCTTCCAGATTTTTTTAATTTTATAATAATCTTCTCTTTCCTAAATTCTGTAGCATGTGTTTGAGGTGTATAAGATAGAGAAGACCGCTTTATAACAATCGAGAGGGAAGGTGTCGAACTCATTCTCTGTCTTTAGCTGGATCCTTTAGGCTATGGGCTGGGAGTATGCTTATTTGGCCTCACTGTTTTATTCCTGTTCGTTTCCAACCAGTTTCATTTGCCATGCTTTTCCTTATGTTGAGTAGTTTTCAATTCTCTCTGTTATTTTTTTTTCTTTCTACAAGTTCTCTCTTTTTCTTCTCTTCTTTTTTAAAATGTTCTCTTAAGAAGTAATTCTGAACTGTGCTTGCCCAGTTTTCTTCTTTCCTTCTTTTTTGTTTCCCTCTTCCTGTCTCTACCAAATCTTTCTTCATTTTTGTGTGGTCATATTGAATTGCGCTCACCCTTATTCTATTTTCATTTTTTATCTTTTTTTTCTTAAAGATGTGCCTATAAAGTGTTTGGCATCAGTCAGTTTCTATCATTGCTGAAAGAAGATAAATAAAGCTCGAAAGCTTCATTATAGTTTGGTGTTTGTGTGCTTAGAAAGAAGTAAATAAATCTTATTTCAATTACACTCTCACACACACACACACACACACACACACACACACACACACACACACACACACACACACACACACACACACACACACACACACACACACACACACACACACACACACACACTCACTCACACTCACACACACACACACACACACACACACACACTCACACACAAGCACAAACATGCATTTTCTCTCTCTTCTCTCTCACTCTCTCTGCGTCTCTCTCTCTCTGCGTCTCTCACTCTGTCTTTCTCTGTATCTGTGTGTCTCTCCCCCCTCTCTCTTTTGTACAATTTTGCGTAAGTGTGCGTGTGTGTGTTAATGTGTACGTGTGCTTCTGTGTGGCTGAGGGCGCACTCGCATGATGGTGATGGTAATAATGATGATAATTTAATCTGCTTGCAACAAAACAGCGGAGTATAACAAAATGGCGGGCTATCTCCCTACCTTCTTGTTGTATGACAAAATGGCATTACTAATCACTGTTTGCTTCGTCGTACGACAAAATCACCCGCCATTATGTCACAAAAGCGCCGTTTTGTCGTACAACAAAATAGCTGTTAACACCGGCACCACCAGAAGACTGATGATGGACAATGTACATGAGTTTTGTGTAAATAACATATTTTGGAAGGCTGGTGAATTAACAAAATTTTGTTGTTGCTGAAACTTTATTTGAAAACGCTATTCTATTTCAAAACGTGCTGTTTCGCTTTGGGGACGATTTTAAATAAAATCAATACGATTTTAAATAATTCCACCAAGAGTGATAATATAAATCATTATATTCACTCCCAATGCAAAACAATTCATTTTGAAATAAGAAATCATCCACATACAAACAGGTACACCAGAAATAATTTAATAATTTTTTAAGATTCAATAATGAAACTGGAGCGTTAAGACGCTAGATCACCAGCCGCGTGGCACCATTTTCGGCTGCAGTGGTTCACCTTGCAGCTGACCCAGGACCTAGGACGCTTACATTTTACATGCTGATAGGTACTAAGAATATATCAGATGTGCCACCCCCCTACATTTCTCGGTTAATTGTATTTTTCCGTTTTTGCCTTTCTTACCATACATAAAGCTGTATTTTTGGAACATTTTTATCTAATAACCTTTTTGGAATACTAACCCTATCCCTAACCCTAGCCCTAACCCTAACCCTACCCCCCACCCTATAAGACGGAAAAACGCAACGAACCACAACTGTGACAAATCGCGGTGTACTGCAGTGGGGGTGGGGTCGGGGTGGGGGGGGGGGTAGGGTTAGGTTTAGGGCTAGGGTTAGGGATAGGGTTAGAATTCCAAAAAGGTTATTAGCTAAAAATGTTCCTAAAATACAGCTGTATGTATGGTAAGAAAGGTAAAAACGAAAAAAATACAATTAACCAAGAAATGTAGGGGGGGATGGCACATCTTTACCTTTACAGTCTCTCAGAGCATGTAGTCATGTGAAGAAATTAGCCATTAATTTGTCAAATTGGGGAGAAGCATTTAAATGATCTAAAAAGGGTTGCTTTGTGACGACGCGTTTTGAAATAATTTAAAGCACTGGTGTAATTCCCTTTAATTGAATGACCCTATTTGATCCAGTGCTATTCTGCCCGATGGGCTTTTGTCCTACATATGTGGTATTCTATCCAGTGGGCTTTTGTCCTACATGGGTAGTGTTCTGTCCGGTGTATTTTGAAATAATTCATTTCAAATCACAGTTTTATTTCAAAATGCGTCAGATGATCTGTGACAACGCGTTTTGAAATACAATCAACGCGTTTTGAAACAATTTAAAGCACCGATTTCATTCCCTTTAATTGAATGACTTTATTTGATCCAGTGCTATTCTGCCCGATGGGCTTTTGTCCTACATATGTGGTATTCTATCCAGTGTGCTTTTGTCCTACATGAGGGGTATTCTGTCCGGTTGGCTTTTGTCCTATATGAGTGGTATTCTGTCTGGTGGACTCTTGTCCTAAATGGTTGGTGTTCTGTCCGATGGGCTTTTGTCCTACAGGGGTGGTATTCTATCCGGTGGGTTTTTGTCCTACATGGGTGAGATTCTGCCCAGTGGGCTTTTGTCCTTTATGGGTGGTGTTTTGTCTGGTGGGCTTTTGTCCAGTGGGTTTTCAAAACGTGTCGACACACACCAACGTGTTTTGAAATAAACTCAACGCGTTTTGAAATAATTATTTCAAAACGCGTTTTGTCCAGCGGGCTTTTGTCCTGCGTGGGTAGTGTTTTGTCCAGTGGGTTTTTGTCCTTCATGGGTGGTGCTTTGTCCAGTGGGCTTTTTTCCTGCATGGGTAGTATATGGGCTTTTGTCCTACAGGTGTGGTATTCTGTCCGGTGGGTTTTTGTCCTACATGGGTGAGATTCTGCCCAGTGGGCTTTTGTCCTTTATGGGTGGTGTTTTGTCTGATGGGCTTTTGTCCTGCATGGGTAGTGTTTTGTCCATTGGATTTATTTCAAAACGCGTTGTTTCTCCAGTGGGCTTTTGTCCTGCGTGGGTAGTGTTTTGTCCAGTGCGTTTTTGTCCTTCATGGGTGGTGTTTTGTCCAGTGGGCACATCAAACCTTGTTCATTTGAACTCAATACAGTAATTTGCAGTCAAACAGTCAAAATAGGCCAAAATGACCACTTGTCAGTGACACTGACCACTGGTCAACCACATCAAAAATTGTTCATTTGAACTCCTAATACACTAATTTGTGATCAAACAGTAAAAATAGGCCAATGTGACCACTGGTCAACCACATCAAAAAATGTTCATTTGAACTCCTAATACACTAATTTGCAGTCAAAATAGGCCAAAATGACCACCGGTCAGTAACATTGACCACTGGTCAACCGCATCAAAAATTGTTTATTTTTTGAGACACAGAGAGAGACAGAGAGAGAGATTGACAGATAGACATACAAAAGAATCCGAAAGAGAAATTTATTTCAAATCGCGGTTTTATTTCAAAACGTGTCGACACACACCAACGCGTTTTGAAATAAACTCAACGCGTTTTGAAATAATTATTTCAAAACGCTTGTCCAGTGGACTTTTGTCCAGCGTGGGTAGTGTTTTGTCCAGTGGGTTTTTGTCCTTCATGGGTGGTGTTTTGTCCAGTGGGCTTTTGTCCTGCATGGGTAGTGTTTTGTCCAGTGGGTTTTTGTCCTGAATGGGTCTACACAAAGACTTCGGTGAATTTATTTCAAATCGCGGTTTTATTTCAAGACGTGCCTATTTTCACTCTTTGATCGCAAATTAGTGTATTAAGAGTTCAAATGAACAAGGTTTGATGTGGTTGAACCACTGGTCAACCACATCAAGCCTTGTTCATTTGAACACTGGTCAACCACATCAAGCCTTGTTCATTTGAACTCTTATTACACTAATTTGCAGTCAAACAGTCAAAATAGGCCAAAATGACCACTGGTCAGAAACATTGACCACTGGTCAACCGCATCAAAAATTGTTTATTTTTTTACACAGAGAGAGAGACAGAGAGAGAAATTGACAGATAGACATACAAAAGAGCCAGAAAGAAATTTATTTCAAATCGCGGTTTTATTTCAAAACGTGTTGACACACACCAACGCGTTTTGAAATAAACTCAACGCGTTTTGAAATAATTATTTCAAAACGCGTTGTTTATCCAGTGGGCTTATGTCATGCGTGGGTAGTGTTTTGTCCAGTGGGTTTTTGTCCTTCATGGGTGGTGTTTTGTCCAGTGGGCTTTTGTCCTGCATGGGTAGTGTTTTGTCCATTGGGTTTTTGTCCTGAATGGGTCTACACAAAGACTTCGGTGAATTTATTTCAAATCGCAGTTTTATTTCAAAACGTGTCGACACACACCAACGCGTTTTGAAATAAACTCAACGCGATTTGAAATAATTATTTCAAAACGCGTTGTTATTTCAAAACGCGTCGTCACAAAGCTTTAGTCTTCTTTTGTTTCTTTCTTTTTTGGGGTGCAAAATGTGTTCACTGAAACTGAGTAGGTTTTTGTGTGTGTTTTTTCTCAGTCTCATTAAACACGCTCTTTACTGAATGAACAAAAACACTGTTGGTTTTGGTAAGCGTTAGTCGGTATTTGGCACAGGAGCGTGCCAAATCAACAAACTGAACAGAACGGCATTTCCGTACTGGTTCCTAAATTGGCACACCATTCCTGGTCGGTCCGTCAACATACCGTTTTGGGTCTCCAACACCGAAGAGTTCGACGGGCATAATTGTTAATATAGCCGAGAGGGCAAGAGAGAGAGAGAGAGAGAGAGAGAGAGAGAGAGAGAGAGAGAGAGAGAGAGACAGAGAGAGAGAGACACAGACAGAGAGGGGGGACAGACAGACAGAGACAGAGATAGAGACAGACACAAGCAGACAGAGTCTCAGAGAGACTCAGAGAGAGATGCATAGACGCATGCACGAGCATTTGACCAAAGTGGCCGATCAAACAAGTGTTAGTGACTCGCTTTATTGATACACATCTTTATGCACGGGGATTATAAGTTATATCAGATACAATTATTTTCACCAAAAAGTAAGCTGGTAAATTATGTTGAATTATAAGTTCAGACAAATAAAATGTGTTTTTGTTGACGTGTTTTCTCTGGAACTCAATAGAACAAAACAGATACTGGTATTACCAATGTCGTGTCATCCCCCAAATACAAAACAACTGGATAGATTTTCGAAACCATTTACATTGTCTTGGAGCACAGGACAACGACGTTAACCGTTTCGTATTTTGGCAAACGATTTAATAAGCTACATCAACGTAAGTGACAATATTAATAGCCATCGTACCCAACAAAGAAAATCACTCTATGAACAAATTCTATAATGGCACAACATGTTCGAATATTGCGTTTGAACTCTAGAGAGGGTGTTATTAAATAGCTTAAAATAATCAGCGGGTTTTCAACGTTAGGACGCAAATCAAAATTATATGAAATTAAAGCTTAACACATTACATAGTAGAAGAATGTTCGGCATAGATGTTGAGAAATATTCCCGAAATATAACTATGATAGTCTATGATGCAAAGAGAAGAAAATAAAAGATAACTGGTTATACAGGTGGTTAAAAATACATCAAATAAGATCTTGTCCATAAAAGATAGGTGCACTGTTGACACTGATATTTGTTTCATATACCCCAGCCCCCCCCCCCCCCCCCCTCTCTTATCTACTTTCTGTATCACGTTCTTCACCAACATCACACCAATCTTCCTTAAAGTGTTCTATACTTCTGTGGTAATACAAACACGTGTGTGTATGCTCACGTGCATGCATGCGAACGCATATGCACTACTTAACAGCCTGTGCCTACGTAATGCAGTTATACCTATTGTTCGGATTTGTCCCTCTTTGAATATTTTTTTAAAGATCCCAAACGAAAAGCAATAACTGCGATACTTTGATGTTGCTTATCTGCTAATAAATTGGATGGGCAAGGTTTTTGTTTAGCAGTAATGTTACTGGACTACACTAGAAAATTAGCTTACATCATATATACTTTAGTTGAAATATAGCTTTGTATTGTAGATTACCATATCTGTAGACTATGCGATTTCCTGCACAGTGGTGTAAAACCTTATGTGAAAACAATGTGCGCAGATAAGACAATGCTATTTTCAGCGTGTTACCTCAACAATGGGAAACATTATAAAAACGAGATACGTCCTGTTATCTGGTAGTGCAGTGCAGAACAGCAAAAGATTTGTTTGTGATGGAAAGGCTCCACGGTCAAGCTATTTATGTTTCATTGATTAAGCAAGCACCAGCATTGACAAAAATCGTCCCCCCCAAATCTGGCACCTAGTTCCAGACACCAGGCACGGGAGTGTTCTTCGGGTTGGAGTATTGCTGTGTGTCCTCGCCTTTCCACGTCTGGGTCACTGTCTTCAGCTGAGTGAAGAACTGCACGCCCTGCAATACAAAACCAGTCCCAGTAGCAATAAAATATTTAGGATCAATAATTATTAAGACATTGTGTAAAATTTATCTAAGACTCTTAGAAAATCGAATGATTATTTCATATCAGTTCAACTGTTTTGGGGTTTTTTCCATTATGACGCACAAGCATTTCATAGGCTTTGAGCTGTAAACCATTTTACTAATTATTCTAACTAGTAACGGTAATGCCTAGTAACGGTAACGCTAAGTACTGGTAACGCTGAGTACAGCAAATTTGAAGCGATTCGGTTAAGAAACGGAAGAGTTATAAGGCCCCGTTTCCCGTTGGCGCTGCTCTGAGAGTGACGCTCTCTCCCTAGCAACGGTAACGCCTAGTACTGGTAACGCTGAGTACAGCAAATTTGAAGTGATTCGGTTAAGAAAAGGCGGAGTTATAAGGCCCCGTTTCCCCCGTTGGCGCTGCTCTGAGAGTGATGCGCTCTCCCTAGTAACGGTAACGCCTAGTAACGGTAACGCCAAGTACTGGTAACGCTGAGTACAGCAAATTTGAAGCGATTCGGTTAAGAAACGGCAGAGTTATAAGGCCCCGTTTCCCGTTGGCGCTGCTCTGAGAGTGACGCGCTCTCCCGATTCTCTTCAACTTCGCTACCAGGCTTTGTCCTGGCGACAGCAAGCCTGACAGCATATTTGAAGCGAATCGGCTAAGAAACGGCGGAGTTATTTGTGAAAAGGTGAAGCGGCGTATATCGCGCGCGTTTATCAATCGATTCGCTTCCGGTTTGGCACATCGATAGGCACCGTCCCCGGTCATGTTTCTACCAAATGTGAAGGCAATCTGTCCAGACATACTGGAGATACAGGCGCCGAGAGGCCGGCAGATACGCGTTTCGCGCATTTGCCAAACCGCGCAAATGACACGGCCGCCTCGGTTGCCGTTGCCATCGCCCCGTTAGGGCTCACAGCAAATTTGAAGCGATTCGGTCGAAAAACGGCGGATTTATAAGGTTTCAGACACACAGTCACACAGACGAATTTACAGGTGCTTTATTCATAGATTTTGCTAAAGCGTTTGATGTTATCAACCATTCACTTTTAATTAAAAAACTTACTCATTACAACATATCTAGCAGTGCTTTGTGTTTCATTGCGTCGTTTCTTACTGATCGACAACAGCTGGTTGAAATCAATTCTGTAAGGTCAAAGTTACTCCCGATAAAGTTTGGTGTTCCCCAGGGATCAGTCTTGGGGCCACTTCTATTTTCAATCTACATTAACGACTTGCCTTTGTACATTAAATGCTGTTGTGAAATGTTTGCTGATGACACTTCATTGCAATCTAACAGTGCCAGTCCTTTTGAATTAGTAGACAATCTGCAGACCAATGTTAATAAGCTAACTGAGTGGACAGAATTGAACCACATGTCTCTTAATGCACAAAAAACAAAATGTATGTATATAACCACACGTCAAAAGCGAAAGAAGATGAACTCTGTGTTTCCTCCATTGTATGTCAAAGATAAAATAATTGAAGAAGTTTCCTCCCATAAAGTGTTAGGGGTTATCATTGATAAGGACGTATCGTGGAGTGATCACATTAATTAACTCGGTAAGCGTATCTCTAAAAGAATTTACCAGTTATCAAAAATAAAGAATTTCTTAGACCTTCATTCAAGAAAACTCTTTTTTCATGCACACATCTTACCTCTTATAAATTACGCATCCACGTTATGGGATAGTGCTAGTGAAAATAATCTAAAATACATAACTCGCTTACACAAAAGAGCTTTAAAGCTTGTCCTACTTAAGTCTACTAGTTTGACAATAATTGACTATAAACAACTAAACATCCTTCCGTTTAAAGAAAGACTTTTCTTAAACAAATGCCTATGTATGTACAACATCGTAAACGGAACAGCCCCAAATAAAATAATAAGTTCCTTTACATTAAATGAAAATCGACATACTCATAAGCTTTCATTTCCTAAGCCCCATAACGATCTGTTCAAATCCAGCTTGACATACTCTGGGGGAAACACATGGAACAACTTGCCATCATTCTTGAAATCATGTCCATCTAAACCAGCTTTTAAAAAAGCTTTAAAGAAGCACCTGGTTGATAAATTGTAATCTGGCATTATTGAGATGTATATACGCATTGATTGTTCTTATGTCTGGAAATATTCTTTTCTTCCTTCTATCTTCCCTTTCCTTCTGTTTTTTGTTTTGTTTTCCAATTGTGTGTGCAGGTGTGTGTGTGTGTGAGTGTGTGTGTGTGTGTGTGTGTGTGTGTGTGTGTGTGTGTGTGTGTGTGTGTGTGTGTGTGTGTGTGTGAGTGAGCGTGTGTGTGTGAGTGAGCGTATGTGTGTGTGTGTGTATATGCGCACACGCGCGCATGTGTGTATGTGAGTGTTTCCTCCCCCAGCTTTCTCTCCCTCTCTCTTCCTCCCTATTCCCTTCTCTCTCTTCTGTTTGGTTCTTTGTTGTTGTTGTTTTTCTTTCATTATACTGATCATAATGTTTTCTGTTTTGTGTTCCTGTAAATATGTTAAGTTCATTGATTTTTGATTGATGTGTATTTTTTTTTATGAGGGCAGGATAAAAAAAAGCTTTGTTAGCTTATTCTTTAACCCTCAATAAAGATGATTTTGACTTGACTTGACTTGACTTGACAGACGGACACTTGGCTTTTTATTATATGATGTTAAATATATGTTGTGTTATATCTGTTTATTATATTGTTCTATTGTAAACGGCCTAGGGCATTAAATTGATTGGGCGTGCTAAATGTTCAAAATAATCATAATAATAATGTCTGCTTTTTCCATCACTATCACAATTAAAAACAATACACAAAAAACACAATGACGAAAATTGTGCAAATTTAAATGGGCGATTTTAGGACTTTCCGTTATTTTCTGCAGTTTGATTCTGATCAGAAGCACATTTCGTTTATTTCACATTTTCATCCTTACACTGTACGGTACATTGTACATTTGGACGACGACTCGACAACTTGATAATGGAACTTTTTAATACTTTTTTTTCTTTGTTATTAATCTTAATCCCTTTAATATGCTCATTAGAGCGAATCATTGACAGAATCTCTGCACAAATTAGGTATAAGTAGGGAGAGGCAGGATCTCCCTGCCTGACCCCCCTCCCCATTGAGAACCATGGAGAGTATTGACCATTTACTGAAATACATGTAGAAATTTGAGAATAAAATGTTTTAATCCATCTAATTATATCTGGGCCAAATTTCAAATATTGAAGACATTTATATAGAAATGACCAAGAGACGCTATCGAACGCCTTCTCAAACTCAATCAGAAAGAACATTCCTGGAATATTTTCCCTTTCAGTATACAATAGCACATCATACATAAGCCTGATATTTTCCCCAATAAATCTCCCCTTCAAAAAACCTCTTTGACTCTCATGTATGATAGTCAGAAGAACACTTTTCAAACGATTAGCTATGCAAGCAGATGCAATTGTATGTGGTGTTCAATAAAGAGATGGGGCGCCAGTTTTTAATTAACCTTTTAGGTTTACCTTCTTTAGGAATACATATAATGGTTCCTTGTCGCTGGGTAATAGATAATTGGTCTTTAGAAAAACCTTCATTAATCGAGCGCAAAAGTAAAACACCAATGCCAACAAAGAAAAACTTTAATTATTCTACTGTAAACCCATCGGGCCCAGGGCTTTTGTAAAAAAAGTCAAGGTTGATGCACATGGTCGAGGCTGCTAACTCATAACGCCACAGGTGCGCAACCCAAGAAAGACAAAACAGGCTTAAGCTCCTTGGCGGAGGAATGACCACAAATGAAAACATCAAATGTACACTACAATGCTAAACTTAAATAATGTTTCTGTTTCAGCTGGTTTTATAGCGCTTATATATGTTACTCACTACTTAAATGGAAAATGTGTGCTTTTTTCTCCCCCATCCTCTTTCTGTGTGTGTGTGTGTGTGTGTGTGTGTGTGTGTGTGTGTGTGTGTGTGTGTGCGCGTGCGCGTGCGTGCGTGCGTGCGTGCGTGCGCGTGCGCGTGTGTGTGTGTGTGTGTGCGTGCGTGCGTGTGTGTGCGTGCGTGTGCGTGTGCGTGCGCGTGTGTGTGTGTGCGTGCGTGTGCGTGCGTGATTCAATGGAATTGTGTGGACGTTTATGAAACCACCCTCAAACATTCAATTACATTTTTAGCACATCTGATATTTTAAGACTCCATGACATACAGACAATTTTCCTTTATGGTTATTTATATTTGAAGCTGTGCAACTGATAGGCTGCAAAAGTTATGACTTTGATTGAATGTTGAGGATAGTTCAGGTGTCATGCTATAAATAATCTTTTAAAATTTTGCATCATTTGGATGCAGAGGTTACAAAAATGTAAAAAACCGTTT
>CM065688.1:29284425-29374436 GCA_017654935.2 Phymorhynchus buccinoides
TGAGAGCAGGGCTTGCAAAGCCACAGAATTTGAGACTTTTTTTTCTTTTTTTTTCTTCTGTTGTATTTTTGCATGAGGTTATCTTCAGGTTTAACTTTTTGAAGACTTTCCACACTCATTTCATTTGTTGGCAAAATTGTTAGCATACCATATTTTACGGACTATGTATAAGGCGATACTTTTTTTCCCCAGACTGAGATCCCTGCGCCTTATAATGTGACTGATAATATGTGATGCAGCACAGGAAAACAAGGCTAAAGTCGGGCAGCCACAAAAGAGAGAAAGAGAGAGGGATTTGATTGATTGAAAAATTGTTAAAAATAAACTATTAGAGATGAATTCTGTTTTTTGCCTGTTAATCTGTTGTCTCTGGCTTTCTGAAAATATGAATAAGTCAAAAGTGATCATTTACGACATTAGCCTGGTTTTCCTGTGCTGCATCACATAATTATAGTAAGAAAGCAGTGTAGCAAAATCTGAAATCTATTCTATCATGTTACCGTTTCACTACGAATGAGTTATCTCTTCCAATTTGGAGCTAATGCCAATTACCAAAGACCAAAAAAGTCTTAGTCTTCACAAGACTAACTTACTTCCCTTGGTCTGGTTTAGCAATACCACTGAGCTGCTGTGGATCCCCTTCCTGACGTCACTTCCGGGGAGCCAACTTTGAATCATAATAAATTTTTTCCAATTGGAGCTGCCATGTTCTTTTTTGCTCTGCAAATTTAATTCTTTTTCAAGCTATTTTCCTTGCCATTCTACCTTCTTTGTGTTCCCTTTTGCCCCTTGGGTAACAGGTATTGTCAGTGTATAATTTTAATTTGATTTTTGGGATCGAATTTTGGTTAAAGGAAAATTATTTGATTGTTGTTTGACACCGGTTTTGTGCCCTCGTTGTTAACATGTCGGACATCGGTGTCACTTCTGTGCCTTCTGCTTCTACTTCGTCGTCTAAGCAGTCTAGGGATGAGAAAGGGAAGTTCCTTTCTACCCCTACCCCTAGTTCTAGTTCTAGTTCGAAGAAAGAGTCTAGTTCTAAGTCTAGGTCGTCTTCTTCTTCTTCGTCTTCGAAGAAGAAAGTGCCCCCCCCTCCCCCCCTCCTTCCCACTCATTCTTCTTCTAGTACTTCTGCTGTGTCGGTGCCGCCTGTGGAGCAGACGGAACATGTCATTTCTTTAGTAGATTCCTCTACTTTAGTCTCCGATATGCTGGCAGAATTACAGAACAAGGGTTTAGTTTTGGTCCCGTCCTCTTCTTTGGTTTCGATGTCAGGTGGTTCTATGAGGCCCACCACGACTAGGACAAGTACAAAACTTGACTGTGACTCAGTACCATTGGATGAACCGCCAAGTTTGGCGGATGAGAACCTCAGAGACAGAGTGCCTTACCATTCTCGAAGTTTCGACGGATTTGAAACGGCTGTTTCAACCTCTTACTCGACGGACCAACTGGCCAGTTTGGAGAGGAAGACCGGCATACCGATCTTCCCAATGGATGAAAATCTCGACGGACACTTCTCTGACCGTCGGGAACGGACACGGACGGACACGGTACCGGTCTACGACTCCCGTTCACGTGAGTGTGTGATTCCACGGATGGATTCTCCCAGAAACTGGCAAATTCGTAACTCTAGACCTGTAAGTCCGCCCGGTTTGTCCGGGAGCGGCAGCATGGCGCGGGGCTGGAAGAAGTCCGGTCATGTGCGGTCCCAAACCGGTACCCGTCATGGGGACTCCGGCCGCCCGTGGGGCGAGGCAGATAACGGCTCCGTCATCCGTGAACCAATGAAACACGGTCACGTGACACTAGAAACTGCTACCCGTACCGGTAGCACCGTGCCCGTGGGCACTGTCGGCACGGACCGCATACGGACAACGTCCGTTGACCCGTCAGAACGAACTATGCTGTCACGGCGCAGAACAGTCTCTGCTACGGAGAGATTTTCAACGGATGAAACTCCGCATGGGCTTCCCTCTAGGAACTCTGGCCTGGGTCTACATGTTTCTCCTGTCGAAGATGATTTTCTTCCGCCTTACTCCGAGGATGACAGCGAATTTGACTCAGCAGTGAGAGACGAAGTTCGTCGGGTCATGCGCGAGAGATTTTCCGATCATCAACACCCTGGTGACGAAACAGATCAGGACGTTGATCGTTTCTCACGGGTGGAGCAGGGCAGCTTCTGTTCTGAGCCCCCTGTACAAGTGGAACCAGTTCCTTCTACCGGGAACTACCAAGGATACTTGGATATTCTCCGTCCATACTGTCAGGACATCAAACCGATGCCTCTTTCTGAGTCGAATTCCAGCAAGGAACAGCCACAGTTTTTCGGAGAATTACAGGCTCCGAAAGAAGCAAGACTGGCTCTTCACACTTCGCCGTTTATTCGCCAAGAGCTTCGACGTGCCGACTCTATTCTCTGGACTCAGCCTCAGATTCTGACCGAGGAGGACGACGGTCCCCCTCCACGTCAACCGGACCCAATTCCTTCTCGTGCGGGGACTTTCCTGAAGAAAGACTTCTTCCCCCCGTTTCAGCTATCCAGTACCTTTGTGCCTGTGCCTTCGCACTCGAGTGTATCTCCTCAAGAGAAACAATCTCTGGATTTTAGGCCACAGAGAGGACAATCGACGACGGTCTCTTTCTCACAGTCCTCGTTTAACAACTTGGAAAGGTCGTCTTACGCTGTTCTCCGAGCCGCTTCTCTCGCTACCTCCATGCTGCAGACTCTGTCCCAGATAGTGGGCTCCACCACAATGGCTAAACCAGAAGATTTCAGCCTGCTTGAGTCCATAGATGAACGGGCATTGGGTGTTTGTTTGGCTTCGCTCAACAAAGCAGTGAACTCGATTTCGTCAGTGGCTTCTAGCACCAGGGTTCAGCTGGCTGCGACTTACAGAGACTGTGGTCCGGGCTTGTAAACTCCGACTGGACCTCGAAGAACGCTCCACGCTACGTTCCTGCCCGTCCCATCCTTCCGCCACCTTCCACCCGAACACGGTCAAGGACGTTCTGGAAGGCTCTAAGAAACGGAGGAACGATCTCTCTCAGGAACAGCTCATGATGTGGGCTCGTAAGGCTGCGAGTCAGAGTTTTGCCGCTCCTCAACCTAAGCGCGCACGCACAGAGTTCAAGCCAGCCAGTCACACTCCCTCCAGGATGATGTCTTCTAGGGGTCGTGTTTCTCGCTTCCCCTACAACCAGTCTTCAGGTCAGCGCCACCGCCCCGCTTTCCAGTCCACTCCCCCCTCTTCAGCCCGTGGTTCCTCGTTCTCAGGACGTGGATCGGCTGCTTCGGGTCCGCCCCGATTCAGCCGTACCGCGTTCTCGGGGCGGAAACAGCCTTTTCATTAAAGCCCGCTCGATCTGTGGAGGGTCCAGGTTTTTCGGCCGATACAAGCGTTGGTTCTCTGTGGGAATGCCTTCCTTCATGGGAACGTTTGGTCGAAAATACTTGGATCCTTCAGGTCGTGCGGGCAGGCTACAGGTTCCAGTTTACTCAGGAACCTCCCCTGTCCTCTCACCCAATCTCCTTCCCAGCACCCCAAGACCGGGCAAAATTCGAAGCTCTCGACAAAGAAGTCGCCTCTCTACAGCAGAAGGGAGCCATCATTCCAGTGGCCCCGGTGGACTCGGGGTTCTACTCTCGCCTGTTTGTAGTCCCCAAAAGAACGGAGAGTTTCGCCCTGTCTTGGACCTTTCCCCTCTGAACAAGTACATCCGTACGGACAAGTTCAAGATGGAGACAGCCGCTTCCATCCGTCTGTCCATTCTTCAGAACGATTGGGCTACATCCATCGACCTGCGCGACGCATATTTCCATGTGGGCATTCACCCGTCGCGACAGAAGTTCCTTCGCTTTGTCTGGAGGCAACAGACGTTCCAGTTTGTGGCCCTGCCCTTCGGCCTGTCGCCAGCCCCTTGGATTTTTACGAGAGTCACCAAGGAACTTGTGCGGATTGCCAGGGCACAATCCATCCGCCTTCACGTCTACCTGGACGACTGGCTTCTACTGGCGTCCTCTCGCGCACTCTGCTTGAGTCAAACGGAAACCCTGGTTCAACTGTCCGCTTCTCTGGGGTTTCGTATCCACGACATCAAATCGGATCTGACTCCATCAACCTCTTTCAACTACCTGGGCATGTCTTTCGACACCGTCCAATTCACCGTTCGGCCGTCAGACAGCAGGATTCTAGCCCTCGTGGAGTCGGTCACTGCCCTCAGACAGAAAACCTCAGCTTCTGCCCGCCAGTTACTCCGTCTACTCGGACTGATGGAATCAGTAGCGGACCTTCTTCCTCTGGCTCGGGTCCACAAACGGCCACTGCAACGCTTGCTGGCTCAGAGAAAGATCTCTCGCCTTCAGCTGGAACACCAAGTGATGCTAGGGGACTGGTTTCTAGAGGCAACCGAACAGTGGACAGACCGTGCCTGGGTCAACCAAACGGTTCCTATCAGACCTCTTCAGCAACAACTGTTCCTTCACACGGACGCTTCCAAAACTGGTTGGGGTGCACACCTCGACGACAGGGAGGCTTCAGGCAAGTGGACTCTCGCAGAGACACTCTTTCACATCAATCTGCTGGAATTGGAAGCGGTGGCGAGGGCCCTCAAGTCGTTTGCAGTTTGTCTCACCGGCAAGTGGGTCACCGTTTGCGGCGACAATACGACAGCCCTGTCTTACCTGCGCCGTCAAGGTGGAACACGATCGCCTGCTCTCTCGAGAAAAGCGGAGGAGATCCTTCTGTGGGCTCAAGCCAAACAAATCTCCCTGTCGGTGGAGTATGTCCCGGGAAAACTGAACGTTTTAGCGGACCAGCTCAGCAGAAAGGGCCAGATCCTACCCACGGAATGGACTATTGCACATCAGTCTCTCCTCCCACTGTGGTCCCTCTGGGGGAAACCGCACGTGGACCTGTTCGCCACGAGGTTCAACTGCAGGCTGCCGGTCTACGTATCACCTATGAGGGACCCTCAGGCACTAGCGCGCAACGCCTTCTCGATGCCCTGGACAGGAATGTCGGCGTATGCATACCCTCCAACGTCTCTCCTACCCAAGGTACTCGAGAAATACAGCCGCGATCTACCCCGGCTGATCATCATCGCCCCATTCTGGGAGACCAGCCCTTGGTTCCCGGAGCTCACCAGCCTCTCACACGTTCCAAGCGTCCCTCTTCGTCTCACAAAAGACACTCTGCTTCAGCCACGCACGGGAGTCGGCCACGCCAACCCCCAACTGTTTCAGCTGACCGCATGGCTACTATGCGGTCAGGCCTGCGAGCACGCGGACTCTCAGAACAAACTGTGGACTTAGTACTCAAGGCGAGACGACAGAGTACTAACAAACTATATGACATACGGTGGGCCTCATGGTATGGTTTCTGTTTGTCCCATGGCATTTCTCCGTTAGATCCTTCCGGTCCGGAGTTTACTCAGTTTTTGGCTCACCTCCACCAGAACCGCGGCTTATCCGCTCAGACGTTAAATGGATACAAGGCTTCTGTTGTGCATACTATAACGGTAGCTACGGGCAAGAGAAATCCTTCTTTTTCCTTAGCTATTGAACTTTCACATCTGATTGATGCAGTCCGCAACAAGTCTGTGTCCTCGGGCGTTCGCCTTCCTCAGTGGGATTTGTTCGTTGTTCTGTCCTTTCTTCGGGATCAATGTGAACCTTTAGCATCGTTGTCTTTCAAGTTGTTGACATACAAGACAGTTTTTCTATTGTCTTTAGCTACGGCTAGGCGGGTTAGTGGCGTCCATGCTCTTAGCGGTCTAGGTTCGGATATTGAGTTCAATTCTTCGGATCAATCCATGACACTGTCTTTTCTTCCGGAGTTTCGTGCTAAGAACCAGTCCGCTCAGGCGTCCTCTCCTTCAGTGACAGTTCAGAGTCTTTGCACCATTCTGGCTCCTGATGACACCGACAGATTCCTATGTCCAGTTAGAGCCCTTCGGTTATACTTGAAGAGAACTTCTCAGTTCCGAGGGCACAAACGACGCCTGTTCGTTTCACTGAATGACAAATACATGAAAGACATTTCGAAATCCACCATTTCTAGGTGGCTGATAGATGCTATAAAATTAGCATACTCAAACGCTGACAAATCCTTGCCCCAAAACCCCCTGAGAGCCCATGAAATTCGGGCTATCAGCTCCTCCTTGGCCATGATCAAGGGTGTGGCCTTATCCAGCGTCTTGGAGGCCGCCTACTGGAAGTCAGAGACCACGTTCTTGAACTTCTATCTACGACATTTCTCCGCCAGGAGACAAAATGATACCTACGGCATCAGGAAGCTGGTGCTGGCACAGACCCCTGTCTCCTTGGTCTAACGGTAATTTATGTTGTTATTGTTTGTTGGGATGCATATATATGTATATGCCTGTTGGGGGAATGAAATTATATGTTCATACGGATGCTTCCGGTGCTATCACGGGGATACCCTGGGTAATCCCGTTTTTTGGATATAATGGGTATGAAATGTTTGCTCTTTGTTGGAAAGTTAAAAATTCAACAATGTTTTTTCTTACCCACCTCCTCGTTGGGAAACAACTCATTCGTAGTGAAACGGTAACATGATAGAATAGATTGGATGATTTTAGTTAATATAACTATCTATTCTATCTATATACTTACCGTTTCACTACGATCAAAGGTTCCCACCCACCTCCCTCCGACGAAAACATCGTTGCGAGTCGATTAGTCAAAAAATTTTATCATGATTCAAAGTTGGCTCCCCGGAAGTGACGTCAGGAAGGGGATCCACAGCAGCTCAGTGGTATTGCTAAACCAGACCAAGGGAAGTAAGTTAGTCTTGTGAAGACTAAGACTTTTTTGGTCTTTGGTAATTGGCATTAGCTCCAAATTGGAAGAGATAACTCATTCGTAGTGAAACGGTAAGTATATAGATAGAATAGATAGTTATATTAACTAAAATCATCCATTTTGTGTTAAAATTGGGGATGGGCTTTATAGTTATAGTCCGTAAAATACGGTAATCATCTATTGTACTATGTATAAATAAGTGTATTGTTTGTGGTGGTTTTCAGTCCAAGATTATCAATGCTATTGTCTTTTGGACTCAGTGTTGTGTTTTATACCATTTCATTTAGACCAATGTCTTGCTTTTGTTACTTTTTTCTCCGGCAAGTGATGCATTTTCGTGGTCAGATTAAATTGTTTTAAAAACTACTGCAATACATTACAACTTTGATCTGCATCACATCTATTTACGGCAACCACTTTTGACATTCATGATATACCAGTTAAAAACGTAAGGAGAGACTGAGAGAGCACATAATTGTGTACAAAATTTGCTCAAATAAAATGTCTACACTTACTTTTCAGCTCCAGCAGTTTCATTTGTTTAGTTTTTCCTGCTTCCTTATCTTTACTCATGAATGTTTGGGGCTTAGTTGTTGCCCTACTTAAGCTCTTTTCGCTCGTTCTAGCTCTTCAAATGTTTTCTTTCCTGCAATATGTTGAAAGATTACATATTACACCGTCTATGTAGTTGTTTTCTTTAATGTAAAGTGCGTTTCTGAAGTGTAGGAACAGCAAAGAAAATGTTTAATTTGCTCACCACTTGTTTGTAATAAAAGCTAGCCTCTAGCTTGGCAAAGCCAGCACCTTCGCGAGCCGCTATCTTCCCTAAGTAAAATGGCATCCAAGTTCTGTTCGAATCGATGCGCATTTGAATATTCCTTAATTTTTTCTAATGGTGAGAGGGATTTTGCCGAGTTGAATGTAGATTTTTATTGATAAGGCGAATGAAGATTTTGTTTTAACGTCCTCCGGCCTGGCACAAGCACATATAATGAGACATTTCTAAGAAATAAAGATAAGAAAATGTATTGATTATATTGAGAAGGTGTTGATTGTACAACCCTTTCATACAGCTATTTTCCCCCTATGTACCTTTGCAAACTTTACACGGATAACTTTACTCACTTCACTAGACTTTATGGGAAACGCAGTGTGCATGTAATGTGTGTGGATTATGCCAGACTTGTGCAGCTGATGTGTCTGTGTGTCAGTGGTGGACGACTTCATGTTGGGAGAGGAGTTTGATGAGAGTGACGATCCCCCTGCCAAACCCGACAGCGACAGTGACTTCCAGATTGACGGAGAGGAGGATTCCCCCGCCAGCGACCTCGACAAGGGACCGAAATCAGTGAAGGTGGGTTACAAGCTATTGTTTCCGGCCTTTAGGTTCAATGTGCTTCTTTCCTTTTAATTATGATTATTTCACCGATTTTGTTTTCAGTGCGAAAATTAAAATGGAACAAAAATAAATATGAAATATAATATGTTAGAGAGTGTTCAAGAAAATACCCATAACTCAAAACTGTCAAAAAATGAGATTTTGACTTTGCAAGCCTGTTATGAGAAACTAGCCCAGCGACGTAATCAATGCCCCTTTCGTGGTGCTGGGCCACAGATGATGTCATTGATGATGTTATAACTTTTGATGTCACAATTCTGGAGTGCTTGTGTTTGCTTCGGAACTGTCAGGAAAGATCTATCTTTATGTAAGACCAAAGACACATTGCATTATAATTTTTTTTAAAAGAAAATCTCTGAATTTGTCTGGGCAGTGAAGGGGTTACTTTATGTGTGTCGAACCGATGTATGCTTGTGACATTCTATCAACGCTGATTTGCAATGTTATGTGATCGCAATTTTCTTTCTCATTTTTTTTTGTTCCTTCAGAAGAAAACTCCAGCACGGAGCAGCAGACGGCGCAGTCGCCGAGGCTCGGACTCCGAAGAAGACGAGGAAGACTTTGAAGTGTCGGAAGACGAATATGTCCCTCGGCCCTCCAGACGGAGGGGAGGCAGGGGTGGTTCCAAGAGGAGGAGGAGAGCAGCAGACAGTGAGGAGGAGGAGGAGGAAGAAGAGGAGGCGGAGGAGGTAAAGGAGCGGGCAGTGAAGAAGAGAGGCAGCAAAAGGCTCGCTAAAAGCCCATCGAAAAGCCCCAGCAAGAAGGAGAAGAAACCGTGCTTCTATGGAGACAAATGCTACAGGTGAGTCGCTTGTTAGGGAAGTGGAATGTGCTGGGAGCGAGAAATATTTTTAGTTTTTGTTTAAACTTTTAACAAAAATGTATTTAACTTTTTTTTCCAACACATTTCATAATGAAATATGAAAAGGATAGAACGCACACATACAAAAAAGAAAAGAAAAAGACAAGAACTGATGAAATCAAATATCAAGAAAAGAAAATAAGCAGACCAACAATCAAAACAAGAATGCATAATCAAGCATAAATGCACATATGCTAGCATGGGTCAACCTGAGCATTGAAACCAGTAATACCACACGGCACACAAATCTAGCATAACTTAGTTCTTGACTGGCCAGGCTATTTTTACCCACCCTTCAACCTCCCCCCTCCTTTTCTGCCCATCTCCCCCTCCCCTCTCCATCATTCTGACCGTCCCGTGGTTTGCTCTTATCGGTCAGTTTGACCTCTTTCCCCCCTCCTTTGGCTTAGCGTGCAAGCGGCGGCATATGTAACCAATTAGCCAGATGGAGAGGGTGTTGTGTTTAACCTCTTCTGTTGTGCTGCTACACAGCTTGGACTGACAAGTAGTAGCCTATCGGCCTAACTTGCATCAAATGCGGGCAGAGAAAATTATACTAAGAAACTAGGAAAGTGTAACACTCAAACACTTATCAACAAAATGCCAATAACAAAAACACTGCACACACATCACATCACACTTAATATGTGCAAACATGCACGCGCACACACACACAACAATAACAGCAACAACAACATACAGTATTTATACAGCGCTAAATCTTGATAAAAATCAAATTGAAGCGCGCGCACACGCACACACACACATATATACATATGCTCGCACGCACGCATTCACACACACACAGAGAGAGAGAGAGAGAGAGAGAGAACTAAAAATAAGCACACAATAAAATTTACTAAAATTTATTCACTCTCTTCATACATTTCTGTCTTTCTCTCTCTCTCTCTCTCTCTCTCTCTCTCTCTCTCTTATCTTCCTGACTTAGGCAATTGCATACACGCAGACTAAGAGAGAGAGAGAGAGAGGGGGAATATTTTTTTTTATTGAGGATTATTAAAGGGTAAGCTACAATAGCTTCTTTGCACCATGCCCTTTCATTTACACACCCACACCATGCATAAAGCAAACAATTTTGAGAAAGAAAAAACCCCAACAAAGCACAACAGTGAAGTTGAGGAAATGAAACAAATGACAAAGACAATGACATGCAAATAAAAAGACAGAAGAAAAAGTGAAGGGGGGGGGGGGGGGGGCAGAGACAGGGCGAGTGTCAGACAAAAACAGAAACACAGAGTATGTCTAGCTGACTGAGATTTTGGCCTACTATTCTGAGCCGAGGTCAGCTTTCGCCTGCTTCTTATGGAGACTACACAGTCCGTGTTGAATCGGCGCTGGCACTGACATACTTATTCAATGATTTTCAAACTCGCCTCACGCCTGAAAGCGTAATAGCTATGGAACAAAACTTGTAAGATGGACTCGTTTTTAGTATACGATTCTGTCTGGCAACTTTTAAGGAAATAAAAAACTTAACCTAAAGCACAAAATTGCCTTAAAAAAAATAGTAGTTCTAAAGAAGAGAAACTTAACGAGAATTGACGAATTCTATCGTGGGAAACTACGAAAGTAGAGTTGTGACCTAGTCAATTATTCGAAATGAAAGTTGATACTTGTATCTGCTGAAAGCTACGGCCCTTATAAACAATGGCGCTCAATCAATGATCACAGTAGTATTCAAAACACTGCACAATCGGCACAACAACACCACCATGTAGAAATGAGACACTCACACCAGCACAAACATGAAAGCGTCTTTTCCACTGCCAGTACAGGGCAACAGTGCTTTCCTTTCCCGCCTCACAGCAAGATGGGCTGTAAGTGGGCCAGTGACCCACTGACGCCGGTTGCTTTAATTAGTTTTACAGCTCTTCTGAGCCTAAGTCCCAGGCCAGCTAAGATAGGTCGGAAAGGGGAGAGTTGGTGCGCCGTGACCAATAATAAAGATCGCAGCGATCATATAAATAATAATAAATGACGGTATTAACAATAGCGGTGGTGATATATGTGCACAGTCAGTGCCTTAGATAGATATTGTGTTCAAACAAGATGCATGCATGGGTCATATTGCATTATGTATCGACAAAAATTCAACAGCAAAGAACAATGACTCATTTTCGTAGGACCTGAATATTAGTATGCTGAAATGAAATATTTAAAAGTAAAGAAAGATAGATACTATCCCAGTTAGCGGAGTATAAGTTCAAACCGATTGTCCACTTTATTTGAGGCATGGTAGAAATCCGCGAAACAGTTTGAAACAAAATTATTAAAAAATGCATTGAAATGGCATGAAAAAGTGAAAACTTCTCTCTCATTTATTGAATTTTCTTCGGCCCCCTGGACCCCCGGCCATTTTCCTTGAAAACCACTTTGCCCCCACTACCATGCCTGTTGAGATTAGTTCATGGGAAATAGTAAAACACCCATGAAATGATTGTAAGAATTAGGTTGAAGATTACAATAAGAACAAGGTTGATTTACTGATTTTGCCTATTTGTGCCTTCGTGTAAGGTTAAATAATGGAGTCACTTTTTTATTCATGATTCACAATGTTAATTCAGTGTTCATGATTCACATGACTAGGTAGGTTTTAGGGACAGGCTTTCATAGCCTTAGGCCTCGTGGCCTATATAATGTCCTCTCTTTGAATGAGTACTTTGTATGAAATTTTTGGCCTATTATAACGTTCAATGCCATCCATTAATCAAAATCATAAAAAAGATCTTTGAATTTTGGACTTGAATGTATTAGTATTAGGTGCAAATTTCATGTTAGATGATAAACAACTCCAGTGAGTAGCAACTCTGTGTGAGTAAGAAATTTTTCTTTTATTAGTTCTACAATACTTGACATAAATTTTAACTCTCAGAATGTCTGGTGTTTAGTAACATGTGAAACACAAAAGATGGAATCAATTGAAATGACTGTTCATGATTCACAACTACAACGCATTGCAAATGATCAGTGATTATGCAAGTCACATGAATACATACAACTCACATTTTACACAAACTGTCACATTTGATGCAGTGGAACCTCCATTATAAGACCTTCAAAAATCATGAAGTTTATTTTACGTCCTCTCGGCCTAAGCCATGTGGGAAACAAAAATCATCCAAAATGAGGTCTTATAAGGGAGGGGTCTTATAAGGGAGGTAATTGTAATACTTACAAAGAAGGGCAATGTCTCAGAGAAGTAGGTCTTATGTGGGAGGGAGTCTTATAATGGGAGGTCTTATAAGGGAGGGGTCTTTAAGGGAGGTAATTGTAATACTTACAAAGGGCAATGTCTCAGAGAAGTAGGTCTTATGTGGGAGGGAGTCTTATAATGGGAGGTCTTATAAGGGAGGGGTCTTATAAGGGAGGTAATTGTAATACTTACAAAGGGCAATGTCTCAGAGAAGTAGGTCTTATGTGGGAGGGAGTCTTATAATTGGAGGTCTTATAAGGGAGGGGTCTTATAAGGGAGGTAATTTTAATACTTACAAAGAAGGGCAATGTCTCAGAGAAGTAGGTCTTATGTGGGAGGGAGGTCTTATAATGGGAGGTCTTATAAGGGAGGTAATTTTAATACTTACAAAGAAGGGCAATGTCTCAGAGAAGTAGGTCTTATGTGGGATGGAGTCTTATAATGGGAGGTCTTATAAGGGAGGGGTCTTATAAGGGAGGTAATTTTAATACTTACAAAGAAGGGCAATGTCTCAGAGAAGTAGGTCTTATGTGGGAGGGAGTCTTATAATGGGAGGTCTTATAAGGGAGGTAATTTTAATACTTACAAAGAAGGGCAATGTCTCAGAGAAGTAGGTCTTATGTGGGAGGGAGTCTTATAATGGGAGGTTCCACTGTTAAAAGTAAAGTAGTGTTAAAAAGGATTTTTATTTTATTTTATTACAGTGTACATGTTTTTTGATATCTAGAATAGTAGGCAGGGTTTTCTTTCTTCTTTGATTCTATTTTTGTTATTTGAATGTCTCTCACTTTTGTTTACCATTTGCGTTTCATTTCATTTTCTATTCAGTGTGATGAGAAGTGCCCAACTTATGACGCTATGTGAAGTGCCTTGTGGCATTTATAATTTAAAAAATATTCTGTCTCAGGAGGAATCCTGACCACTTCAAGCAGTTCTCCCACCCTGGTGACTCGGAGGAAGAGGAGGAAGAAGAGAAGGGGGAGAAGGAAGAGGAAGAAGAAATTATGGAAGAGGAAGAGAGTGGCAATGAGAAGGAGGCTGGGGGCGACAGTGAGAAAGAGGCAGCATCAAAAGAAAGGTAGGTACAGTACACTCATTCCCCTCGTTCTAGCTCATTTCAGTTTTCCACAGAGAGCTATTTGTTTCAAGTTATTTCTTTTAGCAGCGGCAAATATTCTTATCATTGATTGTGGTTAGGGATAGGACAAGACCTTACAAGTGGTATGCCACCATAATGCCACAATGTAAGCCTAATGGATAAACTTCTTTAAATTGGTTAATGCTGGTGACGAGTGTTAACAAAAGACATGTACTGAAAGGAGCTGAGAAAAGCTACTGTGTAGGAGCTTCGTAATGCTCAACGCAATGCAGTCATTCCCTTCTTTTACATCCTTTTTTTTGGAGAATAGAAAGAAGACATCTTATTTTTTTTAAGGACAAAATTTTGTTGAAAAGCAATGCTTTGTCAGATTTTTATGACAAGGGTTTTTTTCTCCTTTTTTTCTTGTTTTTTTTAGATTCAGGCCCTGTGGGGGATCTTTCAGTACAAATAGTTATCCCACCTTCTGCAAGTTCTTGCTAGCAACTTCCTCTCATCTATCACTCTCTGTGATTCCTCTGTCTTTCCCTTTCCTTACCGTCATCTACTATTTCTCCTGCCTTTTAAAAAAAAAAATCTTCCCAATAATTTTTTTCTTTGTCACCGTGCTCCTCCGATATTGGGAGACCAGTGAAAACTGGACACATACGTACCTCACTCATTATGGCCATATGGCCTGGGAATACAGAAGAAATACATGCATTGTAACGGTAATGTTTATAATCAAAGTAAACATTGCTGTGGATAGGTTTGCTTTGCTATGTCTTAATACATGTGTTGGTACAACTCCCCAAAATGAAAAAAAAATGAAAAGCAGAGTCCAGGGATCCATGGCTCCAGCAGGGTGCAGGGGCAGAGCCCTGTAGGACGATTCAGGGGGGCAACTTAAGAGAGAGATATAATGAGACAGACAGACAGTTAAAATGATAGACAGAGACAGTTTGAGTCTGATAAGCCATGTAAAATGATTACATTGCCTTTGTAAACTTCCAAGATAGAACAACTAGACTTAGTTCAAAACGCCCCAAATCGCTTGTCAATTTTAAACAAAAAAATTGATGAATTAGAAAACCCTGAAGTTCAGTTTCTGAAAAAAATTTAAATACCGAAATCTATATAAAAATGAAAGAGTAGCACCCATGCACATGTAATGTTAAAACTTAATATTGCTGAAGATAGCTTTGCTTTTTATGCCTGAAAGACAAATAATGAGTATTCACGTTCCTTATCTTTAAAATATAGAAGAATGTTGCTGTGGATGTTTGTGTTCTTACTTCTACAAACTTTTGTTTGTCACCAGTAGAGTATACAGTGAAACCCGCTTAGTACGAATTCCAGGGGAGAGGGCCAATTTACTCGTTGTAAGCATTGCTCGTTCAAACCATTTTATCGACTTTGGCAACCCTGACGAACCTATCAATCGCTCCTCACATCTACTGTGATGTGCGTGCTGGTAAAGTGTGAAAAAGACAGAAAAACAGAAACAACACACTTACCCAACAAAGCATGGTTGTAAGCCCAGTATCCTGTATCCATAGGGTTTTTAATGCCGATTACAAACACTTTAAAACAGTTTATTAACACACGATAACATCAAAAACATAAAATCCACACACGCGCTTTAAGAGAAAGTTAAAATTTCCTGGAAGTCACAAGATCAGTGCGCAAAGAGTGAATCCAGTGTCGTCTGCTTGCGCTGCAGATACCCAAGAAGTTATATCGGCCAATCAGAATGCCGCTTACATATCGAGGGGTCAGTCAAGATGGCGATGCTGTTGTCAGTGTGTTCTCGTTCTAGCCAGGTAGTTGTGCAAGAAAGCTTGACTTTGGGATGGCGGTGTGGTTGTAAGTGCGTTCTCATTCTAACCGTGTAGTTTTTGCATAAAAGCTTGACTTTGGGAGTCAATAAATTGTACGTTATATGCAAGTTGCTCATTGTAGCGAGCTCGTTGTATGCAGAATTATTTAACAAGAAAAAAGAAGGCTTGTGGTTGGGAATTTTGAAACCACTCGTTGAACACGGGCTCTCGTTTAAACCGTACTCGTACTAAATGGGTTTCCCTGTATATACAAAATATTCACAATTCTCAGGGCTCCCAATCGTCATGCAAAACAAGGGGTCCCAGGGACTCCTTCACTTACGTTATAGAGGGTCCTAGAGGCGGGATAGAGGGTCCCAGTGGCATAGCGAATGCTGAAAATAATGTTTCTAGTGCATCCCCGGGACCCCCTGCACATTCTTTTAGAGGGTCCTATAGAATTTTAGTGCTTCATAGACCCCCAAATGGGGGTCCTTGGGAGGCCCGATTCTTTGTCTGTTATGATTGAACAGTTTTCAGGCAAATTTTTCAAAACTTCCGCGGAAAAAAAAAAATTCCGCGTAAAGGACCGATCTTGCCGTATTCTTATATCTACAAGTCTCTATTTGGCGATTCTCAAACTGGTTAACCGGAAGTCGCTTTAGCTCACTCGCTTAAGTTCAATTGTGCGAAGGAAGGCGAAATGAGTAGCTCCCGCTCAACAAAAGTAGCGATGTTAGCTGAAAATGTTTGTGGAAGGCTATTTGTGCCGACCAAATTTTCGGACCCCCTACTCGCTGAATAAAACTTGTGACGTGAGGTAGGTGAAAAGGTGGTTGGAAATTTTTTTTGGGGGGAACGTAGTGCACGCGAACCCCCCCCCCCCACCCCCCGTCAACAAAACTTCCGACGGTGGAAGGATTTCTCGGACGAAAATGTTTCCTCTTTTTTGATCTTCATCCACTTTCATGCCTGAGTTTTGTTTGAAGTTTTTTGTTGACGAAAATATGAATGTGGTGGCTTTCTTTTTTTCTTTAAATCAGGTTTTTGATTGATAATCTGAATCTTCTGATTGATTGCAGTGGCGAGGATGATGGAAAGTGAAGCGGAAGAAACACTGATGCTAATGCAGAATAACCACATGTGAGCGTTGAGGGTGGGTGGCTTTCTTCTGCCTGTCCTGTGCGGGACAGGGGGGACGGTGAAACCAGTCGTTTCATTGATGTTAGCATGGTGCATAGAGAGCAAGGCAGCGTTACTACGATGGACACCGAAGGATAGGAACCTACCCAAAGGTTCTTGTGTCACAAGACAATGACTGAGGCAACCTTTCTTTTTTTTTGAATATTGTTTCTGTGCATTTATGGCAACTGGGTGTGGTTCTGTGAAGGGTAGTTTTTGTTTCAGGAGTCCAAAGTCACAAATGCGAGAAAGTAGAGTGCGTGTGAAACTATTCTGTCGTGGCAGCTGGTAGACAAACGATGCCAGATGTTTTGTGTCTGATGTCAAATGTGAACTTGCTTATATGTATGATTTTTATGTATTTTTTTATATTTTCTGTGAAAAGAGAAACTTCTGTAGCAGGGAGGAAAATAATAAAAAAATACAATAAAAAAAAAATACAGACAAACCCCTATTTTACGACCCTCTGTTAAGCGACCACCTCTCATTTGAGACTGGATTTGTTGGCACGGATGCATTTTACTATGTAAACGACCTCTCTTAAACGACTTCCTCTAAAACGCCACTTACGACCGCCAATTTGTTGGTTTTTACGACCGTTGTTGTCTGCATAGACTTCGAGCAAAGGGAAACAACCACGGTCAAGGGCCTGAAAGCGGAGTCGCTTCCCTTGTTGTAGAAAAGATGGCGGAATGCGTAGGAAAAGCACGAAAACCACTGACTTTGAAAAAGAAAACCACTGACTTTGGACGAGAGTGGAGGTGATTAACAGAAGTCGGCGAAGTGAAACTGTAATACATCGATTGCACAATCCTATGGAGTTGGAAAGACCCAAATCCAGTTTTAATATGTCATTGTATGTGTGCATGAAGAAGACAGTATGAACTGTGCTGAACTTTTTCTTTCTACGGCTGCCAGTGAAAACCTCCGTCATACGACCCCTCCAATTTACGACCGATTTTTCCGGACATTTTGGAAGTCTTAAAATAGAGGTTTGTCTGTATACTTTATAAAAAAAAAATTAGTACTGAAACAAAATATTAAAACGCCTGCAGCAAATAATATGACAGCTCAGCTGGTCCTTGATCTAAGCATTGAGGACGAAATGAAGATCCAAGATGTGTTCTAAAATTTGACATACATTTTCTGTGCAGTTGAACTTTGTAATGTTGTGCTTCAGTGGCATTGTTCTGCTGTTCATGGGTGAAAGTAGTTCAGGAATACTCCTGAAATGAGGAATAAAAATCTGATAGAAAGAGTCTTCAGGATTGGCCATCTTGTCATCCGGAACCACGGTCTTATAAATTCCTCAATTTCTGCCAACTTTAACCAATTTGATGGCAGATTAAAACAAAATAATGGCATGCAATTCTAACACAAACCCCACTGATCCTGTATATCCACACACACACACACACATTGGAAATGACTTTTAACGTGGTCACCAGGTCAGGAATTCAGAGAACATTGAAACGTGTCATTTTAGGGTTGAGAGAATCTTTTACTTTTACTCATGGCTGTTGTAGAAAGTCAGTTGCACATTCGCATTAATGGTAATCAAGTAAGAGAGATCGTGCCTCTGAATCTAGGCAACACAGGGCTCCCAATCGTCCTGCAAAACAAAGGGTCCCAGGGACTCCTTCATTTACAGTATAGAGGGTCCTAGAGGCGGGATAGAGGGTCCCAATGGCATTGCGAATGATGAAAATAATTGTTCTTGTGCATCCCTGGGACCCCCTGAAACATTCAATCAATGTGTTGAATTCTTAACTTGCTCATCATGGTACAAGTTTGCAGAACACAAAGGGTAATGCTTTTGTTGAACTACATTTGGAAATGGTATGTTCATCTCAAGACCCTAGAGGCGGCCAATTTCACTTCAGATTAGCCCGCCTAAAGCAGAGAGCATGGGAAGGATGACAACAATTCAAGAGGAACTTGCATGCATCTGTAGAACTGTTGGGTCCTCAGTGCTTTTTACTCTTAGTTTGACAGCTGACTGCCTTTTCGTAAATGCATGAAGGATTTAAAACTTGGAAGAAGTAAAAACAGCAAACCTGTTTGTTATTATGTTAAGATGAGAACATGTTCAGTTTATTCAATTATTGTGCAACCTTTACCGTCTTAAAAAGTTGTTGAAACAAACGATTTGGTACATGTATTAATCAAGGATTAACATGACTTTTCATGGTACATCATGTCAATGTGACGTCGTGTTTTCTCTCCAATGACTTGGAAAATGGTGTAAAACAATATAATCACACCGACTATAATCATAGAAACACAATTTTGTCGTCAAAGGACTTCTTGGGACATTGAACTGCTAGAATGAGCAGGGCTTTTAGCATAAGAATGACCGGGGGGCGAGTTTCACGAGAGGTCACTTTGCGCGCACATAAAGTTTGCGCCAAAAGGGGTCTACTCTAAGAAACGACTTTACAAAACATTTGCGGAAAAAATACTACAAACTAATGAAGTAATGTCTGATGTTAAAGTATTAACCTTACCCCCCCTCAAAAGACCTAATTTGGGATGATTTTTGAAGGTCTTATAAGGGAGATTCCACTGTATTATCAATCTCATTCCAACTTTGGAAGAGGAGTCAGAGCGCTTGCGAAGCAATCAGCAAACAATGGTGTTTCTTAAGACATCTTTTGTTGAATTGCTTGAACTATTCTGAGCGCTCGCTCTCGTGAAGCTCCCTCCCGGTTACTTACTATTTGGTCAATAGCATTTCTTTTAGTACCCACCCTTCAAGGGAAATATATTCCCCATCACTGTGCTCCTTTTAATAGAACATGGGTGCAACTTTTCCTGCTATACAAGGATTTCCTGTTTTTTTAATTTTACCAGAAAAGGAATTTTTTTTTTTTTTAATTTGTCAGACAAGATGTTTGTGTGTCTACTGCATTTTTCAAACACTTTAAGATAAGCATTTGTATAAATTGCGGAACTAAAATACCTTCATACATCAAATATTTCTTCATCTGCAGGCGGACATTACCCCTAGACCCCGGCCTTTCAGTTTTGTTTCATTTCGTGTGGTTGCACCCATGATAGAATACTTTGACCTTGTCTGCTGTGGATCACTGATTGACTAGAGGTGTCGCCATGGCAGTGTCATCTTTGTTCATACCATCGTCATTTTGTTCCAGCTTCATCAGTGGGAACCAGAATGTGGTTGAGGGTTAGTCTCCAAGATGTGTACTGTACATCGGAGCTAATCCTTTGCCTCCCTGGTTGTTTTTTTTTTAGTGAGTTCAGCGATTTTAGCTCTCTGTACATACCCTTTTTGGTTGTTTTTTTGCATTGTTCGCTTTTACTTTCTTTTTGTAGAAATGCAATACATTTGTGTTACTGTTAATACTATCTGTGTGATTTTATTGTATTGTCACTGCATGGCATGAACGAACCAGTCAGCATTCTTGTTTTATGTTAGCACCATGTTTGATTTTATTTCAAATTAATGGGTCCTTGAATGGTAATTGCTCACTTAGGCATACAGATTACAGATCTGTTCTCTGTGTATGTGTGTGTGTGTGTGCTTTTCTTCTATCCACCAGAATAGCTATTAAAGATAAAAAGTGAATACACAGTCTGTGCTTAAGGTCTGTGTACACGTTAACATTATTCACAAAATATCGCCATTTCCCCGTGGCAAGTGTTAGGCCACTCATAATACAACTCACTGTGTTGCCATGGGGAAATAGTGATATTTTGTGAATAATGTTGACGTGTACACAGACATTTAGGAATATGGATAAAGTTGTCCTGAGTTATTAAAAATAACTATTGCTGCTTTATAAACATACACAGCACCACAAACGCTCGAAATATAGCTGTTGAGCTAGTTTTGTTTGGTTGATTTTCTTCTTCTTGTTTTTTGTTTGTTTGCTTTTAAATTATAAATCGAGTGTGACTATTTTTAAGATAAAAAACAAACAGAATTGCTTGCTGCATGCAAAATGAAAAGTTTGGGTAAAATGTTTTTGCGCACTGCAGGTTGAAGAATAAACTTCGTCCTCCCCTTGTCTTGTGGTCCCTCTTTCTGCTTACCTCCCCATCCTCGTGTCTCTGCATTATGATAGGGGTAGGTGTGGGCGTAGAACAAGACTAGACACTGGTGTTCAGGCTAGCTGGACGACTCACAAGTGTGTATCAGTGATGTACCAAGGATCAAAAAGTGACAGGACAAATTGTCCTCAGATAAGAGAAATCGATAGGACAATGTCCTGGCTCTTGCATAAATCAATAAGATAAAGCGTGCCAGAGTTAAAAATGCAATCAGACATTTGTTCTGACAGGGAAAAACACAATTACATTTTTAATTTTAATAGGTCAATGGCCTATGACCGGGGCCTCGGGACATCACTGTGTATAAGCATTGACAAAATATCAAGAAAATCTGCCACAGGTCAATTATCTGTCACTTCATATCAGATCTCAGAGTGTACTTATTTGAGCAGAACGTTGTTTTGTATTAATTTAGTCAAGAGTAGCATTTGAAGAATTTGTGTATGAATAGGTTGGGGCAAGGTTGGAAGTTTAGCTTCACGCTACCCATGTTTTTGTTGAGCGCACACAATTGCAATGTGTTGATAAAATTCAGCCAGAAGGAGAATACATATTATTTAAAAGGTCAGACTGAAGAGACTTACTGGTTATGCTGGAAGCCTGAGATCACATATCAAGATCTAAGGTCAAAACCTGACAGCAAGAGAAAAACATTCCATCACATCAATGTTTAAATTCTATTTTCAGTAAATATTTGACCGCTGCATGCTGCAATCTTGTTCTAGCTTATTCTCAATACCTTAATAGTCAAAATATAAATAAACAAGCTTTGTTTCGTTCTACTTAATGAAAAACTTCAACACTGTATTGATATGTAGAACTTTTAAAAAGCATTGGATTTGAAATTGCTACATTTTATGGGACTTTGGTGGTGGAATTTTCATATATTGGATGTTTTTACTTTTTTTTTTTTTTAGTTGCTTATCAGTTATACATATACATGCATATCTTTTCAGTGTTCAACAATAATTATTTATAATAAAAAATAAATATCTGTCATAATTTGCCAAACATTGAGAGCTATCAGATGTACTTGCTGTACCACAGAGGGGAGTTAATTAGGAAAAGAGAGTAATTACCCTTTGTTCAATTTCGTCATCTCTCTTGGCCTCACTATTTCATTCAATAATTATGAAGAATCAACTTTTGTAAAAATGACCAGTTGTTGAATTCTGATGCTTTCCAGTCTGACAACATACCATTTTTCATTTAGTTGCAAATGGTGATTTTTATTTTAAAGATTTATTTGTGCTTACAGATTTCATGGAAACAGTTCTGCAAGTGCTTTGATGTTGTTTGCTCTTCTTTTTATTGTTTTATTTAGAGAAGCAACTTAACTCTCTCTATACTAAGAGAGAAAATGGAGTTTTACGTCCTCTTGGTCTGAATCAGACGCATAAGGGACATTTGTAAATACAAATATGGTTGGAACAATACTGGAGGCAATGCCCGGAGGCAGTACGAAACCAGTAAAGTCCCGATTTTTAAAATTAATACTGATAGCTGTAGCGGTGACCACGCCTCGGTAAAACCTCATCGGCTATGGCACCGCTACAAGTATTAGATAGGAATAAATTATCTCTATACTAATGTACGCTATAGCGTACATGCCGCGCACAAACGTTCCACACTAGGCAGGTTTGCATCATTACATAAAAATTATTTAAAAAATAATGCTTAACCGCAGTTTTGAAAATTTGCGGCATTTATAATAATTCCAAAGTAAAATTGTTATTATTTGCAGATTTTTAAAAAAGCATGACAAAGACAAAGAGAGGGGTGGTGACTCATTTGCATTCATTACGGTACTAAAAATAGACGAAGTGATTTCATTGGTTGAAAACTATTTAGGGACCGTAAAGGAACACTTCTATACGAGTTTGGGTTGCATGGCTTCGCGGAGTTGTGAATTGTGAATGGCTAAACGCTATAGCGTACATTAGTATTGAACCGTTGTAAAGGGAAGCAATCAGCCAGTAAAGAGCGAGTTAATGACAAAAAAACAGTATTTGACATGAGAAGCAACAATACACAGTAAATATTGATTGAAACAATGTTAACAAACCTTCACTGTGGATCAAAAATCAAGTCTTTTGTTTTTGCTTAAAATTTCAGAAAACCGGAATCTTGGCTGGAAATAGAAAAACAACTGGGTTGTGACCATGGACCATATTGGGGTTCCGTCACTTGCTTTCAAGTAGATGTGTTCAGTTTTTAGATTTTGTGTAATGCATTCATGCTACTTTGTGTTGTTTATAATGGTGTGAGTATTTTGTATAATGTGTAGATGCTAGTGTATGCTATCTTTAAATAGTTTAATGCGTACATGCCACATTACTTTGTGCACACAGGAAAAAAAAAGGAAACGGTAAGGGGGATAAGGGTAGAGGGGTTGTTAGGGGAGGGGTAGTGGAGGTCGCGCGATTGTTAAGGTTCGGGAGGATGGGGAATATCAACCCTGTGCTGGGGAGCTGTGCGCAGCTTGATGGGATACCCCCACCCCCCTGCCCCCACTCACTCCCTGCCCATCACCTAGGGTAGCTAGCTGCTAGGTAGGTAGGCAGATGGTTGGTTTGTTTTTTGCTTTGTTTTAGGATTGTTTTGTTAGGTTTTGAGTGGGGTAGGCTAAGGTCCATTGGGGTTTTGAGTTATGCGCAACTAATGGTATGTGCGCAACTAAGGCCGGGTTCACATTAGATGCATAAGTTCCGTACGGAAAACCATAAATAAGTGGAAGGAGGATAAAAGTTTACGCATATATGGAAAATTCGGACACGTGTGCAAATCTTTTCCCTTCTTTGTTTCACTTATCTATGGATTGCGCACGAGTTTCCACGTGGAATATCCGCTTATGTGTGTACACGGCCTTATGGTATGATGAAAGGACACTACCCCCCTCTTGTTTAGAGTGGATAAAGGTAGTACTAGTAGGTAAATAGCTTGGTAAGTAGGCAAGTAACAAGTGTGAAGTTGGAACCAATAAGTAAGTGCACAATTAATGATTTTCAGCTGTAGTGAAAAATAGTACAGCTTGGTCTTTTCTGAGCGACTAGGAGGCATTTGCACTAGCTCTTGAGTACAGCACAGCCGTCAAGGGATTAGTTGACTTTGCCCCAAACCAGTTGCCTTCAAGTCCTCATGGCCAGCAGCTTAGCTTAGTTTGCGTTCACATAACGACAAAAACTATGAACTATTTCAGAGAACAAAAGAAGAATGACCATATAGCAATGCCTTGGTAGATGCAGAGAACATCGACTCAGGAGACTGCAGTTTTAATATTTAATTGTCCAAACAAATCGGTTGTTTTCAATGTTTATATAATCATTTTTAAGTTTCAATTCCTGGCTTTTGTAACCTTCAAGCAAGTGTTCAGTTCCCTATTTACTCTGCAACAGTACAAGTCATTAATGCGAGTTGTTGAGTTATTTGTAGACACCCACCACCCCGGCGGGCTTCTCTCTGATGTGAGAACTAATATATAGCATTTAAAATCAGAAAATTGAATTAAAAAAGATTACATTAGAATTCTTGAATGCTTTATTAAAAAGAGGGGAAAAACTTGTAAAAAGATTGATTTTTTAAACTGAAATAGAAATTGTCCGTTATGAGACATGAACCTTGCTCCTTCAAGGTAGTTGGGTGGGTTTTTTTAAAGTGGGGTGGGAGGAGGCAGAAGTTTTCAGTTGTAAAAGTCGAAAGACATGATAAATCCTTAAATGAAATAAACAACATTCACATTGAACCTATTGTATTGCATGTCAGGGAGAATACACAAACTTGAAAAATATTCACAAAATGTTTGTGTTCATGCTTTTGGATATGTAGTAAACCGCATTATGAACAACAACAAAAGATGGTTAAGAATCGAGCAGCAAATAAATATTTTCTGCTAGATCAGAGGATGCGAGTGAGGTTTCTTAACCCTCTCACTCTGATCAATCGAACCGATAATCTATATTGAATACCAAGTGATGGGAAGTAACTCCGAACGTCACACCAAATCTTTTATTTAAAAAAATCACCCAGAATAAAGTAACTCGCATTTAATTTCTGAAAGATGCATATTGAATAGCAATGATGATATTTTCATTCCAAAGCTAACACACTGTCACACAACAAACCATGAATTGGAATTAAAAAATCCGTAATGGCGCTCCGAGCATTGCGCCGAGTCAATACTGCGCACGTCACGTGGAAAGAAGAAATTTTTTTGGGTCACTTCGAAAAATCCGTTCAAAAAGACTAGTGGGTCCTTTCCCTTGCTGTAAGAACCAAAAACGGACCACTGAGAGTCAGGAACAGGAAGAACTAACTAACATTGTGGGTAGGGCAAAAGTGAAAGTGAAACTACTAGACCGGGCGTTCAGCGGGGGCTACGGGAGCCAATGGTAAAGACAAAATCGGTCGGATCTGGCGTATGCAGCCGTGAGAGGGTTAATGTTTGGAGTGCATTACTTGTGTTCGTTATACCGGTAGTTCCCACGTTGTAAGTGTGTTGGACCACGCATTGACTTGGTACATTTGTTTGTTTTCTTGGGTGTTGTAGACTTGGTTTTTTTTTTAACACAGGTGGGCCTGGTTTACTGTTTGGTTGTTGATGCTGCTGCTGCTGCTGTAAATAGTGTAACATTTCCCAGCTTTGTTAGTTGTTTTCTTGGTTCTTTTTCAACCCTCTGTCTCTATGCATGCACATCGCTACGAGGACTTCATACAACTGGAATTCATTTGTCGCATTCATTTATCATATCGCCATCATATTCTCATTTTTGGGTGTAGATTTTTTTTTAACCTTTGTTCTCAATGTTATTGATCGTCGTTTTGTTATGGCTTGCCATCCTAATCATTTTAACTGCCATGGTGTAGTGTGACCATAGTGTGTTAGTACGCAGAGATGTATTTGTAACTTTTACATATTGGTATCTTTTGAAAATGACAAAATATATTCAGTGAAATGCAAAAGCTTTTGTTTATTTTTTGGGTTTTTTAATAGAAAAAGTATGCGAATGGTTACTTTATGCATGTGTGTGTGTGTGTGTTTCTGAATGATTTCCGTATGTGCGCGTGCGTGTGCATTCACCATTCTGCAGTACTATTTTCAAAGTTGGCTACTCGTACTTGCTGGCACACTTCATAACCTGTGGAATATATGTTGAAAGTTTACTGGAGAAGAAATGTAAAGATATTATATCTGTCCCTAAAATGGCACTGCACAATCACCATTCTGCATTGTTTTATCTCCAATGGTCAACTTGGGACGCTGAATTCACCACCAGGGGGCAATCAAACCAGTAGGGGCTTAGCGTGTGATATTCTTAGTTGGGGGTAGTGAGTGAGAGAGAGGGAGAGGCTCATCTCCCCCTCTCTCTCTCTCTCTCACTACCCCCAACTAAGAATATCACGCGCTAAGTCCCTACTGGTTTACTGTCCTGAAATGTGCGTCCTAAGCTGCTCATAATACACACAACAAATAATATTCGGGTATCACTCTCACCAAATCATAAACCACTTCCCCAAATCCTAACCATGATCATAAGTATGTTTATCCGAATACATTTCACTTATTCAACAATTCACTGATAGTTGTTCAACAATACGGCATGACAATAATGGATGCCGAGGCAACACACGCTTAGAAAGAACTTCAAAGGAAAACAAAGCAGATGTGAAACAATGGACAAAGTATAGAGCACAATTTGCAATCAAGAAAAAAACATGATTGTCAGTCAAAATCATATTTTATCTCCGTGGGTGTGCAACTAAATAAAACAAAAAGAAACACCGTTGTAATTGTATATAATATTCTTTCCCGATTTTTTAAACAAAAAAAAGAATGAATTTAAAAATAAACCTTGACAATTCTGGGGAAAAAGTATAATGCTACCTCCATTATCACAACTTATGAAAATAAACCTTGAGCAATAACATAACCACATCCCCCAAAAATTGTGAGTGGAACTTTATGACCATTTGAATGACTGTATTGCAAATGCTTTATATTACAAGGACAAACTGAAATTCATGTTATCGTCGCCCATACTCATCAATAAATATATGTTGAAAATGTTTTATATTACAAAAGAATCTGACCTTGCCTCCATGAAATGAATTCGCTTATGAAAATACTTTATATTACAAAAACAAAATATGCCCTCTCGTCACAATCAAACAGCTGATGTCAACCAATGCCTTTTGTTACCAAAAAGACTGCTTTATATTGCAAAATAATTTGACCTTGCCTACATGAAAATGAAACGAATCAAATTTGAAAAATACTCTATGCTATGAAAACAATATGCCTTTCGTCTCTGTCCAAAGAGTGATACCGATAAATTGACCCCAGCGTCATAATTAAAGTCACAATTGATTTTGTAATGACATCAATCTCTGGTTGGCCTACCTCCCCCCCCCCCCACCCCCACCCCCTTTATCACACTGGTTATTATTTTTCACACTGCCTTGCACGGACAGTGCGAGCGCACACAAACTGGAGTCTGGGAGGAATGAAGCGTCTTATCGCTGCACAGGCATGGCGGTGGCAGACCCGGTAGACAACTGTGCGTCCTCATCTCGCCACATCTGCGTCACCGTCTTGATCTGGGTGTAGAATTGGACGCCCTGAAACACAAAACATACCCTTGCTTGTCCAGTGGTGATTTACTGCTTTTGAGTAACTCAAAGCTGATAATTATACTACCCCCAAAAAGCGCACCTGAATATAGGGCGCACCCCCAAACTTTTACACAAAACTCTGAATTGGTTATTATAGTTTCTTACTTTTTTTTTGTTAATCACTTTATCAGACGCAGGTCTCTCAGTCTGGGAAAAAAAAGTTTTGCCTATTATAGTCCGTCTTAAAATCCTTTAGTGCGAAAGAGTGGGGACATAACCTGGGCAACGTATCTCCACTATAAACAAATTCTAGCAATCATCAAACTTTTCCTAAACGGTTGTATACACACAACAATGAAAACTGAACTTCCAACTAAAGTCTAGTCTATCAAATCTATGAATAAATCGCGGGAAAATCCATGCTTTTGCCACCCACCTGCTTGCCATAGAAGTTGGTGTCCCCGCGGAAGGAGCCCCGCGACCCAGTGAAGGAGAACATGGGCAGGGGCACAGGGATGGGGACATTGACCCCCACCTGGCCCACGTCACACTCCATGGTGTACTTGCGGGCCGTGGCCCCGTTGGTGGTGAAGATGGCCGTGCCGTTGCCGTAGGGGTTGGAGTTGACCACCTGAATGGCCTCCTCCAGGGTGTCCACCTCCATGCTCACCAGCACGGGGCCAAAGATCTCCTCCGTGTAACACTTCATTTTGGGCTGAAAGAAACAAAGGCAACTGCAGCACGGGGCCAAAGATCTCCTCCGTGTAACACTTCATTATGAGCTGAAAGAAACAAAGGCAACTGCAGCACGGGGCCAAAGATCTCCTCCGTGTAACACTTCATTTTGGGCTGAAAGAAACTGGTAACTGCAGCACGGGGCCAAAGATCTCCTCCGTGTAACACTTCATTTTGGGCTGGAAGAAACAAAGGTAACTGCACCACGGGGCCAAAGATCTCTGTGTAACACTTCATTTTGGGCTGAAAGAAACAAAGCCGACTGCAGGGTAATCTTAAAGACCCAGTGACGCACCACGATTAAGTCCCTTGGTTTTTTTCTGGGTAACTGTGACCCACATCCAAATTTCCCCAACTTATAATTGAGGCTGCTCTTTAAACTGATGTGTCGGTTCGAATTTGGGGCCATCTAAATGGGAGTCAGACTTGGTTAAAAACAAGATTTCTTTCCAGTTATAAGAGGGAAAACCAGTGAAACCCGTGATTTTGACACGTGATCTGGTGGATCTTTAAAGGCTGTTGTACGCATTGTGTAGCATCTTTCTTTTGCCATGGCAACCTAATAGATGGTTTCTATCCGGCCAGTAGGACTGCACTCAATGGGGCTGTATGTGTGTGTGTGTGTGTGTGTATGTGTGTGTGTGAGTGAGCGTGTGTGTGTGAGTGAGCGTATGTGTGTGTGTGTATATGCGCACACGCGCGCATGTGTGTATGTGAGTGTTTCCTCCCCCAGCTTTCTCTCCCTCTCTCTTCCTCCCTATTCCCTTCTCTCTCTTCTGTTTGGTTCTTTGTTGTTGTTTTTTTCTTTCATTATACTGATCATAATGTTTTCTGTTTTGTGTTCCTGTAAATATGTTAAGTTCATTGATTTTTGATTGATGTGTATTTTTTTATGAGGGCAGGATGAAAAAAAGCTTTGTTAGCTTATTCTTTAACCCTCAATAAAGATGATTTTGACTTGACTTGACTTGGCGACACGAAAGGGCGATAATTTTCTGACTGACTTGACCATGCTACCCATTGACTAGTCAGGGGCAGAGAATTTTCTGTGGTTATACAGTGGAACCTCCCTTATAAGACCTTAAAAAATCATCCAAAATTAGGTCTTATAAGGGAGGGGTCTTATAAGGGAGGTAATTTTAATACTTACAAAGAAAAAAAAAATAAAAAAAATTACAAAGAATGGTAATGTCTCAGAGAAGTAGGTCTTATAATGGGAGGTCTTATAAGGGAGGTTCCACTGTATACTACTACTTCCTGACAGGCAAGGACGATAATCTTAAGTAGGTGGCATTCGCATCTCAGGGCACGAGACAGGGGCAGAGAATTTTCAGTATAAAGCCTCATTGGCAGGCCAGACACTACCCCACTACCAGGATCGACAACTATAATTATGCAGCACGCACAATCGACTTTAAGGCATGTGCTTCATCGTCTCTAAGTCTTAGCCTGATAAGTGATAAGTTCACATTTCTTTGTTATCTCTAGCTCTACACACACAAAAATGAGCGCATGCTCAAAATCACATACACAGCTACACCCCCCTCCTATTGCAGACCTGCCTACATGGAATTTTCCCAATCAGTAGCCCAGCCATCAATGTTCAGTACCATGGCAAATTTTTTCGTAGCATCCACAAACGACGGCAATCAATTTGTTCTCTTCCTGAGCCGAAACGTACTGTTTATGTTTCGCCGATTGAACGTGTTGACAGTCGTCTCTACCGCCATGATTCACAGCGAAGTCTGCATGGCAGAGGTTGCAGTGAGCATGGTTCGCACCAAGTCGACTTCTGACGATGCAAGGCCACTCCTCCGTGTAAGCTATTTTGAAAACTTGTGCGTCAGGCCGATGTTTTTTCTTAGAACAAGATGGTGTGCCAGATGATTTTCGTTTTCTGGTTTGGGTTCGGTTTTTTTCGTTTGAAACATCTCCCGAATCGCTACTGCTGCTGGAGTCCGCCATTTTTTCCAGAGAAAGTAATAAGAACGCATGCGCAGTCACTGATAAAAACGGAAGTGACTAGGTTATCGCGCGTGACACGGCGTCTGCTCTTAGAAACAGACAAAACCGGGAACGGCATAAGCAAAAATAAAATGCGGCGGCATTTTGTTTTCTCCGTAGCAATGTTAAGGTTGCCGTAGCTCCGTAGCCAAGCTTTATTTTTCGTAGCTGCTACGGCCAAATCGTAGCAGTAGGCAGGTCTGCTATTGCATACTCAATTTAGATGACAATCTACTATTCTTGAACTGTATTAACTTCAAAATGATCCATAAAACATGTATCCGGTCGAAATTAAACTGACCGAAAATTCCCTTGGTATCGTCAGTAACAAAAATTATTATGTAACCCAAAATATCGGCAAGTTTGGAATTACAAACAATTCCATGTCAACATACAATAATTTTCCACACCTTCAATCAGGTTCCTAAAACATAATTCTTTTATGCAGTCTTAAAGGGGCACTCTGACGGATTAGTTTTTTCAAGAAACACGTCCAGATCACCAGAAAAATAGCCTTTTCAAGGATCAGGACACTCACTTTGCTCTGGTTTCCTAGAAGTCAAAACGGCAATTCCTCCTTGGCGAAGTTGCCGGAGAGAGAAGCCATTTTGGACGGGGTGGGTGGAGGCCACGAGTGATTGAAGCTTTTTCTTCTTTGTATTGCAGTTTTTAAAAAAAAAGGAGCTATTTCCTTTGTTGCGAGCGAAACTCCTTTTGGTAAACTAAATAAAAAGGTTTGTATTATGGACATTTCGTGATTTGGTCTAAGTGACTCAGGCGGCCATTAAAAAAATTTGGACTTCCAGCACCTCCAACAAGGAGGAAAAGCCGATTTGACGGTTTAATTTCTAGGAAACCAGATCAAAGCGAGTGTTGCGATCTCTGTAAAGGGTGTTTTCCTTGTGATCTTGACGTGTTTCTTGCAAAAACTCATCCGTCAGGGTGGCCCTTTAAGATCTAGCGGGCAGCAGGCTTGAGCTTAAAGGATGACAGAATAGTCAATGTGACTGAGGTCACTCAACAGAAGAAAGATCTCACAGGGTTACATTCAGAGCCAAACCATTTTCTTAACCCTTTCATCGCCACTGTCGCCTCTTGGCACCACAATGATTTGACACCCAAGTCACTAAAAGGCATCAAACGAGGGTCTGTTATCCAGTGACCTTATGTTCTTAATTTTGGGTGGTAAGGATAGGCCCTGTTTTATGCATGTCAGAAAGGAATCCCAAATATAGCAGACAAAATCTTTACTCTACCCAAATTTTGGCTGAGGAATAGCTAGCGTTGAAAGGGTTAAACATGATACAAACGCTGAGAAAAGCCAACTTACGTCAACCCGATGCAGAATGGTGGGCCCCACAAAGTTTCCTTTCTCATAGCCGGGCACCTTGATGTCCCGGCCGTCCAGCAACAGCTGAGCCCCGGCGTCCACCCCGGTCTGCACCAGGTCACAGACCCTCTTCTTGGACTCTGGGGAGATCAGGGGGCCCAGGTCAGCGCCCTTCTCTGTTCCTGAAGCATGCATCACATAGAACAGTGGATTAGGCCTCAGAGTGGACATGGTCAGTGTTCATCACACAGCCAGGCCTGCACCAGGTCACAGACCCTCTGCTTGGACTCTGGGGAGATCAGGGGGCCCAGGTCAGCACCCTTCTCTGTTCCTGGAGCATGTATCACATAGAACAGTGGATTAGGCCTCAGAGTGGACATGGTCAGTGTTGATCACACAGCCAGGCCTGCACCAGGTCACAGACCCTCTGCTTGGACTCTGGGAAGATCAGGGGGTCAGGTAAGCACCCTTCTCTGTTCCTGAATTACACATAAATCACATCTTTCAAATCCTCTATCAGAGAACAGATCTGCTTGCTAAAGCTTCAATGTCTGTATCATATAGCCCTGCCTGCAACAAGTCGGAAGCCTGTCTTTGTGGACTGTCTTCCCCCCAAACAGGTAAAATCTATGCCGTAAAATCCAATCCTCAGTCAGTCGTCATATTTTTTTTCTGAAATTAGCAAATGCAGTTTGACCATGATCCCTGGTCCACAACCAGAGGAACATTTTATGCTTTGAGAGATTCAGGCCAAAACTGTATTACCTGTGAGCCTGAATAAAATATAGAGTAGAAAGGGGGGTTGCGTACCCTTTAAGGGATTATCGTAATATGACGTCAATTTCTGGATCTCCAGTTCGATATTGGAAAAGATTTAGATCACCAGCGTCCGTTAAAATGTTTATGCTTCCCAAGGCATCAACGCTCTGCTTTGTAACAAACTGTTTTCTAGAAGCAAACAGATTTCTGAAGACTGACAAATTGGTCATTGAGTACCGGTACGGGTCAGTGCGCACCCTACATACAAGTTTTTATCTATATACACTTACTTATATGTAACCCATAGCAACTTTCACCCTACACCAAGTGAGGAAGGAAACCTTAATATAAAGCGAGTAGATTTAGATTTTACCTTCAATCTAATTCCATGAAAGTTTTGTTTTTTTCATTTAAAAAATAGAATCTGGTTGAAATAAACGTCATTGACGCATTCATGATGCGATTTCTTTACAATCTACGATTTTAAGGGGGGGGGAGGGGGTACACACTCACCCAGCCAACGCATAGACTTGTACCTACTCTATGTCTAATGAACACATAAAAGATGTAGCGTAGACAATTCTAATAGAATCAGAAGATGATGGAATGTCCCTGGGAGGATTTCAAATATAACTGCTCCCATACTGGCAACAACAAAAAAAGCATGAAACAAAAACCACACACATGCAGAAGCTAAATGAATTTAGATGATATTGATATTTATGTTTGAAGTATATCAAGCATCAATCAGAGGGAAATACATCATTATCATCAGCTATATCTATCTCAAATTTATCAGAAATCACACTTATCCAGAACCTTGATTCAAAGTTGAGTATATCATTACCAGTTTATGTAATTACCAGTTTTACCCATCTCAAATCCACTGGGCAATCACACTTTGCAATACCTCGATTCAAAGATGAACATTTCAGAGTCACTCAAAAATCACATTTTCCTGCAATGCCTTAATTCAAAGGTGAATATATCAGCCAGTCAAAGATTGTACTTCCCTGCAATATTGTGATTCAGTGTGTCAGAATTGGTTGAATCTATCTCAAATTCACCTTAACCCCTTCACCGCCAAAGTCGCATTTTAGCACCACAGTGATTTAACACCTATGTTACTAAAAGGAATCAAATTCGGGGTCTATTATCCAAAGACCCTATTGTCTTAGTTTTGGGAAGTAAGGATAGACCTTATTTTATATATGTCACAGAAGAATCCCCGATACTATTATCCAAAGAGCCTATTGTCTTAGTTTGGGGAAGGATAGACCTTATTTTATGTATGTCACAGAAGAATCCCCAATACTGCAGATGGATTTTGTTCTCTACCCAGGTAAATTTAATGGAAATTTTTGGCTGAAATATGGCTGGCGGTGAAAGGGTTAAAAAGTCCCCTCATACCTCCAGTGACCTTGAGAGCTTTGGCCCGCTCCACCAGCTCGGGGATCCACTTTTTGGACTCTCCCACAAAGATGGCCGTCGACAGGGCCATGCACCGCTGACCCGCCGCACCAAACGCTGCCCCCACCAGCTGGCAATTCAAATTCAAGTAACTTTATTAATCCCCGAGGAAATTAAGATGCACAATCGAAACCATATTCACAATCATTCACAGATCTTGTAAAGGGGAAGTACTGTATTTTACGGACTACAAGGCACACCTGATTATAAGGCGCACCCCCCAAATTTTACACAAAATTCAGATTTTGTTATAGTTTCTTACTATATTATCAGTCACACTATGAGGCGCAGGGGTCTCAGCTTAGAAAAAAAGTATCGCCTTATAGTCCGTTAAAATACAGTATTGTTTTTTGCTGTTTGCTGTTTTCTTGTGTGTCTGTTGATAAAGGCGCATCGCCAAAATATCCAGTTGTTTTGTTGCGTCTCTTGTGAATAAAATAACGCCACTTTACACTTGTGTGCTGGTTTGTTTGTTCTATATAAATCAACTTGCACAGTATAAATACATCCCATGGCACAGAAATGTGTGGTTTGTTTGTTCTATATAAATCAACTTGCACAGTATAAATACATCCCATGGCACAGAAATGTGTGGTTTGTTTGTTCTATATAAATCAACTTGCACAGTATAAATACATCCCATGGCACAGAAATGTGTGGTTTGTTTGTTCTATATAAATCAACTTGCACAGTATAAATACATCCCATGGCACAGAAATGTGTGGTTTGTTTGTTCTATATAAATCAACTTGCACAGTATAAATACATCCCATGGCACAGAAATGTGTGGTTTGTTTGTTCTATATAAATCAACTTGCACAGTATAAATACATCCCATGGCACAGAAATGTGTGGTTTGTTTGTTCTATATAAATCAACTTGCACAGTATAAATACATCCCATGGCACAGAAATGTGTGGTTTGTTTGTTCTATATAAATCAACTTGCACAGTATAAATACATCCAATGGCACAGAAATGTGTGGTTTGTTTGTTCTATATAAATAAACATGCACAGTATAAATACATCCCATGGCACAGAAATGTGTGGTTTGTTTGTTCTATATAAATCAACTTGCACAGTATAAATACATCCCATGGCACAGAAATGTGTGGTTTGTTTGTTCTATATAAATCAACTTGCACAGTATAAATACATCCAATGGCACAGAAATGTGTGGTTTGTTTGTTCTATATAAATAAACATGCACAGTATAAATACATCCAATGGCACAGAAATGTGTGGTTTGTTTGTTCTATATAAATAAACATGCACAGTATAAATACATCCAATGGCACAGAAATGTGTGGTTTGTTTGTTCTATATAAATCAACTTGCACAGTATAAATACATCCAATGGCACAGAAATGTGTGGTTTGTTTGTTCTATATAAATAAACATGCACAGTATAAATACATCCAATGGCACAGAAATGTGTGGTTTGTTTGTTCTATATAAATAAACATGCACAGTATAAATACATCCAATGGCACAGAAATGTGTGGTTTGTTTGTTCTATATAAATAAACATGCACAGTATAAATACATCCAATGGCACAGAAATGTGTGGTTTGTTTGTTCTATATAAATAAACATGCACAGTATAAATACATCCCATGGCACAGAAATGTGTGGTTTGTTTGTTCTATATAAATAAACATGCACAGTATAAATACATCCCATGGCACAGAAATGTGTGGTTTGTTTGTTCTATATAAATAAACATGCACAGTATAAATACATCCCATGGCACAGAAATGTGTGGTTTGTTTGTTCTATATAAATAAACATGCACAGTATAAATACATCCCATGGCACAGAAATGTGTGGTTTGTTTGTTCTATATAAATAAACATGCACAGTATAAATACATCCCATGGCACAGAAATGTGTGGTTTGTTTGTTCTATATAAATAAACATGCACAGTATAAATACATCCCATGGCACAGAAAGACTATAAAGCATAACATCGTCAAGCAATTGAAAAGCGAAAGAAGTAAAATTAATGTAAGTATAAAGCATAAACACCTTCACATTCTCCATTCTCTTCACACACACACACACCCCCCACCACCACAAAAAAGCCAAACAAAAGGGGGGGAAAGGCCACAATAAAAACATGATATGGTGGATCATGGGTGATGGGTGGATGGATGAATGCATGTATGGATAGATGGGTGGATGGATGGACAGATGAATGAATGTGTAGATAGATGAATAAATAGATGGATGGATGGATATCAGATAGGTGATGAAAAGGTTTGGGGTTTTTGGTGGGTTTTTTTACTGAAACTGCTGGTGCGAAAGGCGCTTGCTTGAGTTTGTTTGTTATTTAAGCACCAGTAATGGCCATGGACCCACATTCAAAAGGTCACCAATTACCCGTCTGTCGAAATATTTTTATCAGCCATTGATATTACTTCATAACAATTATTTGATAGAGGAAATTCTGACATGAGTACGGTTTTACTAATGTAGTTCTAAACTTTTACAAAATGGTCACACAGTAGTAACAAAACTAAAGGTGTAGATTGGTTCAGTGAAAATGTTCAAATGTGTGAAACTGTTGAAATCTTTATACGGCAACAAAAACAAAAAAAATTGTTTTTCATGAATACATGAGAGCACTTCACACAAAACCAAAGTCACCGCCCAAAGTCAGTACAGTGGAACCTCCCTTATAAGACTCCCTCCCATATAAGACCTACTTTTCTGCGACATTGCCCTTCTTTGTAAGTATTAAAATTACCTCCCTTATAAGATCCCTCCCTTATAAGGCCTCATTTTGGATGAGTTTTGAAGGTCGTATAAGGGAGGTTCCACTGTATCATTTTGAGAGAGGCTTTTATGGTTGGCACGCAAGTAGACAATTTGGAAAGAAATTTTCACATTTCTTACCATTAGCAAGATCCTTGAAATCCTAGAAATACTTGTGCTTGATCAGAATAATGAAGATTAATGAATAATCAAACAAGTACAGCGATTGACAATCTTACTTGAGTGAGAGTGCTTTCTTTATTGGCATCAGGCATGATAACTCCATGGTTCTTGGCTCCCTGTTAAAAAAAATTATATTATCAATACAATTATTTCAGGTTACTTGTTTCTTTAAAATGTATGCAAAAAAGTAAAACTATGGTTTAAAAAAGAAAATCTTATGACTTTAATAACACATGCACACAACCACACACACACACACACACACACACACAAACACTCACACACCTACTCACAAAGGGTCAACATGCAAACCTCTCCAACTGACATTATCAGAACATGAAATTTGGGACAAGCATGACATGTGCTCCATTCCCACATATCTACATTTATAACCGTGCATTAATGCCATATCTTTGCCAGCACAGTTACTGACCCACCTAAACAAGAAGTAGGTTAGTAAGTCACTTTATTTTTATTTTAAAAAAATTCAAGTTAAGGTCAATGACTATAAGATAAGAAAGTCCCTCTTGCCCATACCTTTCCCATACATTGCACAAACTTGCAACATGCAACGGAACATCATTCTTACTTTTCTTCATAAAAATCCATATTCTCAACATTAATTTTTTTTTTAAACAGAAAAACAGCCAACACTCAGTGATCATACTAACTGTTAATTATCAGTAAAATACTGATTGCAAAACCAAAGTACTGAAAAAATTTGACCTGTCAGTCTGATAAATTTTTGCTAGGGCTGAGTATTGTTTTAACAGGGGCTTTAACCCATTCACCGCCGACGTCGCATTTTTGCACCACAATGATTTAACACCCATGTCACTAAAAGGCCTCAAACCTGGGTCCGTCATCCAAAGATCCTATTATCTTTATTTTGGGGGAGGTAAGGATTAGCCTTATTTTATACGTGTCACACAGGAATCCCTAATGTTGCAGGCACATTTTTTTCTACCCAGGTAAGTTGAATAGAAATTTTTTCTGATAAATGGCTGGCGGTGAAAGGGTTAACATTGTGGTTTTCACTGATTCCCTGGGACTGGTTTTGACACTGGTTGTTGGGGGCGTTGCCGCTGATGGGACTGGTTTTCACAATTCCACACTCACCACAAAATCAGATAAAAGTTTGTATGAAACTTTCCTTAAGATAACTGATTTTCTTTCCGCCGTTACCTATCAAAGGGATGAGTGACCTTTTCCACTGACAGTAATAAAATGCACAAAAGATAATAACAAACCAACATACCATGTTGGCCTGCACCCTCTTCCCGCTCTTGGAGCCCCTCTCATAGATGTACTGGCCCTGCATAGAACAAACAACAAAACTGAATGATTCTCTACCTATCGAAACACACACACACACACACACTGGTGAAAAAAAGCATGTATGTTTGCTTATTCAATGCCCATCTTTAAAATTTTGACTTGACACACACCAAAAAACAGACAATTTGACAAAGTACTTCTACATGTATATGCATTGCTTTTTTGTGTCATAAAGACACTCACCTCTCCCTCCCCTTTAAAAACAACAACAAAGAATATAATAAATAAATAAATAAACTTTATTATAAAGCAACTTTATTATAAAGCAACAACAACAAATATAGTGCATAGCTGACAGAAACTGGTTTTCTATTTTTTTGTAAAAAGAAGCTGAATTTTAAGTCGTGTACTTGTATTGTATAATTTGTAATGTCTTCCCTACTTTGAAATTGTAACATAATTAAAAATCAAAAACAGCATGACTGATGGTGAACATAATAATAACTTAAAACAAACAATGTAGCTTACTGTATTCGCTAAACGTAAATATCGAAAATAACAGACACAAAAAGTAGAGGATAACTTACAGCCTGATCGGATCCCACAAACGAGATAGCCTTTATGTCAGGGTTGTCACAGATGAACTTGACCGCTGGTGAGAAAACAAGAAGTGATTAGTTAAAGAATATCGAGTCCATGGTTTTACTTGATAAGGGAAAACAAAATCAGAAATACTGTAGCACCAACTTAGAGCGTTTGGGTGCTTACTTCAAAAAAAGATTACAGAACTGTATGGTGCATCGAAATAAACAAAATGTATGGAGCAAGGCAAAATTACGATAAAAAAAACCTCTTGTTCAATGTGCGCACGCGCGCGCGTGTACGTGTAAGTAATTTTCTTCATCTTCCTGATTAATGTGAATTTGCTTGACTTGTATATTTTTATGTTGATTTTGTGTATCTGTGAATTTTTGCTCGCTGTCACATACACCAGAAGATGTTCTTATCTGTAGTTTTAGTTTTGTTTTGTTATTTGTTTGTCGTGTGCTTGTCCTTTATTTTGTTTATGAGTGTCTATTTTGTCTTGTCGCTACGGTTTTTTATTTTTTTGTTTGTTTGTTTTTTGTTTGTTTGTTCTTTCTTTCATTTTCACTTTTTTTTTTTTTTTTTCTTTCCCTCCTTTTATTATTACAACAAAAAGCAATACATTAATGCCTGTAAGAAATTGATATATATGTGTGTACAATATGTATTGTAAAAAAAGAAGTCAATAAAAAATTAAAAAATTACGATAAAATTATTCCCGATTCAACTCTGTCAGCAAATAATTGTAGTGCTTTTGTTCATTCTGCTCAATTCTGTTGGAATTCTGAAATATGCAGGAAAATAAAGTAACAATGGATAACCTCATTAATAAGACTATAACTTAAGCTTATTAGACATTAGAAGAGAACTTTAACAATCCAGAAAAGGCCTATTATATTATGGCAACAATCGTAAAAATTAATGACAGACCTATTACATTACGGTAATTTCAAAAATCAATAAGAAACCTGTAACATTTAAGTAACAATTCTTGACATTGTAGTCAACAATAATCAATTAGCATGTGCTAAACACTATCATTATTATTATGAGCATTTGTACGCCTAATCAAATGAATGCCCTAGGCGTCTACAATAAATAATTGAAAAGAAAGAAAAATATAATAATAAATAACAACAATAAACAAACAAGCATACATGAGCACACAATACACGCCACCCCCACCCCCTCCACACACACACACGCATGCGCACAAGCCAGGTCATGATGGGAGAGATCAGTTGCTACTTTGGAAAGAGATGAGTTTTCAGTTTTCAGATTGTTTAGCTATCAGCAGCAACACAATGTACCGTAATTTTTGGACTATAAGGTGATAATTTGGTCTCCAATTTTAACCTATGCGCCTAATAAATGAGGGCGCCCTATTAGTGAACAAAATCCTGAGAAGAGAGGCAACGATTGCCGTGCTCAGTACAGTCTAGACATCGAAAGTGGCCACGAGTCGCCGATGCGACAAATACTCGCATTAAAATGCTTCAAAATCTCAATTATCGTCTAACAGATGCCATAACCCTTCATTGGATGCAAAAAGCATCATTGCAGAGCTTAAATTCATTAATTCTCTCTGCCATTCGTCTGTACAATCAGAATGCAGACTGACTAGATTGACTGGTACATGTGCACGGTGGTGTTGGTGTGTGAGTGAGTGAGTGTGCTGGGGGGGGGGGGGGGGGGTAGAGGAGGAGGAAAGGGGGTTGGGGGGAAAGGGGGTTGGGGGGAAAGGGGGTTGGGGGGAAAGGGGGGGGGTTAGGGGGAGCGGGGCAGGGGGACAGGATAATGTTTTAATCATACAGTTTTCCTTTTAATTATCCGACACTGGTGTATGCTTTTGCTTTATAAATTCCTTTGTGATGATACTGCTTAAATATCTTATCTTTTGTATGTGTGATCTTAATATCTTATATGTAAATTTAATTAATATTTACATTTTATTTATTGGACGATGTTAATGTATTTACTGTTTTCCTCTGTCCTAATATTTTATATGTAAATTTAATCAATGTCTACATTTTATTCATTGGACGATGTTAAATGTTTTTGCTGTTTCCCTCTCTGATGTTTGAGTTATATATAATGTATGTTTCAGTATTGTTTGTTTCTCGAGCCTGTGAATGTGCTTTGTAATTTCCCCAGGGATCATTAAAGTTATTGATTGATTGATTAATTGATTGATTGAAAATGTCATAATTCTACCAGTTTTCACGAAGAAAAGTACAAACACAACAACAGGAAGTGGCACAAATGGATGTTCGATGATTTGAAAGGGGAGCCAACTCTCATTTATCATTATGACAGCAGTAATGGCGGTCGGCAAGCCTTTACCGAATGCGTACGGGCTTCTAAGTTTGACTTTCTTTTGCGAGGGCGCCTTTTGCTTTATTTTTTTTCAGATTTTTCTTGAAAATTGCCCTATTCGCCTTACACACAGCAGCGCCTAATGATCCGAAAAATACGGTAAGGGCTGTTTCCCTTACAGTCATGGCGGCCTTGAATGACGTTGACCACACCAGGGGGCATTCCAGCCTCGGCCAGCAGTTCCATGAGGATCATGGTGGCGCCGGGGTCACGCTCCGAGGGCTTCAGAACGCACGTGTTGCCACACACCGAGGCCATGGGGAACATCTGCACACACATGGGTGCTCCTGGGAAATTAAAAGAATCCTGCAAGAGGGTGGCCCCGGTGGAGTGCAGGGGCAGCGCACACACACACACATTTACTGCTCTTTTTCACCACTCCAGTACAAGTGCTACATTCCTTTGAATATAGCAAATGCTTATATAGGCCCTTTTTATTGTGCAAGTGTGTGTGTTTGTAAGAAAATCGTTTCTCAATTTGTCAGAATCTGGGGACGCTGGCTCTAGGCAATTTAAAAATCCTGCAATTCAGGACATCCTGCAATTCAGGACATCCCTGAAAGAAGGAGCATCCATGCACACAGCATGACAACACTTGCTATCGAGTTGCTTACGAAAGTAATCTTTTGTTAGCTTTAACAAGACAGGGCCGCGCTTGGAAATTTGAAAACCAACCCCATCAGTGACAAAGCCCTCAAACAACCAGTGTCAAAACCAGCCCCATCAGTGACAAAGCCCCCCAACAACCAGTGTCAAAACCAGCCCCATCAGTGACAAAGCCCCCCAACAACCAGTGTCAAAACCAGCCCCATCAGTGACAAAGCCCCCCAACAACCAGTGTCAAAACCAGTCCCAGGGAAACAAAAACCAGTGAAAGCCGCAGTATCAAAGCCTCTGTTAAAACAATTTATCAGTCCTAGCAAAAATGCATCTGTCCTTGGGACTGACAGGTTAATTTGTTTTTCAGTATTTTGGTTTTGCAATCAGTATTTTACTGATAACTACCAGTTAATGCGATCACTACTGAAGAGTGGTTACTTCCTGAAGGCACAATGTCAGCAACACAGCAACAAAGTGTGACTATATAGTGTCAAAAGAGGGGATAACAATCAAAACAAATGCAGGGCTCCTAATCGTCCCTCAAAACAAGGGGTCCCAGGGACTCCTTCACTTACAGCATAGAGGGTCCTAGAGGCGGGGGACAGAGGATCCCAGTGGCATTGCGAATGCTAAAAAGAATTTTTCTAGTGCACCCCTGGGCCCCCCTGCACATTCTTTTAAAGGGTCCTTTAGAATGTTAGTACTTCATACACCCCCAAATGGGGGTCCCTGGGAGCCCTGAGATGTATCTTGAATAAGTGAAACTTTTCTTTAATTTTTTATCATACCTAGACAAAGATAAAAAACATTATGCAGATCCAGAAAACATTGCAACCAAGAGGTCCGCAACGCCCTATTAGGTTTATAACTGAAACTACACACTGCAACGATGGAAGCATCGCACAAGCTTTCTGTTTGGCTAAAAGACCCACATACCCAGAGAGGGATCATTGCGGGGAAATTGAAGGGCGTGATGCCGGCCACCACTCCCAGGGGCACGAGCTTTCTGTGTGGCTAAAAGACCCACATACCCAGAGAGGGATCATGGCGGGAAAGATGAAGGGGGTGATGCCGGCCACCACTCCCAGGGGCACGAGCTTTCTGTTTGGCTAAAAGACCCACATACCCAGAGAGGGATCATGGCGGGGAAGTTGAAGGGGGTGATGCCGGCCACCACTCCCAGGGGCACGAGCTTTCTGTGTGGCTAAAAGAACCACATACCCAGAGAGGGATCATGGCGGGGAAGTTGAAGGGCGTGATGCCGGCCACCACTCCCAGGGGCAGGCGGTAGGTCATGGTGTCCATGTCCTTGGCGATGCCTTGCAGCGTCTCCCCCAGCTGGAGGGAAGGGATGCTGCAGCAATGCTCCACCACCTCTGTAACATGATCGACAAGCAGACGAAAATGAAAAACAGAAGGTGTCGTATTTTACGGACTATAAGGCAATACTTGTTTTTCTCAGACCAAGACCCAAGAGCCTTTTGAATATGACTCAAAAATGAGTAAGAAAATGAAAGAACAAAATCTAAATTTTGTGTAAAATTTGGGGGATGCGCCTTGTAATCAGGTGCGCCTTGTACAGTTGTAGTCCGTAAAATATGGTACTATAACGGAATCCAGATAACTCAAAAACAGGTGCCACAAAACAAAACAAAATCATATCTCATAATAATTTGTTTGTCCTAATTTAAATTTGAATCCTCCATATTCCAAAAAGTTTTGTTTTGTTTTCTGTTTGTAATTCTTCTAGCACCATGGGTGAATGAATTCGCCCAGTACATCACACTTCACTCCCACCAAATGCAAAGACATGCACTGCCAAGAGGCCTGCTATGTGTCTGTCTATATTCTGAGATTTTGTTAGTGAATTTTTTCCGTTAAAGCAACGCATGCACTCTCTAAAGAAAAAGAAGATACTCTTCTCTCGTTGGTTGAGATGCAACGGACAACCAAGAACGTCAAAACATGCACGGCGCTGGAAGAGTTAATGCCAGAACATCGGCTATCTCAGTTCTTTTAATTTTGACTTTCCAGATGATTGAATGATTTTAGTTAATATAACTATCTATTCTATCTATATACTTACCGTTTCACTACGAATGAGTTATACCTTCCAATTTGGAGCAAATGCCAATTTACCAAAGACCAAAAAGTTCTAGTCTTAACAAGACTAGATTACTTCCCTTGGTCTACACAGCCAATACCACTAAGCTGCCGCGGAACCCACTCACTACGTCACTTCCGGAGAGGCAACTTCAAGTCATGATAAGAAATTTTCTCCTTTCTTTCCTTAAAAACCAACCTTCCCAATGATGTTTTCGTCGGAGGGAGGTGGGTGGGAACCTTGATCGTAGTGAAACGGTAAGTATATAGATAGAATAGATAGTTATATTAACTAAAATCATTCAATCTATTCTATCATGTTACCGTTTCACTACGAATGAGTTGATTCCCAGCGAGGAGGTGGGTAAGAAAACATTGTTGAAGTTACACTCCAACTAAGCCAAAAAAACAGTACCCACAAGACAAACCTGACCTGGAACGCCAGGGATAACCTGTAAGAGAGAGGACATTATAACAAATAAACAATCAAAACATCCATACCCCCAAACAGCATAAGCATATGCATACCAACATCAGAACAAAAAATAACAAACGATTACCGTTAGGCCAGAGAAACCGGAGTCTGCGCAAGCACCACCTTCCTGATGCCAAAGGTGTCGTCCTGCCTTCTGGCGGAGAAATGGCGCAGGTAGAAGCTAGTGAAGGTGGACTGAGACTTCCAGTACGCTGCTTCCATCACGCTGGAAAGCGCCACTCCCTTGATCATAGCCAGGGATGTGCTGATAGCCCGGATTTCATGGGCTCTCAGGGGGTTAGAGGGCAATGACTTGTCGGCACTTGAGTACGCTAACTTAATAGCGCCCACTAACCACCTAGAAATGGTTGATTTCGAGATATCCCTCATGTATTTCTCATTCAGGGAGATGAACAGACGGCGTTTGTGCCCCCGGAAGGGGGAGGTTCTCTTAAGGTAATACTTAAGGGCTCTGACAGGGCACAGGAGCCTATCCGAATCATCGGGGCCGAGAATGGTGCAAAGACTCTGAACAGTAACTGAGGGGGAAGCAATCTGAGCAGGCTGATTCTTGGCCCTAAACTCGGGCAGAAAAGACAAGGTGACTGACTGATCCGAAGTATTGAACTCAACGTCAGAACCCAGACCACTAAGAGCATGAACACCGCTAACCCGCCTAGCAGTGGCCAGGGAGAGAAGAAAAACCGTTTTAAAAGTTAGTAACTTCAAGGACAAAGAGGACATGGGCTCACATTTATCCCTAAAAAATGAGAGGACCAGAAAAACATCCCACTGCGGAAGGCGAACACCGGACGAAACAGAGACATTACGCACAGCATCAATGAGATGGGAGACTTCAATAGCACACGAAAAAACAGGGTTTCTCTTGCCCGTTGCCACAGCAACGGTATGAACAACGGCAGACCTGTAACCACACAAAGTCTGGGCGGATAAGCCGCGGTCCTGGTACAGGTGAGCTAAAAACTGGGTGAACTGTGGACCAGAAGGGTCTAGGGGGGGAATGCCCTGGGCTGTGCAAAACCCGAACCAAGAAGCCCACCTAATGTCATAAAGCTTATTGGTGCTCTGCCTACGAGCCTTAAGGACTAGGTCAACAGTTTTGTCTGGTAAGAGTCGTGCTCGCAACCCGGCCCGCATAGTAGCCATGCGGTCAACTGAAACAGCTGGGGGTTGGCGTGTCCTACACCGGAGCGAGGCTGAAGCAGAGTGTCCCTTGTGAGACGAAGCGGGACGCTTGGCACGTGAGACAGGCTCTCGAGCTCTGGAAACCAAGGGCTCGTTTCCCAGAACGGGGCGATGACAATCAAGCGGGGCCTGTCGCGGCAGTATTTCTCCAGCACTTTGGTGAGCAGAGACGTGGGAGGGTACGCATAAGTTGACATTCCTGTCCAGGAGATCGAGAAAGCGTTGCGCGCTAGTGCCTGGGGGTCCCTCATAGGTGACACATAGAGAGGAAGCCTGCAATTGTACTTTGTGGCAAACAGGTCCACGTGAGGTTTCCCCCAAAGGTGCCACAGCGGGAGGAGGGACCGGTGAGCGACGGTCCATTCCGTGGGGAGAAGTTGTCCTTTCCTGCTCAGCTGATCCGCTAGGACGTTCAACTTCCCTGGGATGTATTCCACTGAGAGCACGATCTTTCTTGACTGGGCCCAGAGAAGAATCCCTTCCGCTTTCATCGAAAGGGCCGGAGACCGTGTTCCTCCCTGGCGGCGAAGATAAGAGAGAGCTGTCGTATTGTCTCCGCAGACAGTGACCCATTTCCCGGAGAGAAGGAGTGCAAAAGACTTCAGGGCCCTGGCTACTGCTTCCATCTCCAAGAGGTTGATGTGACAGTCCTTCTCTGCCGAAGTCTCTGGCCCGAAACTTCGACCCGATCCAAATGGGCGCCCCAGCCCGTCGTTGAGGCATCCGTGTGGAGAAACTGTTGCTGTTGCATGGGACGGATAGGCACCGAGCTGTTGAGCCACTCGAGATTCATCCACTGTTCCGTCGAGTCGAGGAACCAATCGCCGAGAGACACTAGTTGCTCGAGAGGCATCTGAGACAGTTTCCTTTGCGACAGCAGTCGTTGCAGTGGCCGCTTGTGCACCCGTGCGAGAGGAAGCAAATCCGCTACCGATTCCATAAGCCCCAGGAGGCGGAGAAGCTGACGAGCAGAGAGCGAAGTCCTCAGTCTGAACGTCGAGACAATCCCGAATATGGCTTTGACTCGAGTCTCCGACGGTTGCACTGAAAACCGCTCTGTATTGAACTTCATGCCGAGGTAGCTGAAGGAGGTCGAAGGAGTCAGCTCCGACTTCCCGTCGTGAATGCGAAAACCCAGGGTCCTGGACAGTCGAACAAGAGTGTCTGTTTGAGAGAGGCATAGGGCTTGCGAAGCTGCTAGCAACAACCAATCGTCCAGGTAAACGTGAAGACGAATTGCCTGGGACCTGGCGAGACGAACGAGTTCCTTGGTGATTCTTGAGAAGATCCAAGGGGCCGGGGACAGGCCGAACGGGAGGGCAACAAACTGATAAGTCTTGTGTTTCCAGACGAAGCGCAGGAAACGCTGACGTGAAGGGTGGATGCCCACGTGAAAATATGCGTCCCTCAGGTCGATGGATGGAGAGACGGATCGAAGTTGCCGTCTCCATTTTGAACTTGTCGGTGCGAATAAACTTGTTGGGGGGGGACAAGTCCAAGACCGGGCGAAATTCTCCGCTTTTCTTGGGGACCACGAACAGTCGAGAGTAGAAACCCGGTTCCGTAGGCACAATCTGCACAATGGCACCCTTTTGACAGAGTGCAGCGACTTCCTTGTCGATCGCTTCGAATTTTGACTGGTCTTGAGGGGGCGGGAAAGAGATGGGTTGGGCAGACAGGGGAGGTTCCCTGGAAAAGGGGAACCTGAAGCCGACCCGCACGACCTGACGGACCCAAGGGCTTTCGACCAAGTGCTCCCATGCTGAAAAGCATTTCAGAAGGGAGCCCACACTTGAGTCGGTCGAAGCGCCTGAATCCCCCAAAGGGCGTGCGGGCCCTACTGAAAAGGCTGTTTCCGTGCTGGGAACGGGGCACGGACATACCGGGAAGAACCCGAGGTGCCCGATCCCCGTCCCGAGGACGGAGGACGGCGGTTGGTGGGCAAAGGGCGACGCTGGTATGAGGGGCGTTGACGCTGTCCCGCTGACTGGTAGTTGGGGTAGCGAAAGGAACGCCCTCGAGACGAACCGGTTCTCATGGGGATAGAGGGAGGAGGCCTAAAGTCCAGGCGCGCGCGCTTAGGTTGGGGGGAAGCAAACCCCCGGCCGGCAGCCCTGGTAGCCAACTCCATGATACGTTCCTGGCCCAAGTCCAGTCTCCGTTTCTTGACCCGCTCCAGGTTGTCCTTGAGGGAAGCCTGATGAAAAGTAGAGCGAGGATCGGTGGGGCCAGAGCGAATGTTCGAACGATCCAACAGGGAGAGAGGCACTTTACAATCCTTGAGGACCGAGTCCCTGAACGTGGCCGCTAGCTGCACTTTAGTAGAGGAGGCCACGGACGAAATGGAGCTCACAGCTTGGTTGAGAGAAGCCAAGGCAACGCCCAGGGCACGCTCGTCGACACCATCACGCAGCCTGAAGTCTTCAGGTTTGGAAGCGGCCGTAGAACCGGCGATCTGCGCCAGAGACTGAAGCATTGACGTGGCTAACGACGAGGCTCGAAGAATAGAGAACATGGATCTCTCCAAGTTGTTGAAGGCCGGCTGGCCCATGAGAACCGAAGTCTGTCTCATCCTGCGCCCATAGCTAAGGGCGGAACGATCCTGCTGGGACACCTCCGAGTGCGAAGGCACAGGCACGAAGGGGTTTGCCAGCTGAAACGGCGGGAAGAAGTCCTTCTTCACAAACGAGCCAGGTTGAGACGGGACCGGTTCCGGCTGAGGGGAAGGAGAGATGTCGTCGTCGTCCACGGGCAACGGTGGCGGTTGAGCCCACAGGATAGAGTCAGCCTTACGCAGTGCCTGGCGGACGAACGGAGAGGTGTGAAGCGCTAGACGGGCCTCCTTCTGCGCTTGCAGCTCGCCAAAGAACTGCGGCTGTCCCGCTGTCTGAGATGATTCGAGCTGCACCATCGGCTTGATGTCCTTGCAGTAGGGCTGAAGGATGTGCAGATAGCCTTGATAATTGCCGGTCGAAGGGATTGGGTCTGAACACACAGGGGGGTCAGACACACTATTGTCCCGCTCAGACTGAGAAAGTTGATCGTAGCCGTGGTCAGACCTCGACGAGGACCACTGAGACCCCTGATACCCAGTCCTCATGATGCGAAACACTTCGTCCTGAACGGCTAGGTCGAAGTCATCCAAACCCTCACGCGGCGACGAATCAAACTCCTCATCCACGGAAGACCCTCGAGGCCGCGCCGCATGAGGCTTCGAGGAGTGCCTGGCCTGACGAGCATCCAAGGGGGGCTGAAGCTCAACCGTATGACGGGGGCCAGGTTGACGTGAAACGGGCTCCAGAACAGGCATCGGGGGGTCCACCCCCGAAGGTGTCGCTCTGCGACGGGTGTCCGTAACGGTGGAGACTGGTGGCCGCGTGCCGCCGGCACGGCGCACGGGCCTGGGCGAGTAGTCGTCGAAGTCATCGCAAATTCCGTGTTCAAGAGACCGCCGAGGCAAGGCCCTACGCGGGCAACGGCTCTGCTGGGTAAAATGCACGTCCGTATTTCTCGCCCTACTCGGGCTACAAGACTGCCGATCATCGTGAGACTGATCATCAACGAGAGAAGAGGGGAGACATTCGCTCCTGCGAGAATGAGAGCCGTAGAAGGGGACGGCGTCAGGACGGGATTTCCTGTGGGCGTCGATGGAGCGAGCAGCTTCCACGTCACGCTGGGAGAAGGACCGACCGTCCGACTCGAGGTCTTCCTCTCGGGGGAAGATGGAGATGCCCGTAACGCGCTCCCTCTGGGCCAGCTGCTCAACTGAGTACAAAGTAGGTTCATCATTATCATTCATGGTAAAGCGAGGGGAACGTACACACTGGTTGTCTTCTCGTGTCCCGTGAGGGTACCGTGCGGGTCTGTCCGAGGTCAAGTCAGTCGTCAAGTCCGTTTGCCTACCAGGTCTAACCGACCAATCGGTCAAGGAGGCCGAAGGGACCAAAACTAAACCTTTATTTTTAAACTCGGCAAGCATGTCTGCCACCAGAGTAGACGAATCCACTAGGGAAATAACCTGTTCTGACACCACCGCAGAAGACTCAGAAACCACAGGCTGAGGGAGAGGAGGGGGGGGGGGGGTTGCTCCTTCTTCGACGACGAAGAAGAGGAAGACTTCGGCCTAGAACTCGAATGCTTACGAGAGCTAGAGGAAGAAGAAGCTTGAGGTGTATCTGAACACCTCCCCTTATCCTCCCGAGAGGGCTTACTAGAGACCCCACTAGAGTGAGCCGAAACAACAGGATCGACGGACGACATGGCGTCCGGGGGCACAAAGCACGTAAGCACAGCAACTACTTTCAAAAATTATTTAGCAAAGTAAAAACGAAAAAATAATACCCCAAAGCTATGTGCCGACAAACCTGCAGCCCCAAGGCAGAGGGGCAACCCAAAACAAGGCGGATGGCGACAATAAGAGTTAGAAAAACGAAATAAATTGAAGAGCAAAGAAGAACATGGCTGCTCCAAGTTGGAAATTTTTTTATTATGACTTGAAGTTGCCTCTCCGGAAGTGACGTAGTGAGTGGGTTCCGCGGCAGCTTAGTGGTATTGGCTGTGTAGACCAAGGGAAGTAATCTAGTCTTGTTAAGACTAGAACTTTTTGGTCTTTGGTAAATTGGCATTTGCTCCAAATTGGAAGGTATAACTCATTCGTAGTGAAACGGTAACATGATAGAATAGATTACACAGTTTCAGCCTCATTTACTCTTTTTGTGATACGACGATCTGGCTTTCCATCCAACCATATCAAAGATGATCGGGTATGATGAAATATTCACTACAAAACTAGGCCCTGTTTACCATAATAGTTCACATCGTAAAAAGATTATTATTAATACAAAAAACAAAACAAACAAAAAAACAGTAACTCAACTCAAATTTCACAACCACATTAGAGTTGTAAAGCCACACCAAATTTCAACATAAAACAAGAGTTTAAACAAAAGTTAAAAAGACTAGGATTGCGAAGTGTTTTGTTTTTTTATTAATTAAGAACAACTAGATAAATGTGCAAAAATGGCAGCCAATCAAAAGTAAACCCCTTTTTCCAAACTTTATAATACTCACGCAATCCCCGCAGGACATCCCCTTCAGCATCTATCAAGGTCTTCCCTTGTTCTTCTGTGATATTGGCAGCCAGACGTTTCTGAAAAAAGTCGGAAAACAGTGCAACAGCTTTTGTCTTTTCACCACACTTGTTTTAATATTTATTTGATATGACAAAAAAAATTCAGTATCTTGGCTGTCCCTCGGGTCCGAGGATGACATTCTGGTATGCCTTCAGTATAGAAAACTGGTTAAACAAATAAACAAAAATGGAATTTACTACTACTACATTTTCTTTTTATTTATTTATTTAGGAAACTTATATAGCGCATTACCTTATAGCTCAATGCGCTTTAAAACATTATGTAAAAGTTACATTATCATTTGACCTTTCACAGCTTTTTATCGTCCGCAGAAGACCTTTCACAGCTTTTTATCGTCCGTAGAAGAAGACCTTTCACAGCTTTTTATCGTCCGTAGAAGAAGACCTTTCACAGCTTTTTATCGTCCGTAGAAGACCTTTCACAGCTTTTTATCGTCTGTAGAAGAAGACCTTTCACAGCTTTTTATCGTCCGTAGAAGAAGACCTTTCACAGCTTTTTATCGTCCATAGAAGAAGACCTTTCACAGCTTTTTATCGTCCGTAGAAGAAGACCTTTCACAGTTTTTTATCGTCCGTAGAAGACCTTTCACAGCTTTTTATCGTCCGCAGAAGACCTTTCACAGCTTTTTATCGTCCGTAGAAGAAGACCTTTCACAGCTTTTTATCGTCCATAGAAGAAGACCTTTCACAGCTTTTTATCGTCCATAGAAGAAGACCTTTCACAGCTTTTTATCGTCCGCAGAAGAAGACCTTTCACAGCTTTTTATCGTCCGCAGAAGAAGACCTTTCACAGCTTTTTATCGTCCGCAGAAGAAGACCTTTCACAGCTTTTTATCGTCCGCAGAAGAAGACCTTTCACAGCTTTTTATCGTCCGCAGAAGAAGACCTTTCACACCATGCTGGTTTTGCAACAGTGAAATACAGGGCATTCTTTTTCTTCTTCTTCTTCGATCACTCAGACAGTTTCCTGTCATTTGAGTGCAGATGCATCATGCTGCCCTTATGCGCCCAACTAACAAACAGTGAAGTCCAGCATGTCCAATTTCGGCTGGAGAAAATCTTTGTTAGAGTTTCTATAACAAAGGCAGGAGAACAGGCCAATAAGGCAGAAAGACAGTAGATGACAGTAAACAAAGGGAAACGGCAGAATCAAAGAGAGTGACAGATTAGAGGAAGTTACAAGTACAGAACTTCCAGAAGGTGGGAGAACTATTTTTTACAAGACCCCCGGTATCATCATATGGGGATACAAGCCATAGTAAAGTGAGAACTGAATAATAACTGATTTATTTTTACAGTATTGGAAAATTATGGTACAGGTTAGTCTGGAATGACTAGCTCTCAAAATAGAGACCATTTGCTGAAGCCAAGGAGATTAGTTGGCCTTTGGGGACCTTCCCCAACATTAGGTATCCTAAACTCCTCCTGCGCGTTAAGCTGTGGACCGATTTTGCTTGCTTAACATTACATGTACAGTGGTACCCCTCTAATAAGACCTTGAAAGTGCGGTGAAAAAAGAGTCTTATCTGAGGGGTGGTCTTATTAGAGAACCAAGCATGTGCTTAGTACAGAGTACAGAACTAAGCAAGCATCGTGGAACAAATGAAATAAAACGCTTTTTAACACTGTTGATGAATACTAGTGTCATTTTATTGAACACACGAGAAGAACTGAGAAATCCACAAAGTATAATAAATGACTGTAGAACAAGCACATTTACAAACAAAATCTTCTGTGGTGTCTTTTTCTGTGGTGTCTTGCATCACAAAACCAGTCCCAAACTTTCTCGTCGATGACCATGGTTTCTGTTTTCCTTACTTTCGCTAGTTTCCTGCCCCCACACTCGCCACTTTCCCATCGTGATTTAATCGACTCCTTATCCTTGATTATGTTTTGGATCTGTGTTTTGCCGACACTGAGCGAGTTCGCAATTGCGATCGCAGTCTCCCCTTTCTCACTTCTTTCCACAACACGGACGCGTTCTTCCAATGTCAATTGTTTTCTTTTCCGAGTCGCCATATCGATCACTGACTTGAAGAAGAACAGAGAGTAGCGGGCCCTTCTACAAGTCGCATGAGTACACGGGGTGTAACTCTCCAAGCAAAAGTTAGGGGGCGAGCTTCCAATGGAAATTCCATGTTTACATTTCTGACTACTTTTCATCGAGAGATCGATTTGCATGAAACTGACTGCAAAAAGATAAGATTGCGGTCGCATCTCAACCCCTGAAATCGGGTCGTAAGTCGTAACTCAGGAAAAGTCGTATTTGCGGCATAGGATATATACTGGAATGTGTTCGGGGGGGAAAAAAGCAGTCGTATGTGAGGAGAAGTCGCATTTGCGAGCGTCTTATTAGAGGGGTACCACTGTACATAACTTTTTGCATAATTTTAGAACTTTTTAAGATGCTCTTCATTCATATGCGACTTGGCAGGTGATGTATCGCTGAAGAAACAAGCAGTTCTGTACTCAACGGAGAGGCTGATAAAAACGTGTCATCAAATGAGAGGTAGATTCCAAGGAATCATAAACAACTGAGTAAAAGAACCCATTCACAAAGCAAGCTAATAATATGGCAACGTATATGACCAACAATTAACGCATGCATTGATGATAGCGATAGCACAACAGGAGAAAGCCCAAGAACGTTTCTTATGATCAATCTCACCATGTTGTCTTTGATGAGCTGCTGGAAGCGGAACATGATCTGCTGTCTGGTGAGCACGGTGGTCTGTGACCACTTGGGGAAGGCCTGTTTGGCGGAGTCCACAGCCCCCTGCATCTCCGCCTGGGTGGCCTCCGGAACCCTGGTCACCACCTCATTGGTCGCCTGGATAATAAATGTACATCTCATGTATATATTAACATATATTATCCATTTTTTGCCTTGGACCCTGGTCACTACCTTGTTGGTTGCCTGACGCATGCACACAAATCCCATCTCAAGTCTTTTCAGCTCGCATCTATTTTAAGCACTAATCACCAGCATAACCCAATCAAAAAATTTTATATATATTTTTTGGTTGTTGTATGGTATTTGTAAGATCTTTCCCTAACCCTGACCACAACCATAGGGAAACTTACTTGTTTGCATAAAAGACAAAAACCTCATCCATCAGGGTGGCCCTTTAAGCACAACAGGAGAAAGCCCAGGAACGTTTGTTGTATCTCACCATGTTGTCTTTGGAAGCGGAACATGATCTGCGGTCTGGTAAGCACGGTGGTCTGTGCCCACTATGTCTGATCTTGGCTATACATAATTATATAAGGGAAACTAAAAGCACCTACGATGTGGGGAATCTGTGTGCTGTGAATACAACTTTTCATAAAGGTTTTTTTTTAAGTTAAAGGTAAAAGTCTCATGGCCATGCTAGGAAGACAGTAAACCAATCATCGCATTTTCTGGGCTATAAACCACTACTTTTTTCTTCAACTTTGACCCATGTGGCTAAAACAACGATTGTGGCTAATTTGTGGATTTTCCCCTTTCTGTTTGCAGTGAATTCACCGTATCTAGGGTTCTGTACTGGAAGACAAGCCCATCCCTCTCCTTCCAAAGCCTATACCTTCCCCAAACTACATTACTGGTAGGTAATATACTAGTGAGAAAAATAGGACTAAGCAAATAGTCTATCCCAAAGACACAACACCAAACTGAACAGGATTCAAACCCACAGCCCACAATCTTAAAGATTACAAGGCATTGTAAAAACAAAACAAAACCAAAAAAAAGATGCAAGTGTATTACTATTAGTGAATTTTTTCCAGCACAATTTAAAAGAAAAAGTACAGAATAAACATGGCTAAGAGCTCTGGGAATGGTGATGCCGGAGTAGATAAGTCAAAAAGGTAACAAAACAGCACTGACTCAAGAGCTTGATATGCTCAATGCTGTATACATGTCCAAGGTTGATTGATTGTTAAAGTATGATGTGTGAAGGTAATGTTGGTGTTAGTTTGTTATAGTAAAGTATGATGCGTGAAGGTAATGTTGCCAAATGTTGGTGTTAGCTTGCTATAGTAAAGCATGTGTGAGGGTAATGTTAGTGTTAGTTTGTTAATAAATAAGTATGATGTGTGAAGGTAATGTTGGTGTTAGTTTGTTATAGTAAAGTATGTGTGAAGGTAAAAAAAAAAAAAAAAAAAAAAAAAAAGGTCGATTGATTCGATAAAAGACAAAAAACATGATTCGATAAAAGACAAAAAAAAGCCTGATCTCAGCTATAAATAATTATGGGCGTTTGTGTTCTTTGTGTACTTGTCTAACCAATTAATAAGATATAGATCCTTTTTAACTCTTCTAGCGCCATGTATGTGATGGGGGGTTTTCCCAGCACATCAAGTATTTTTTCAAGGGTAGAATAGCTTTTTTTTTCAAAGTGTGCATGTTTTACTTTTAGTTCATGGGTGCAACTACACCAAATGAAAACAAAATGAAAGGCCAGGGTCCAGGGGTAATGTCCCCCTGCAGCTGAAGCAAACATTGATGTATGAAGATATTTTAGTTTGCTTTTTCCACAATTTATACAAATGTTTATTTTAAAGTGCTTGAAAAATAGTCACAGACACACAACGATCTTGTTTGACAAATTTTAAAAAAAAAGGAAGTTCCTTTTCTGGTAAAATTCAAAAACAGGAAATCCTTGTATACCAGGAAAAGTTGCACCCATGATGCTTTAATGGAAAAAATAGAAATATAGTCTCTAAAAAAAAAAAGTCAAGCACATGGCAGGGTGCTTAACAGTGATATGTAACCGCCTTTGTTGGAGTGTAGAGTAACGTCATCGGAAAATGTATTTGCCCATTGTGCTAGAAGAGTTCAAGACAGTCAACTCTCTTTAAAACAAACAATGTGCAAACTTACAACTATGGTACGCAAACAAACTATATGGGTGCGTACAAAGAAAAATTACTTACTGGATTGTGGACATCAACCCATTTGTCGGTCTTTGACTCCACAAATTGGTTGTTGATGAACAGCTTGGTGGTTGCCTGAAAAAAATTACAATCACATTTCAATGCATGTACAATTACCGTATTCTATGGACTATAAGGCGATACTTTTTTCCTAGACTGGGATCCCTGCGCCTTATAATGTGACTAATAATATAGTAAGGAAATAAGAGTTACAAAATCTGAATTTTGAGTCAAATTTTGGGGGGTGCATATATACATATATACACTAGTCTACTATGTATAAAATGAATGTACCTGTATTAGCATGCTAGATAATAATGTGAAATCTTAAGAGGCGCCCCCCGTGGTCATCCTATGGGATTCGCGATCGTGATTGTGATTTAATAATGAACCTTGCGTACATAAGTGTGCACACATGTATGCGCAGTATATATATTAATTTTGCTTATATTATAATATACAGTAAAATACACACACACATGTAATTCAGGAAGTAACAGAACTAACACACATTACCAAACTGTAAATTGCCTGGTAATCAATAGTAGTATTCATGTAATGATGCGTTGAATTTCGAAATAAGCAAACAAGTTTCTAAAGTGAAATCACAGTAGCAACACAGTCTCTGACATGGCCCTGAAAGTTGAACTTAAAACATGATGGAACAAGCAGGGAACAGTTTCCTGGTTGAGCTGTTTCTTTTGAATTTCAACAAAACTTATCAACACTTACTGCTGATGTTCCATAGGATCTGGCCAAACCCTGGCAGATAATCTGCACACACAAATCAATATTACACTTACTGCTGATGTTCCATAGGATCTGGCCAAACCCTGGCAGATAATCTGCACACACAAATCAATTATTTTCTAAAGTATTTTCTAAACATGCAATCATCATATTTATTTTACTTTCTAATGATTCATTATTTGTTTGCCTTTTATGTTCTTGTTATCAATGTAAAGCGCACTGAGCTCATGTGAGAAAGAGCGCTATATAAATTCCCATTATTATCATTATATTATTCAGTTGTTTGCAGAGTAGAACACTCCAAAAAAAAGTCAACAACAAAAAAGAAGAAGAAGAAGAAAAAGCCAATATCATATTTATTCTTAACTCACTCGGGACTGGCCAAATTATTTCCCCTTGTTCTGTGGGGACTGGGCATTCGACTAGGTTCGTAAAATAATCACCCAAACCAAGTTATGAAGAGTTAGGCATCAATATTTTCAGAAAAGATTAGTAGCACCATGCACTAAACGATCGTAAAATATCAGATTCCTTACCTTCGTCGTTTGTCTCCTATTGACGAAAACGGCTAACACATAGATTCTATGATAGAAAGAAGGAAAATTTCACATTCCGATCTTTGACCCCCTTCTACAACCAAAGCTGAATGTTAAGTCAGCAATGATTGGTTGATTTCAAGAGAGGCAAGTTCAAAGCAAACTGAAAATCGGTTATGACTTCACACCGGAAAGCTGGTTGCACGCCAGAAATCAAAACCTCTTGAAAACTCTTATGAGCCGGATCCGGGCCATTCGTCCTAAACGGTTGTGCGAGCCATGAGCCGGATCCGGCTCATTCGTCCCGAGTGAGTTAATGAAACAATGTGCTTGTGGAAATGATGCTGATTACAGAAAAGATTTCTGTGATAAAAGGTCACATGCGAGTCATCTTCACAAAGTGTCAAAAAGTGTGAATTAATAATTCTACTTTACTTTGTTGTGGAAAATGTACAAGGATAAGAGGTCGTAAGAACCAACTTACTAAGACAAAGAATGAGGTCTCTCCATAACATGTATACAACTGTCTAAATTAAATTTGATTTTGATTTTGCAGTGATCGTGTTAGGAATTTTGAAAACCAGTCCCATTAGCAACAATGCCCCCCAACAACCAGTGTCAAAACCAGTCCCAGGGAAACAAAAACCAGTGAAAACCACAATACCAAAGCCTCTGTTAAACAATTTATCAGTCCTAGCAATACATTATCAGTCCTTGGGACTGACAGGTCAAATTTGTTTCAGTAGTTTGGTTTTGCAGTCAGTATTTTACTGATAATTACCGGTTAACACGATCACTGAATTGACTGGCAGATTCCAATTCAGGACGTAAAACACCAGTGGGTGAAGAACTTGGGGAGAGCAACTCTTTTGGAAAAGAGAAAGAGAAAAAGTAGTTATACTTGTAAATTTAAAGGAATCAGCAAATAAAACTCTTGATCAGAATCATTTTGTGTGAAGGAAAGATTAGATTTTGATTTTAAATTATTTCTTTAATTCATAATAATGTACTAATGTGTTGATCCTTGTTTGTCTGTGTGTGATTGAAGATATATTGCCTATACTTGATGTTTATATAATGTGTGTTTATGCTTACGGATGTACTGTATTAATGCTAGTATTTATTGTAGTTTTTTATGTATTACTTTAGTGACACTTATTTATGTACCTTATTTTAATCATTTGTAAAGCGCAAAGAGCTCCAGTTTAACTGAGAGGTGTTGCGCTATATAAAAAATCAATATTATTATTATTATTATTTATGAAGTCTTTAAATGAGGCACTTGTATATATGTAACATTACATCTTTCCTAACATGTCAAGATCATGAGCAAAGACCTTGATCCTAGTTCTATGTGTGTGTGTGTGTGTTGTGTGTGTGTGTGTGTGTGTGTGTGTGTGTGTGTGTGTGAACGTGCACGTATGTCCATGCCTGTGTGTGTGATTAGACTATGTGAGAACATTATATGCTAACAAACATTAACAAGAATCGACAAAAAGGACTGTATAATTGCTACATTTTATGTACAGACAGGCACACACTCTTGATGATAAATGTAGTGCAGAGAAGGTACACTTTCGAACCCAGTTGACATATAAAGCAGAACAGGTCTCTGCTTCATACTGATAACAAATTTGCCTTTTCTTTAAATACTAGCGCAACGCCTAGTACTGGTAATGCCGAGTACCGGTAATGCCCAGTACCGGTAATGCCAAGTACCGGTAATGCTGAGTACCGGTTTTGCTGGGTCCTGCGAAATATTATATGATTACTTTTGCTTTTCTCCTTCCTATTTTTTTCTCTCATCCCGTTCTACTCCCCCCCCCCCCGAACCATTTTGGGTCGGCGCAAATGTTAATCAGGTCCTATCGCGCGCGTTTATGAACGGATGCTGTTGACATTTTGCACCAAGATAGTCACTATCCCTGGTCATGAACGTTCCAAATGCCGAGTCAATGTCCCCGGTCATCTACCTTCCACATTTGAAGGCAATCGGTCCAGAAATACCTGAGATACTGGCGCCGAGAGGCCGGTGGATATGAGTTTCGCGCATTTGCCAAACTGCGCAAATGACACGTCCGCCTCGGTTGCCGTTGCCATCATAGGGCTCATAGCAAATTTGAAGCGATTCGGTCGAAAAATGGTGGAGTTATAAGGCCCGTTCTGTGTTCCACACGGACAGTTGGCGTTTTATAATATTATGTTAAATTTTCTAGATTCACAGTGTGCATCAAAATCCAGATAAATTTAACCAATTAACACAAATCTCATTGATAAAAAAGATAAATAAGTAAATAAGACAAGACACGGTTGAGGGGCACCAACAACCTGGTTTAACTTAAGTGGACTGAATATTTCTTTCTATTTTAAGAAGTACAGCCAAACAAAAATCAGTGTAAAACTAAAATTGTCACTGGAGAGAGAACTGGTCTTTCCAGAAGAATATTAATGCCATGTTATATAAATAGTACTATCCAGGAAAGAAAAGAAGACTAATGAAATAAAACACACAACACAGCCTTTCTGAACAGTGACCTGAATGCAAATTAAAAATAGGCCAAAAATGATAAGATGAAGTTAACTTAAATAAAAATAAGATTAGTTATCTCGTCAGAGGCCGAGGAAGGCCTATTGTCGGAAGAATTCCTGTGATTTCTACAATGTTCTAAATTATAACACTAACAGTGTCAAGTGAGTGTGTCTTGACTACATTAAACAACAAGCTCAATCACAATGGTCTTTTTTTGCCAGAAATAAGTTATAAATATGAAATGAAAAATAAAAGATTCTCGTGTAGATCTATGTACACTGGCCCTGATTAGGATAATATAACTTCATTTTATGAACAATTGTTTGCATGGAATCCAGAATGATGGATATCGAGCACTTAATTATACTTGTGGCAGTGCCATAGCCGATGAGGTTTAACCGAGGCGTGGTCAACACTGCAGCTATCTGTATTAATTTTTAAAATCGGAACTTTACTGGTTTCGTACTGCCTCCGGGCATTGCCTCCAGTATTGTTCCCACCATATTTGTATTTACAAATGTCCCATATGTGTCTGATTCAGACCAAGAGGACGTAAAACACCATTTTCGTTTGATGGATATCGACTTATAAATCAGTCACAAATGTGAATAGTACAATTCACACTCCTTTTTTTCTGTGTGTGCAAAATAAATTCCTACAGACACGTGTATGCATGCCACCATACACAGACACTGGACAGAGTAACGCATGCCACAAGCATCTTGTGGTATTAATACCAGTGTTCCCCATGCTTCCAAATTTGTAAGGGTCATCATGACCCTTTGCCCCCAAATTTTAAGGGTCATTTGAAAAATTTTGAGGGTCAAAATAAAACCCATAATAAATGGACAATATGCTCTAAAATAAAGACAAATCTTAAAAACTTTAGTCTTTGGAAGAACTTCGCGTCAAAGTTTTCACAATCCAGCGCCATCTTTTTGCTTCCAAGAAACGCGCAGGCTAGGCTTGGCAGCAGTGCACGTGCGAGCAGCATGGGTGGTGAGAAACAAAGGGAAATTACTCTGTGGTTCATGATAGTTTTTGTTGTCTGCTTCAAGCATGGTATAGTACAGTGAAACTGAAAGAATAGGCCCAGTATATTTTGTTGATCGTTTCCCGCAAGCCGAAATGGCTTCGACATTCTGATCGCGGCTAACACGTTTGAGGAAGCAATCGACTGAGAGAAAAACTGTACGTTACAATGACGTATTGACTGAAAAATGTATATGTCGAACTTGAAACTTTGTACGTAATTTACGTATCTGCGTAATGACTAATGGGGAACACTGAACACTGCAGATATATTATATTTGCTGGACCTTCACACACACACACTGTCACACAAACCATGGAGACACATCTCAACATATTTATGCATCAATAAAGCAAACCAAACGATAGGATTGATTAAAAGAACATTTATCAGTGTTGATCATGAACTTTTCATTAAATTATACAAAGCATGTTAGCATTAGTTAGCATGGCAACATTATTTGGTCTCAAAAATTTAAGTACCAGTCAGTAGCAATTGAAAAGGTTTGAACAGCACAGAGCTACCAAACTTGTTAAAGCATGCAAAAACATGGGTTATTACCACAGATTACAGTACCTTAATTTATTTTCACTTAAACTTAAAGGAAGGAGAACAAGGGGAGATCTTATAGAAACTTAAAATATTCAACAATCATGTGGATTTGCCCTGGAGTAATTTCTTTTAATCTCCTCAATGAGTCAATACAATATGACTAGAAACGCCTATGATAAAGTTTTTGTTAAAAGATATAATACTAACGTAAGAAAAAATTGTTTTGGTAACACTAACATAATTACTAACATGAATTGCCTACTGACACAAAATGTGCACCTTATAGGATTGTAGATTTGTAGGATAAAAATGTTTAAAAATCGTCTGGATGCATTACCAACATTTTTAGAAGCTATGACTAATGATTTATAAGGAAAATTTATGCCGCATCAACCTTTCAATCCTTTGCATCAACCTTGACCGAAAGGAAAAATTTACCAGAAAAATAATAAAAGATGGGACTTTTAAAAAACTTTACAGCTTGTTTGGTCCCTACCTACCTACCATAAACATGTTAGTTTCATCAAAACAATTTCTAGTAGTAGTAGTAGTAGATAGGGACAAAACAAGCTGTTAAGCTTTTTAGATAGTCCCATCTTTATAATCAGCGTTATATCAATACTGGTCAAGGTTTTGCGGTCAAAATTTTCCTACGATTACTCGTCAAAGCATCTAAATAGGATTAAATAATTTGGAGATCTGTCGAGACGATTTTTGAAGAAGTTAGTATTGGGTGCACATTTTAGTTTGTTAGGTAAATCATTCCAGATGTTAGCAACTCTATAGCTGAAGCAATTTTAAGATATTTAATGGTCATGTCGATCTATCATGGGATAATTTTTTTAGCGCACCACAATACAATTTGACTAGAAACCCTTATAGCAAGGTCTTTATTAAACGTTTCGACACTAATATTAGTTATACGCTTCAATCAGATCTCCTCTAAGTTTAGTTCACTTTATCTTTTTTGGGGTTCAAAATTCACTTTTAAATTAAACACACACACACATGCTCACAGTCACACACACCTTGGCTTGGAAGCTCTTTTTCCCAGACATTTAGGTAGGCACACACACACACACACAGTACACACACATTCATTCTGTGCTCCAGACGCATGCCAGTTACTGAGTTAGCCTACCTAAAAATGGCCTGCTAAAATTCAGGGCCCAGTCGGCCTGGAAACAAGTGTTAGTCGACTAGCCTAATAATGCCTTTTTCTAGTATGACTATGTCAGTATCTCATGAGTGACGTCACAAGTGACAAGGCAATTTTATACTGCAAACCCACTTTCAATTTCAACGCATTGTAATTTGGTTACCTGCCGGGCAGTTGTAAACTTGGCAATAGTACGCATTGCCTCCTTGCAAAGTACTACAATGCCCTTGGCTTTACTGTCAGTCGACTGCTTTGGACGTGTGACACTCAGCTAGGCCTACAGCGCTGTCTGCATTTGAGGCCAGCAACGTAATAGTTGACCTTGACCTCAAAAGGGGGTCGCCTCAGGAGGGGGAAACTCCCATTGAAAATTATTGATGTCTTGACTTTTAAAAATTATTATTATTAAACCGGATATTTATTATTAAAAAACATTAGTAGCAGACAGTTGAACTTAAAGTTTAGTCCCTCGTTTTCTTTTAGGCTAGTATTCTGCGTTGCACATTTGATACCACGTGACTCGAGCAGTGCGAGATTTCAAAATGGCAGCAAGTGCGGGGAAGATTTCGAAAGGAGGTAAGAATAATTCTATTAAAGTATTATGTTGGTTTGCCGCTTGTGTGTTTAAAAGGAACGGAAAGAAAAACGATACCAAAAAAAGAGCTAAGAATAAGATGGTTGTGCGAAGGTTGCATACCACTCCCTAATAAAAAATAAACTGAAGAAAATAATCTCTCTCTCTCTCTCTCTCTCTCTCTCTCTCTCTCTCTCTCTCTCTCTGTGTGTCTCTCTCTCTCTCTCTCTCTCTCTCTCTCTCTCTCTCTCTCTCTCTCTCTCTCTCTCTTTCTCTCTCTCTCAATCTTTCTAAGGTATGTTTTTCTTTCAGTATTGCGCAACCTCATATCATATCATATCATATCATATACGGCATATAGGCTTTTAAATAGCCTTTAGCCTGCTATTTCCTTTTAGTTTATAAGGAAACGCGATTTAAAACTTTTTGTTTTTTGATTTTGTTATTTTTATATATATATATATATTTTTTATTTATTTTTTTAAAGAGTACAAGTACTACAACATACAGTGAAAACAAGCAAACTGATCTGCATACTAATCATGTCACTTAAAGTCTACTAGTACTACTGGAGACAATGTGACCACACTCTGGTGTGGGATACAGACGTTTCGTACCCTGGACGTTTCGTACCTCATGACCGTTTCATCTTAGTCACTTTGTACACACTTGGACACTTCGTACACAAGCAAAACATCTCTAAAACTTGGTGGGGGGAGCCATATAGCCAGTCTGTGGACACCAAAATGTACGAAACGCCTGTGTACGAAATGACAGAAAGCTATCTGCAGTCTCATGCAGGTCGGGATAGGGTTAGACAGGGATAGGGTTAGGATATAACGCCCGGGAAAGGGTTAGGGTTAGAAATTAAACTTTCTTGGTTATTTCCGTGGCTAGGGATAGGGTTAGGGTTAGATGGTTATAGTTCTCATGCCGAGGTAGATATTGCATGGCAGGTACTTATTTATCGTGACACCGTTATCCAATGAAATTGGAGTCCAGACTGCAGATAGGCCTAGCTTACTGTTACGAAATGTCTTGTGTATGAAACGCCTGTGTACGAAATGTCTTGTGTACGAAACGCTAAGTTCATGTACGAAATGTCTTGAAAATAATGTCCGAAACGACCAATCCAGGGTACAAAACGTCTTTGTACGAAACGTCCAGGGTACGAAACGTCTGTATTCCTCTAGTGTGACTTAGTGTTAAAAAGTTTTAGCATAGCATGCTGCATAGCATAAATGGCACTTTTATAGTGCCATTTATGCTATGCTATGCTAAAACTTTTAAAGTTTTATTCAAACATAAACTTAGCATCAATCTTTGAAGAAAAAACACTTTTTGACCTGCTGTGAAATAGATCTTGTTTTCTGGTAACTTGCAGGTTTTCTAACAGCAGGAAATGGAGATGACCAGTTACTTAGCATGGAGAAAATGAGGGCATCCCCTGAGCTCTGGCCTGAACAAAGTGAGTATCATGACATCTACATGGATACTCCTGCTTTCAGGATGTCCTGAAGTTCAGCCTGAACTTCAGGATTTTTATTATCCAGGATGTCTTGAAGTTCAGTATTTTTGTTATTGCCTGGAGCCGGCGTTGCTGGATTATGAGAATTTAAGATGCATTTTGCTGGTTATACTTATAGAGGTCATGAAGTTTAACCAGAAGTGAAAGTGCCGGAGGTGCGCTGTCCCTGGACTCTGCCGGGGCCTGGGTGGCCCCTGGACCCCTGCCTTGCAGGATTTTTGAAATTTCCCAGGAGCACCCATGCATATGTATGTACAACCATTTGTTCTGATAGTACAGGAAGGTATTTAGAGGGAGAGAGAATTAATCCGAAATCGTAATGTTCACCGATATTGACAGCATGCACTCCCAACATACGGAAGTACAGAATCAGGAACACTTGCTGTGGGAACAGTGTAAATTTATGAGGGGAAAAAAAGAATTTATATGCACATAATTTGCTGTTTCTAGTGTAAAAAAACAAAAACAGAAATCATGTATTTGACTCTAGAGTTTATGAGTTTTAATTGTTAAAAACCACAGAAAATTATACACTTGACATGATTAACCTATTCTTTTCAGTAAACAAACAACTACACGACAAGTGCAAAGTGACGTTATTTTATTCACAAGAGACAAAACAAAACTACTGGATATTTCGGCGAATGCGCCTTTATCAACACAGACAAACAATTAAACAGCAAACAGCAAATATAGCAAAAAGTAGGCAACAGAAGGAGCAAAAAACCATCAAGATCAAGATTTTCAGTGTTAAAAAAATTGAGAGATCATCTTTTTCTTTTTTTTATCAGATCAAATTAAAAAGACCTGTAAGACCCAATCTGGCAAAATGGTCTATCCCTCCTGAGTGCTCTAAAACAAAAACTAACATTCCAGAGTTACGACATCAGAAGTTATGACATAATCAATGACATCATGCTGCCTGTAGCCACAGGGCTGGCAGTGAAGGGGTTACAGACCCACCACGCTGAAGTGTGAAAATCAGCGTTTTCACATGTTTTCCCTTGAGCTATCGCTGGTAAAAAAAAATCCAAGAAATATTCCGAGCAAGAGGGAAAATACACATTGGCGTGGTGGGTCTTTAAAAGTCAAGCAAGAATTTGTCTGAGAAAGGTGCAAAGCAAGTCTAGCAAAGTTAGAATGACTGATTTCCTTTCTTTTGCAGTCCACCATAGCTAGATTTAAAAAATCATATGAATTGCATTTGATGAATTTCAATGCCTTGATATGAATTGCATTTGATGAATTTCAATGCCTTGATATGAATTGCATTTGATGAATTTCAATGCCTTGATAATGATATGAATTGCATTTAATGAATTTCAATGCCTTGATATGAATTGCATTTGATGAATTTCAATGCCTTGATATGAATTGCATTTGATGAATTTCAATGCCTTGATAATGATATGAATTGCATTTAATGAATTTCAATGCCTTGATATGAATTGCATTTGATGAATTTCAATGCCTTGATGTGAATTGCATTTGATGAATTTCAATGCCTTGATATGAATTGCATTTGATGAATTTCAATGCCTTGATGTGAATTGCATTTGATGAATTTCAATGCCTTGATGTGAATTGCATTTGATGAATTTCAATGCCTTGATGTGAATTGCATTTGATGAATTCCAATGCCTTGATATGAATTGCATTTGATGAATTCCAATGCCTTGATGTGAATTGCATTTGATGAATTCCAATGCCTTGATGTGAATTGCATTTGATGAATTCCAATGCCTTGATATGAATTGCATTTGATGAATTCCAATGCCTTGATATGAATTGCATTTGATGAATTTCAATGCCTTGATGTGAATTGCATTTGATGAATTCCAATGCCTTGATATGAATTGCAATTGATAAATTTCAATGCCTTGAACCCCGTTTTAGTCTAAAACTTTGATCTTAATTCTGCGTGAAAATAATGTATAATTTTAAGATGTACAGTATTTATAATAATTGTAATTTGTACCCTATTGCACCTAATGACTTTTTTTTTAAAGGCACTTTGTATTGTTAGGCGCAACCTCTACACATTTACTCAAATCATATTTTGTAATAACAGAGTTCACTTAGTAGATTATGAGTCACATTATAAGGTGCTGGGGTTTCAGTAGGTGAAAAATAAAGTGCAGTAGCTATAATCTGTAAAATATGTTAAGATTGTCGGTAAGCTGAATTCTACGAACTTGTACATAATTTTGTTGTTTTTCAATGCAATCATCTCCATGCACAAATTGCATGTTACAGTACAAACCCATACACCTCAGTTTGTAAGTCTGAGTCGCTAGCTCGTAATCCGTCAGGTTTGCGAGTGCGTGGGTTCGAACCCAGCTTGGTTCACAGTGGTGTGTCCTTGGGAAAGGCACTTTACTCATATTTTCCTCACTCCACCCAGGTGTAAATGGGTACCTGACATCAGTTGGGGAAAAAGTCCTTCGGATGAGACTTTTCAAAAACCGAGTTCCCGTGTGCGAACGCATGCACAAGATCTTGCGCACACGTTAAAGCCCATCCCACTATTCAATATGAGTAGGCCGTGTGTGCCGGTGGGATGGATGACACGAATTCACATAGCACGCGTCCTGTGCATTATTAATGAAGACCGGTGAGCGCGGGGCAGGATAAACATCCCCAACTGGAAGAAGAAGAAGAAAGGCATCATTACCCACCCCTCTCTCTCTCTCACTTATTGATTTCTCTTGTCTCAGGACAGTTTGTCCTCTCTCTCACTTTCTCTCTGACTGAACGGGTCTCTTTTAGTTTTAGGATATATTATATATCTCTATCTCTCTGTCTCTCTTTTCACATTTTCTCATGAATGTTTCTTGGCTCTATTTTATTAAGATTGTAACAATGGTGGGTTGTTGTTTTTTCTTTTACAGTTCCGGGAGTTTCTGAATTTGCATCAGTTAAAAGTGTGAGTATGATGTGAGATGGTACCATCATTCTTTTTGGGTAAAAGCCAGTAGGCACAACCAGCCTTCATTAATTTTGTGACAGTACTTTCTGGCTTTCACCTGAGAAGAATGATAGCACCTTCTGGCTTTCACCTGAGAAGAGTGATAGTACCTTCTGGCTTTCACCCGAGAATAATGATAGCACCTTCTGGCTTTCACCAAGAATGATAATACCTTCTGGCTTTTAACCAAGAAGAATGACAGCACCTTCTGGCTTTCACCTGAGATGAATGATAATACCTTCTGGCTTTCACCTGAGAAGAATGATAGTACCTTGTGGCTTTCACCTGAGAAGAATGATAGCACCTTGTGGCTTTCACCTGAGAAGAATGATAGCACCTTGTGGCTTTCACCTGAGAAGAATGATAGCACCTTGTGGCTTTCACCTGAGAAGAATGATAGCACCTTCTGGCTTTCACCTGAGATGAATGATAGTACCTTCTGGCTTTCACCTGAGAAGAATGATAGCACCTTCTGGCTTTCACCTGAGAAGAATGATAGTACCTTCTGGCTTTCACCTGAGAAGAATGATAGCACCTTGTGGCTTTCACCTGAGAAGAATGATAGCACCTTCTGGCTTTCACCTGAGAAGAATGATAGCACCTTCTGGCTTTCACCTGAGAAGAATGATAGTACCTTCTGGCTTTCACCTGAGAAGAATGATAGTACCTTCTGGCTTTCACCTGAGAAGAATGATAGTACCTTGTGGCTTTCACCTGAGAAGAATGATAGCACCTTCTGGCTTTCACCTGAGAAGAATGATAGTACCTTGTGGCTTTCACCTGAGAAGAATGATAACACCTTGTGGCTTTCACCTGAGAAGAATGATAGCACCTTGTGGCTTTCACCTGAGAAGAATGATAGCACCTTGTGGCTTTCACCTGAGAAGAATGATAGCACCTTGTGGCTTTCACCTGAGAAGAATGATAGCACCTTGTGGCTTTCACCTGAGAAGAATGATAGCACCTTGTGGCTTTCACCTGAGAAGAATGATAGTACCTTATGGCTTTCACCATAGAAGAATGATAGCACCTTCTGGCTTTCACCTGAGAAGAATGATAGTACCTTATGGCTTTCACCATAGAAGAATGATAGCACCTTGTGGCTTTCACCTGAGAAGAATGATAGCACCTTGTGGCTTTCACCTGAGAAGAATGATAGTACCTTGTGGCTTTCACCTGAGAAGAATGATAGCACCTTGTGGCTTTCACCTGAGAAGAATGATAGTACCTTGTGGCTTTCACCTGAGAAGAATGATAGTACCTTGTGGCTTTCACCTGAGAAGAATGATAGCACCTTGTGGCTTTCACCTGAGAAGAATGATAGCACCTTGTGGCTTTCACCTGAGAAGAATGATAGTACCTTATGGCTTTCACCATAGAAGAATGATAGCACCTTCTGGCTTTCACCTGAGAAGAATGATAGTACCTTATGGCTTTCACCATAGAAGAATGATAGCACCTTGTGGCTTTCACCTGAGAAGAATGATAGCACCTTGTGGCTTTCACCTGAGAAGAATGATAGCACCTTGTGGCTTTCACCTGAGAAGAATGATAGTACCTTCTGGCTTTCACCTGAGAAGAATGATAGTACCTTATGGCTTTCACCTGAGAAGAATGATAGTACCTTCTGGCTTTCACCATGAGAAGAATGATAGTACCTTATGGCTTTCACCTGAGAAGAATGATAGTACCTTCTGGCTTTCACCATAGAAGAATGATAGTACCTTCTGGCTTTCACCAGAGAAGAATGATAGTACCTTCTGGCTTTCACCATAGAAGAATGATAGTACCTTCTGGCTTTCACCAGAGAAGAATGATAGTACCTTCTGGCTTTCACCAGAGAAGAATGATAGTACCTTCTGGCTTTCACCAGAGAAGAATGATAGTACCTTCTGGCTTTTACCAGAGAAGAATGATAGTACCTTCTGGCTTTGACCAAGAAGAATGATAGTACCTTCTGGCTTTCACCAGAGAAGAATGATAGTACCTTCTGGCTTTCACCAGAGAAGAATGATAGTACCTTCTGGCTTTCACCAGAGAAGAATGATAGTACCTTCTGGCTTTCACCAGAGAAGAATGATAGTACCTTCTGGCTTTCACCAGAGAAGAATGATAGTACCTTCTGGCTTTGACCAGAGAAGAATGATAGTACCTTCTGGCTTTGACCAGAGAAGAATGATAGTACCTTCTGGCTTTCACCAGAGAAGAATGATAGTACCTTCTGGCTTTCACCAGAGAAGAATGATAGTACCTTCTGGCTTTCACCAGAGAAGAATGATAGTACCTTCTGGCTTTCACCAGAGAAGAATGATAGTACCTTCTGGCTTTCACCAGAGAAGAATGATAGTACCTTCTGGCTTTCACCAGAGAAGAATGATAGTACCTTCTGGCTTTGACCAGAGAAGAATGATAGTACCTTCTGGCTTTCACCAGAGAAGAATGATAGTACCTTCTGGCTTTCACCAGAGAAGAATGATAGTACCTTCTGGCTTTCACCAGAGAAGAATGATAGTACCTTCTGGCTTTCACCAGAGAAGAATGATAGTACCTTCTGGCTTTCACCTGATAGTACCTTCTGGCTTTCACCAGAGAAGAATGATAGTACCTTCTGGCTTTCACCAGAGAAGAATGATAGTACCTTCTGGCTTTGACCAGAGAAGAAGAATGATAGTAAGAATGATAGTACCTTCTGGCTTTGACCAGAGAAGAATGATAGTACCTTCTGGCTTTGACCAGAGAAGAATGATAGTACCTTCTGGCTTTGACCAGAGAAGAATGATAGTACCTTCTGGCTTTGACCAGAGAAGAATGATAGTACCTTCTGGCTTTGACCAGAGAAGAATGATAGTACCTTCTGGCTTTCACCAGAGAAGAATGATAGTACCTTCTGGCTTTGACCAGAGAAGAATGATAGTACCTTCTGGCTTTGACCAGAGAAGAATGATAGTACCTTCTGGCTTTGACCAGAGAAGAATGATAGTACCTTCTGGCTTTCACCAGAGAAGAATGATAGTACCTTCTGGCTTTCACCAGAGAAGAATGATAGTACCTTCTGGCTTTGACCAGAGAAGAATGATAGTACCTTCTGGCTTTGACCAGAGAAGAATGATAGTACCTTCTGGCTTTGACCAGAGAAGAATGATAGTACCTTCTGGCTTTGACCAGAGAAGAATGATAGTACCTTCTGGCTTTGACCAGAGAAGAATGATAGTACCTTCTGGCTTTGACCATGATAGTACCTTCTGGCTTTTAGACCAGAGAAGAATGATAGTACCTTCTGGCTTTGACCAGAGAAGAATGATAGTACCTTCTGGCTTTGACCAGAGAAATGATATGATAGTACCTTCTGGCTTTGACCAGAGAAGAATGATAGTACCTTCTGGCTTTGACCAGAGAAGAATGATAGTACCTTCTGGCTACCCGAGAAGAATGATAGTACCTTCTGGCTTTGACCAGAGAAGAATGAAGAATGATAGTACCTTCTGGCTTTGACCAGAGAAGAATGATAGTACCTTCTGGCTTTCACCAGAGAAGAATGACCAGGCTTTCACCAGAGAAGAATGATAGTACCTTCTGGCTTTCACCAGAGAAGAATGATAGTACCTTCTGGCTTTGACCAGAGAAGAATGATAGTACCTTCTGGCTTTGACCAGAGAAGAATGATAGTACCTTCTGGCTTTGACCAGAGAAGAATGATAGCACCTTCTGTCATTTTAATCCTTGACTTAAAGATGTAAAAAATTGAAAAGTTGTTCTTTTCTGTTGAAGTGTTGGCTGTTGTTTTTACTTAATTAAACTTAAAGGTTTAAAAGATGTTGCAACAACCACCAAACTAACCAACATACACATCACATGCACACGCACGCACACGCACACGCACACACACACACACACACACTTTGTACATTACCAGACCTGTTTACTCTACTCTTTTTGAGTAGTATTTTACTCAATTTGGACCTCTACTACTCTTCAAAATTGAAAATAATGCTCTAATTACTCATTTTCAGTGAACATTATTTGATGGTTTAATGAAGAGGACTACTCATTTCACACCGAAACTACTCATTTCAGATATCCAGACTACTCAAGACTTGTGTAGGGGGTAAACAGGTCTGCATTACAGTGAAACATCCCTTATAAGACCTCCCATTATAAGACTCCCTCCATATAAGACCTACTTCTCTGAGAGTGAGACATTGCCCTTTGTAAGTATTAAAATGACCTCCCTTATAAGACCTCATTTTGGATGATTTTTGAAGGTCTTCTACGGGAGGTTCCACTGTATTAAAGACAACGTAGGCTCTAACATGTAAGTATTCAGTCTGATTGCAGCTGACACCCATGGCACTGTTTAGTCAACACTGTCCTTCAACAGGCCTCACGTCATCTGTCATGGAATGCTTATTCATATTTGTGTAAAGCGAAACAAGGCAAATGGGTGCTGCTTTAATTAAACCTTCATGGCACTGTTTAGTCAACACTGTCCTTCAACAGGCCTTTCACGTCATCTGTCATGGAATGCTTATTTTTTGAAAGCGAAACAAGGCAAATCTTAATAAACCTTCATGGGAGGTTTCCACTGTCATTAAATGCTTACAACGTAGGCTCTAACATCATCATCATCGTAAGCTCTAACTTTTAGTCTGATTGCAGCTGACACCCATGGCACTGTTTAGTCAACACTGTCCTTCAACAGGCCTTTCACGTCATCTGTCATGGAATGCTTATTCATATTTGTGTAAAGCGAAACAAGGCAAATGGGTGCTGCTTTAATTAAACCTTCATGGCACTGTTTAGTCAACACTGTCCTTCAACAGGCCTTTCACGTCATCTGTCATGGAATGCTTATTCATATTTGTGTAAAGCGAAACAAGGCAAATGGGTGCTGCTTTAATTAAACCTTCATGGCACTGTTTAGTCAACACTGTCCTTCAACAGGCCTTTCACGTCATCTGTCATGGAATGCTTATTCATATTTGTGTAAAGCGAAACAAGGCAAATGGGTGCTACTTTAATTAAACCTTCATGGCACTGTTTAGTCAACACTGTCCTTCAACAGGCCTTTCACGTCATCTGTCATGGAATGCTTATTCATATTTGTGTAAAGCGAAACAAGGCAAATGGGTGCTGCTTTAATTAAACCTTCATGCTATTTACTGATCAGAAGATGTTTCATTTATTTCTTCCTCTACAAGCAAAAGTAATTTACATATATATGCTAATGCAGTGCGCTTGTGAGGTTTGGTTTCGTCTTATGGTAATTGCATTAGATTACGCTACATCATGGTTTCTCCTCATTTCACTTTGAATCTGTCATATTGATATTTATTATAGCATTTTACACAAGAGCATCACTCTGACTTATGTTCTTGTTGCATTGTTTCTGTCAACAGCCATCAAGTAATCCTGGGTCTCCCCCCAAATGGCTGGCTGAGCTGGAAAAGGATGACATCGATCTCCTTCAAGGTTTGTAGAGTATGGATCGTTTTACTCTTTTTTTAAATCATAAAAACTCAAACCTTTTCACCAATTGTAATGAATTTTTAATGTTATTTTTTGTTCATTTTTACGTGTAATAACGATAATTAGATTATGTCGTCTCTACAAAATAAAGACACAAAACGGTTAGGAATAGCATAAGTGTGACCCTGTGCCATTTCAACAAGAGGTGATTTGGAAATCGGTGTTGATTGCAGCCCAAACATGAGTAATGGCTTTTGTCTTTAATTTTGTTGAATTGTGGAAATGTTCAGGCTCTTGTTGTCCGTTGTTCTGTGCACTTGGATTCTGCCGTGAATGTGGCTGATGTGAAGAGATATAATTACTGACATTAGGCACTAGTTATTTCCTGAAATTACTGAACGCCACTTCCTTGGCTAAACTTTAATGAAATTGTCATATCCAGTACAAAATCAAAGTTGGATTCCCACCGATTTGATAAACATGCCTGACTACTTCCAGTGTGTGCAAGAAGGAATGGAAAGATTCAAAGTTTTAGGTGTTGTGTCTTTTAGTGCATGTATATTGGATATTGTATCACTCCCAAACTACACAGCAAAGCGGTTTATATTTATTATTTTTTTCTCTCCAGAGTTTGGGAGTCTGACTGCAGCACAGCTGATGGAGAAGGTGAGGGGATTGCAGAACTTGGCCTACCAGCTGGGACTAGAGGAAGGTTAGTACAATGTAGTGATGTATCAGTCATTTTTGTTGTTGTATAAGAACACAATCTCACTGGAGTACACTTAACAGGAGACAAAGATTTTTGTGTGCGTTAACCATTATTTGTATTAAGCAATTTCAACAAATTTGCTATAAAAGAAAAGGCAGCGATTTAATGCTCCAAAACAAATAGATGTTTTTGACCAAAAAACCAGATGCTTGTGGCAAAAGAAAAGACCATCTAACCCTAACCCTAACCACGGAAAGAACCAAGAAATAGAGCAGGAGGGTGTAAATCTACATATTTGCCGAGAAATCGATGCACAAAGCCATGCACTTATAATATTTTTTTGCTGGAACCATTCCTTTTTTTGGTTGATAAATTTTAAGTCAAAGAAAACCCGCCTGAAACCAAGCAGACAGTAAATTTCAAGGGGCAATTGCCTAAACATGTTATCATCCTTCTTTATTCTTCTTATAACACCACGGCAATTACCCCTCAAAATTTACCGTGCTTGGTTTCAGGTTGGTTGTTGTTGTTTTTATCGCAAATTTGTTGAAATTGCTTAATACAAATAATGGTTAACGCACACAAAAATCTTCTTTATTCCTCTTATGATAACACGTTCAGGCAATGACCTCTTGAAAAGCAGTAGTTTCGTGCATGTGCCACAGTGTGCAAGCTATCGGGAAACATTCTACCAACTATAATAGCAAACATCAGACCTGCCTACCCATACGATTTTTCCGTATTTTGTACACGATTTTGAGCCCCAGTACTGCAGTACGGTAAGTGGAAAATTAGTACGGCAAAAAATTGAACTTAAGATCTGTCAAAATCAAGTGTTTTTCGTCATTTCGCATGGTGCTTTAATGTTCTGTAATGTTCTGTTTTGGGGTCTCCTGCAAAGTACAGAATTTTATTTTGTGGAGTACCTAAAAAAGAAATTGGGGGTAGGCAGGTCTGAAACATGTGCACATACCTTCTTGCCAAGAGCTTAGCAGTTTAATTATCAAGAAATCTGCAGAGCTGAATGCACAGGCAAATTTCACACTACTTCAATGTTGGAGGCTCAAACTAATTACTTCAAAATTGTGTATGGCAGTGTTTTACTTTTAGTGCAAACTATGTTCGAGTGCAAATGTGAAACTGAAGTTCTGCTACTGAACAAGCAGTAGTACTGCAGATGACACACTTTGTGCAGGACTCGAGAACACTCATGTGCAGTTCATACTTTCTGACTAGCACATGGCACAGTTGATGAACATTAGTTTTTTTGTGATGGCTTTTGCAAGTTTATAATGACATATTTGGAACTGTGGTACGATAAATAACAATCTGACAGTTTTTATTTGTGTTAACATTTTCATGTTGTGCCGAGAAAAATTCTAAGTAATAATAAAGAGGGGTTGCGTCTGTTCAAACAGATTTTTGTGCACTTATTGGTTAAGTGTACTCGTTTATTCATTTATTTACTTTGCTGTCCCTTTTTCAGTGATGTTGCTAGCAAGCAGCTCATTCCAAGTCCCTACCTCGGCTCTTTAGGTTATTCATGTAGATCATAGTATAATTGCGATTTGTTTGGTAGGATTTCATTCTACTATTTCTAGCACCATGGGCGAATACATTTGCCCAGTACATCACAATACACTCCCATCAAATGCAAAGACATTCACTGCCAAGCATCCTGCCATGTGTTTGTCTATTTTTAGAGCTTATGTTAGTGATTCTTTTCATTAAACTTTAAACAACGCATGTGCATTTGAAACAAATAATTATTCTCCTGTCATTGAGATGGAACGGACAACCAAGAACGTAAAAAAATACATGGCCTTAGAAGAGTTAAAATGCTTTGGTTTGCGTTTCAGCTCGTGAAATGACCAGAGGCAAGTTCCTGAATATTTTGGAGAAACAGAGCAAATATCCAGTGGCGAAGAAGGAATAATAGTTGGTACAATGGTAAGGTCGCTGGAAGGAGGACACCTGTGCAATAGGAATTGTTCGGAAATAATTAAGGGGAGTAATTTCATGGTGTGTGAGTGATCTCGTCTTATTCAATCGGTCAAACAGGGAAAGTCACTCTACCTTCAGGTAAATGCCCAGCCGTCGCTTCGTGTGTTTGAGGAGACGCAGCATGTAGAACGCAGTGCGTCATTCTAAATTTGATGTAATTTCTATTTTTACGTCAGTTTGCAATTTTCTAAAAATGTTCGCAAGTCGCTGACTGGCATCCTGCGGTTTCAAGTTTCGACGACATGCTGCCATGGTTGCCGTGTTTTTGACCAAGTAACTCGAGGTTGATGTTCACGAAGTGATCTCCCCTAGGGTTTTTTTCTGAAAATTGTCTATTGAATGTGATGTGGACCGACTTTTCTCGGTGGATTTATAAAACTTATGGTGTTGAATCTGTTTAGTGAAGGAGTGAACTTGTGTATGGTGCTCATTGAACCACAATGTTACATATGGACATGCATGTACAAATGTTGCACACAGGCATGCATTAAATTGCATATTCGCACACACATACACTCACGACAGGCACACAAACAGCTTTGTGAATGAAAATGATTAAAACAATCGATAAAAAGCCTGGCAGCATTTTGTAGTTATTGTCCATTTTATGCTCACAATTTGAATCGTATGCATACCAATTTTGTTTGCTTCCTTTGCGTGTTGCTTTGTACAGTGTGTGTGCATGTATGTGTGCGTGTGCACGCTTCCTTTGTCTAATTTTCATCAATAAAAGGCAACTGAAAAACCGATTACTTTCATGCATTTTTTTAATGTAGTAGGGCATTTGCCACATGAGGGCGACAAATTAGAAAGGTAAGCGTAATTCGGGCAGAATGAGTGCGGGCAAATTAGTAGTCTAGCATAGAGGAACACTCGTGGCAAATGCCCTATTGAATGTCCAGTGTGTACTATCTGTAATTAGGCCTATCTTTGTATTGGGGGCGATACCTTAACCATTGATTTTATACTGATAACATTTCAATATTTTACAGTACATGTATAAAAGCATTTTTACTCAAAGGCTGCTAGTGTAACCAAAATGTTAAAGACCCACCAGATGACGTTTCAAAATCACGGGTTTCACGCATTTTCCCTCTTATGGCTGGTAAGAAATCTTGTTTTGACCAAGTTTGACTCCCATACAAATGCCCCCAAATTAAAAACATTATTTTAAACAGCCTCAATTTGTATGTGGGTCACAACTACCCAGAAAAAAACCTAAGGGACATAATCGTGGTGGGTCAGGGTTTCTTTGAAAAAATAGCCAAAAAGTCCAAGAAATTTTGAATCCGTTTACTTGAACACTGGCCATCTGGCACGTTGTCTGTGCAGTGCACTCAGATGTCGGTGTCCGCATTAATGTATGCACAGCCGATTGAACTTCCAGAAACTTTTTCTGTAAGCAATGTATGTCGGCATTTTCCCCACATTTTGTGATTTGATTTAATTTAATAGATTTTGCCTTCGAAAATTTAAAAGAAAGGAGAGAAAAGAAAATTGCATTTCTGTGTGGGTATACAAGTGTATGTGTGCACAGGAGAGAGTGTTCGGCTAGAGAGGGGGGGGGAGCGAGTATGTGTCTGAGCGAGTGCATGTGTGTGTACGAGCGCGTGTGTGCGAGTTTCAGTGAGAAAGTGTTTTCTGCGTTTTTGATGAAATGTGTGTGGGTCTGTGTGTGTGTGTGTGTGTACGTGTGCAAGAACGTGTTCATTCGCGTGTGTGTGGGTATGTCTTTGCAGTGTTTCAATGCTGATTGTAAAGCGCTATTTAAGTGTCCGTTTATTATTATTATTATTATTACCATCGATACATATGTACCTAATGGTCAAAATACACATTGCTAGTTTTCTCTTTCCCCATGGCAAAACAGTTAACTCTAGTAATGATATTACTTATCCCCCGAAGACGGAGTGTGGCTGCCCACGTGGCGGGGTAATCGAAAACGGTCACACACGTAACGTTATCCCTAGCCGATACACTTGCACCTTGGTGTTACAAGTGCTTTGGCTGTTGGGATGATTCCTGGAATCTTGTAGCCAGGGTACGGGTCACAACGACATAATATTACTTCAATTTACTTGCCTTTCACTTTGCCATGGGGAAAGTGAACACTTAAAAGCCGCTTCATATTATCCAACCAAGTCGGATGAAAATGGTCGTGACCTTTCTAGTTTTCCTTTTTGAGATCAATGTTCAAGAAAGAAATTAGGCCTACAATCACCTCAGTTTTAAAATTCAGGCAGTTACAGTAAATTGTTTGATAGTTCAGGGACATTTTGCAACAACATGAAGAACGAAGATGCTTTCTTCTATCTAACTGTATGGGCAACCTAACTTGCCGATTTAACCGCCAGGAGGCAACAAACTCAATAGGGGCTTATCTTGTGATATCCTTAGTTGGGGGTAGAGAGAAGGGGGAGGGGACTCCTCTCCCTCTTTCTACCCGCAACTAAGGATATCACGAGTTAAGCCCCTATTGAGTTGGTTGCCATCTAGCGTGTGGAATCGGCTAGCTAAGCTGCTCATTGAGGAAAGAGCGAGGAGAAGGGGTATGGATGGTTGCTGGGGACAAACTCGAAAGTTACTTACGTAGAGGGTTTAAGTGTGGGAAAAACAAACCTTTTAAAACAAAGTTAATCAACCTAGACCAGAGTTTCAAAACTGGGTTTCATTGTAGCACCGATGTGATGGACATTAATATCAGTCAAATGAGAATCTGCCCACTGTGCCTGCCAGTCCAGCATCTTCTAAAGGTGGGTTATTGCGCAAGTTAAGCACACATACAAACCAACACACAAGCACATGCACGCATACACAAGAAAGGCCAAAAGTCAGACAAAGAAAGAGGAGCAAAGAAAATTCAAGAATAGGTAGACCCCAAAAAAGTGAAAATGCACCACATAACATTTTTTATTTTTTAAATGCAGATGTTTGAAGACCAAAAAAAGATTGTGAAAATGCAGTACACAAAACATGCAGATGTTTGTAAAACTTCAAAACATGGCAACATTAGTTATGTTTGTACCTGTGGCACTGAACACTGGACAGGCTTTCTGTCAAACGTCCACATAGTTGTCAGTGCCTGCATTTAATGTGCACACACCCTGCACCTCCAGGGTCTTTTCCTGCAGGCGTATCTATGTGCATAAGGGGTGAGAACAACTTTCAGAATGGCATACAGCTGTAATATTGATAAAAACAAATTGTTATTTAATACATGAAATTAGTAACCACCTTCCTGCACAGCCACACCCTCCTGCAGCTATGCCAAGGGTCTCCCAAGTTCCAAAACACTCAACTTTTGCTGCACATTTCTCGAAACTAAGCGAATAATTTCAATATCTCTTCTGTTAAGAAAGGACCTTATTCTTTAAACTTCCTGCTAACATGTGATGAGTACCATTTTGCGCACATCAATCGATGGCCAAAATGCTGATGCACTAAATGTGTTGCAGTTTTCTGGATTTAGAGGCGTTGTAAACTCGCGTTACCATAGAAACCAATGGCGATCGCGAACATTTGTTGCTTTCTCGGTAAGGCCATGTCGATTGTGTATATAACTGCCAAGTTTTAAAGACCCACCACGTCACGCGACAAAATCATGATTTTCGCGTGTTTTCCCTCTTATAGCTAGTAAGAAATCTTCCTAGCATAAGAGGGAATGTGGCGTGGGGGGTCTTTAAGCTCAAGAAGTGAAGCGTTTGGAAACAAGCAAATAACCAAAACATGTGTATTTTGAAAGTGTTCCCTAACTTTTTGTGGGCAGCTTTAGTTTAAATTGACTTTCTTAATATATAGTGATATTAAAAGAATCGAGTGCACATCTTTGGGATGTTGGTCACAAGGTAAAGACAATCTTATGCGCTCACAAACAATGCACGTACGTTTGCAAAAAAAAACATTTTGAGTCCAATGGTAAGAATGAACAGGTTTGTAACACCACCACAAAACCACATCCCGAAATCCAGAAGGCCTACAGTATTTGTTTGGCATTTCGATCCTTGACCATGAATTCGACATGTGAATCCTGTGGCATCCTATGAAGTGCAGACTGCAGTATGTTCTGTGTGGCATGTTGATTGCAGGGCTGATGGTCTTGCTGAACTTTAGCTGCAGGCTGACCACTGTCCAGAGGGGCAGTTTTTTCAGAAGTTCAGCAAGAACACCAGTTAGCTACCATGAATACGGTCCAACGCGAAGGGGTGCGTGCCTTTTCGTCCTTTCCCGTTTGGTCTATTTCGTCCTATCTTCAGACAGTGCCGTTTCGTCCTTTTCTTGTATTTAAACATAATACACATGGCATTCACTCGAAAAGGCACGAACACGTGTACAACAGGTAAGGTTAGATAGGGTTAGGATAGAACGCCCGGGAAAGGGATAGGGTTAGGATTAGGGCGAAGCACACGCGAAGGACAGGTCAGCATGTTCCTATAGCGTCGATTTACCTGTCAACAAAAGAAAAAAATTCAGGCCAAGTTTTATTGTTTGAATGCATACCTTTCTCCTCTAACCCCACCCCACCCTTTCCTATCCATTAATTTTTATATTATTTCTTTTTGCGATAAAACTTTAGCAATGACAATATTAATATAAACGGAATGTAAATTTCGTTGCTTAGATTATTCATGCAATCAGTTTTTGCGATGCATGAACAAATCCTATAAATCAACGAAAGTCTTTTTAACCGCTATTTTCGTTGTTGCAGGTGAAAAGTGGACATAACATGGCTTCTACCTGTAAACAAAGGGGGTTTATACCATCATTCTACAATTAATACTGGCAACAATGCGTTCTGTCAGTGCAATTATGAATTATATACGAGTAGAAAATACGGACAACCGTATTAATCTCTCCCTTTCACATGTGAATATTTTCCTTGTTGAAAATTCTAAGTTTGTAAATGTAATGCTTTTAGCCAAAGACACACAAATCAAATGTTACGTTCGTCGACACACCACACTTACCTGGCTCCATCTGGGATCGTGTTCCAATTAGGTTGACCCAGTCTCCAAGCATGTCCCTTTTTTTGTTGCAAAAATGCTATCTGCATGAATCCTGGTAGTGCGACACCCTAGAATGCCACAAAAATGTATGGGAACTAAGTTATTCATAGATAAAAAGACATATAATAAACGTGGTTTTTTTAACTTAGACAAGAACTCGTGAGTGTAGCACCGAATTATCACGCACATTCTTTGCTGAAGGTACGCGATTCGCATTATCAGTGCTATCATTGCTGTATGCACGGCCTCCACTCCCAGGATCTACCTCTTCCTGGAAGTGAAGCTTGTGCAATATGACCAGACTATTTTCTCTCGTGTAATGCCCCGATAGTCCCCAACATAAATTATACAAATACTGTTTGGGGCAATCTTTCATACAAGTAAAACATCGATAGTAGTAGGCATAAAGTTTTTATCTGCATGAAAACCTGGAACTGTAAATGCCTTTTCAGACGATGCTTCCTCTCACATGCACCCGGTAGCTCTGTCACGCTGTGAGAATGGGTCAACAATTTTGCGAAAGAGCGAGTGATTGCATCGGACTTTGCTTTAAGTCTTTGGGAGATACCCTAGCCAGCCACAATGTTTTATGGGAACTCATTAAACGTTATTCATAGAGACAGTCCTATAACAAACTTTATTTAACTAAGACAAGAACTCGTGAGTGTAGCACCGAATTATCACGCACATTCTTTCCTGAAGGTACGCGATTCGCATTATCAGTGCTGTCATTGCTGTATGCACGGCCTCCACTCCCAGGATCTTTCTCTTCCTGGAAGTGAAGCTTGTGCAATATGACCAGACTATTTTCTCAAGGGTAATGCCCCTGATGTATTGTTACAAATTCGGGACTTTCTTGGTGTTGTACTGCATCCAGGATCGTTCCCACAATCTTTATATATACTAATGTCCCATATGTGTCTGTTCCAGACCGGAGGACGTTAAGCAGAATTTCATCAAGTGTAATGCCCCGATAGTCCCCAACAATATACTTTTTCCACAAGAACAAACTGTCTAGTAACATTTAGAATCAGTAGCATATTATAACAATTGGATGGAGAGCAATCTTATAAGGAAAAGACAATAGAAAGATTGAGACGAGGAATGTGTAAGTTAGATTAAATAGATAAAATTCACCGGACAAAAACACAAAAATAAGAACATATTACAGGGCTTTTATTGTTAACAGAGGTCTCACGTTCTTAATTAACAATCTGTGAGGGACCACAAATCCTACTAGGACGTCGGCTATTGTTATTTAGTTGAAGTACAATGCATGCATCTATGGGAATAATGGTGGTGTCAGGTTGCTTTTGCTTTTGCTGTTGCTTGTATAGTGCTCTTACTGTGCGCACACAAAAAAGCCGCTTGATGGACAAAGTGTCCATCAAGCGGCTTTTTGTGTGCACTATACAAGTCCTGGGCATCAAAAGCAACCTGACACCACCATTATTCCCATAGATGCATGCATTGTACTTCAACTAAATAACAATAGGAAAAAGATATTTCATTCACACAATGTTCTTTATCATAGACAATGAAACCGTCCACATGAAAGCACAATGTTGGTCTATCAACAGTACTGTACCAACTGTACTAAAACTTTCCCAGGGACCCCCTGCGAAGTACTAGAATTCTAAAGGACCCTCTAAAGGAATGTGCAGGGGGTCCCAGGGATGCACTAGAAACATTCTTTTTAGCATTCGCAACGCCACTGGGACCCTCTATCCCGCCTCTAGGACCCTCTATACTGTAAGTTAAGGAGTCCCTGGGACCCCTTCTTTTGGGGGATAATTGGGAGCCCTGTTGTACCAACAGTAGCTTGTAAGAGCCGATCGCATGTAGTGGTTGGCACAAAAGTGCATCATAAAAAGACATTAAAAAGCGCACTATTATGATCAATGGTCCACATTTACTGTATGCACAAAACCTGTACTCCCAGGGTATATTCCTGCAAGCCGTTAATTAATCGTGCAAGAAGTGATCACATTCGTCATACAACATTAACTTTAGTTAAGGGGCTACAACACTGCATAAGATTCGATTCACTGCGATCTGATTGTGAAGCTTGTGAGGCACGATTCACATGAAATCTGTGACTGTTCTTACAAGTACAATGTGCCAGACGACTCATACCACGTCCTTGACACAAAGTGAAAATAAATATCTGGCTGAACATAAAAGCAAGGGCTGAAATTACATTGAAAAATTGTCCATTTTGTCTACCTATCTGCCTACAGATGTGTTTTTGGTCCCATCTTCTGGGCCGTACAGTGGCGTTGCTCCCACGCCGCTCATTGCCTACAGATTTTTTAACAAACCTGCCTGTTTACCCCCCTCCCTCCGAAGTCGGAGTGTGGCTGCCCACGTGGCGGGTTAATCAAAAACGGTCACACACGTAATGTTCTCATCCCTAGCTGGTGCATTTTTATACCATAGTGTTCAAGTGCTTCAGCTGTTGGGGTGATCCCTGGAGTCTTTAAGCCAGGGTACGACGGACAACAACAACAACAACCTCCCTGACCACTCTTCTGCCTTCCTTCTTACCTGCTTATTACTTTTATTGTTTCATGAAGTGGACCTGGTTTACTGATACATGTCTGTAGCACTGGATATCAGACACGCCGTTATCTAGGGTGCCCACGGTCTCCGTGTGTACATTTTGATGTCTGTACGGCATTTAACCAACAGGATCTTTACCTACAGGCAAGTTCACGTGGAAGACAGAATAGCAATCGCTGTGCCGTTTGGACATTCTAAATGAGCGAAGGTGAAGAGTAAGTATACATTAAACCAACAGCGCAATTATTTTCTGTTTCGTAGTCTTACCTAGCACTGAAAACGTGCACAAATTTGCTGACTGAATATACAGTTATAAGTCAGCAAATGTTTGATATTTTTATACAGCGCCTTTTATCCACCATAAAGCGCTTTACAATCAGCATTTCAACACACACACACGGTACCATCCAAGCATACAGTGAAGCAAACAAATCAGTATTAGGAATGAAACGGGTTAGTGCAACAGAGTTGTAGTTGAATTAAAATTATAAAAAAAAAATGCTTCAAGCTAATAAGCATGCTTGTAAATTTATAGAGCGCTATCTTAACTACGAAACTGCGGCTTGGATTATTTTTATGTGTCAGTATAGCATGAATTTTTCACACATTTGCATCTTTAGCTGATGATTTTTGTTGTTTTCCTTCCTTGTATTTATGTTGATTAGTATCACATCTTATTCTTGTTTTCTCTTAGTAGTAGTTTAAATTCAGTACAATGATGTATCAAGAAAAGTGCTTTGATGTGTTGCATAATTATGTGTATTGTAAAAAACAAATTAAAAAAATGTAGCACTGGCCCTTTGACACAAGACACTTCGTCAAATGTTCATAAAATGTCAGTGCCTGGTTTAATGTATGCACATCTCTTACTTGCAGGATCGGAGTCTGTGACCACAAGCTAATGCTGTGCAAGACCACTTATACCACATTTTACAAATGAACTTTTATATAGTAGCGCTTTTTATCAATCATAAATACATTTATAGGGTAAGACGGGGTAAAAATCACATAGGCGGGTAAGAAGCCCATGCCAATTATCTCATGAAATGAAGCAAATTTCAGTCAAATTTGCGGTAAAGGTCAAGATGTGCCACCCCCCCTACCTATCTCGGTTAATTGTATTTTTCCGTTATTGCCTTTCATTTGCTTCATTTCATGAGATAATTGGCATGGGCTTCTTACCCACCCATGGGCTTTTTACACCGTTTTACCCTACACACACGCGCGCGCGCGCGCACACACACACACCATGTGCGGGAAACAAAATTTGATCTACGTCACGACCTGATCGAGTCATATGAGGCAGTCGCATAGTCTGTCGCCGGCTTTAGAAAGACAAAGTCAACCGAACTGCTGTATAAAATAGAGCGGAGCAGTCGAAAAGAGCGCACCGCTAATAAGCGCACGCCTAAAAGAACGCATTTTGCATGCTAATAAGAGCGCGTGTTCATGCCAAAAAGAGCGCACGTGAAGGTGTGGTTTTTGTGCTAATAAGCGCGCATAGGTGAAATCGTTCTCACCAGACATTTACCATTTGCACTCGTCAGTTTGCTAAACTTCGGTCTTCTTGCTGTTTTGGAGAAAGAAACTTTCGATATGGCTGGTGTAGATGACACTATATCGTTGACAACAACGGTTAGGGTTAGATAGGGTTAGGGTTAAGGTTCGAAGGGTTAGGGTTAAGGTTTTGACATGTATTCGTCTTTCCATAAACTGACGATAAAGTTTCACATCACATTTTACAACGCGCTCTTTTTGACATCCTCGATCTTTCTTAGGTTCCAAAGATGCGCGCTTATTGGACAAAACATTGCGCTCTTTCTAGCTTCATTTTTTGGACGCGCGCTTTTAGAGAGTAGGTAAAACGCGCGCTTATGGGATGCACCCAAATAGAGAAACGCAACTTTGGAAGAAATCAATTGGAACAAAGTTTTTGAAAAAATCCATAAAATAAAAGAAATGAAATTTAAGTGGTTCCAGATAAGGTTATTGCATAGGATTATTGCAACCAATGTCATTTTACAAAAAATGCCAATTGTTGAATCTGATACATGTACTTTCTGTGGGACGGTCAAAGAAACAATTGAACACTTATTTTGGGATTGTGCAGAAGCTCACTATTTGGATTGATTTTGCAAGATTCTTTAATTGCAAGAATGCAGCTAGGCTACGACTAACTAAAGAACTTGTATTGTTTGGAATGGACAATACTAACCAAACAGATGAGACATTTGGTTATATCCCATGTGCAAAATTCTTTATATACAAAAGTAAGTGCGAGAATAGTAATTTAAAAAGTTTTGAAGAGCTCGTGCAACAGAGGTCTCACGTTCTTAATTAACAATCTGTGAGGGACCACAAATCCTACTAGGACGTCGGCTATTGTTATTTAGTTGAAGTACAATGCATGCATCTATGGGAATAATGGTGGTGTCAGGTTGCTTTTGCTTTTGCTGTTGCTTGTATAGTGCTCTTACTGTGCGCACACAAAAAAGCCGCTTGATGGACAAAGTGTCCATCAAGCGGCTTTTTGTGTGCACTATACAAGTCCTGGGCATCAAAAGCAACCTGACACCACCATTATTCCCATAGATGCATGCATTGTACTTCAACTAAATAACAATAGGAAAAAGATATTTCATTCACACAATGTTCTTTATCATAGACAATGAAACCGTCCACATGAAAGCACAATGTTGGTCTATCAACAGTACTGTACCAACTGTACTAAAACTTTCCCAGGGACCCCCTGCGAAGTACTAGAATTCTAAAGGACCCTCTAAAGGAATGTGCAGGGGGTCCCAGGGATGCACTAGAATCATTCTTTTTAGCATTCGCAACGCCACTGGGACCCTCTATCCCGCCTCTAGGACCCTCTATGCTGTAAGTTAAGGAGTCCCTGGGACCCCTTCTTTTGGGGGATGATTGGGAGCCCTGTTGTACCAACAGTAGCTTGTAAGAGCCGATCGCATGTAGTGGTTGGCACAAAAGTGCATCATAAAAAGACATTAAAAAGCGCACTATTATGATCAATGGTCCACATTTACTGTATGCACAAAACCTGTACTCCCAGGGTATATTCCTGCAAGCCGTTAATTAATCGTGCAAGAAGTGATCACATTCGTCATACAACATTAACTTTAGTTAAGGGGCTACAACACTGCATAAGATTCGATTCACTGCGATCTGATTGTGAAGCTTGTGAGGCACGATTCACATGAAATCTGTGACTGTTCTTACAAGTACAATGTGCCAGACGACTCATACCACGTCCTTGACACAAAGTGAAAATAAATATCTGGCTGAACATAAAAGCAAGGGCTGAAATTACATTGAAAAATTGTCCATTTTGTCTACCTATCTGCCTACAGATGTGTTTTTGGTCCCATCTTCTGGGCCGTACAGTGGCGTTGCTCCCACGCCGCTCATTGCCTACAGATTTTTTAACAAACCTGCCTGTTTACCCCCCTCCCTCCGAAGTCGGAGTGTGGCTGCCCACGTGGCGGGTTAATCAAAAACGGTCACACACGTAATGTTCTCATCCCTAGCTGGTGCATTATGTATGCTATAGTGTTCAAGTGCTTCAGCTGTTGGGATGATCGCTGCCGAGTCTTTAAGCCAGGGTACGACAACAACAACAACCTCCATGACCACTCTTCTGCCTTCCTTATTACTTTTATTGTTTCATGAAGTGGACCTGGTTTACTGATACATGTCTGTAGCACTGGATATCAGACACACCGTTATCTAGGGTGCCCACGGTCTCCGTGTGTACATTTTGATGTCTGTACGGCATTTAACCAACAGGATCTTTACCTACAGGCAAGTTCACGTGGAAGACAGAATAGCAATCGCTGTGCCGTTTGGACATTCTAAATGAGCGAAGGTGAAGAGTAAGTATACATTAAAGCAACAGCGCAATTATTTTCTGTTTGGTAGTCTTACCTAGCACTGAAAACGTGCACAAATTTGCTGACAATATACACAGTTATAAGTCAGCAAATGTTTGATATTTTTATACAGCGCCTTTTATCCACCATAAAGCGCTTTACAATCAGCATTTCAACACACACACACGGTACCATCCAAGCATACAGTGAAGCAAACAAATCAGTATTAGGAATGAAACGGGTTAGTGCAACAGAGTTGTAGTTGAATTAAAATTATTTTAAAAAAATGCTTCAAGCTAATAAGCATGCTTGTAAATTTATAGAGCGCTATCTTAACTACGAAACTGCGGCTTGGATTATTTTTATGTGTCAGTATAGCATGAATTTTTCACACATTTGCATCTTTAGCTGATGATTTTTGTTGTTTTCCTTCCTTGTATTTATGTTGATTAGTATCACATCTTATTCTTGTTTTCTCTTAGTAGTAGTTTAAATTCAGTACAATGATGTATCAAGAAAAGTGCTTTGATGTGTTGCATAATTATGTGTATTGTAAAAAAACAAATTAAAAAAATGTAGCACTGGCCCTTTGACACAAGACACTTCGTCAAATGTTCATAAAATGTCAGTGCCTGGTTTAATGTATGCACATCTCTTACTTGCAGGATCGGAGTCTGTGACCACAAGCTAATGCTGTGCAAGACCACTTATACCACATTTTACAAATGAACTTTTATATAGTAGCGCTTTTTATCAATCATAAATACATTTATAGGGGGGTAAGACGGGGTAAAAAGCCCAGGTAAATAAAGGTGCGGGTAAGAAGCCCATACCATATTATCTCATGAAATTTTTGGAATACTAACCCTAACCCTAACCCTACCCAAACCTAACCCTAAATTTGCTGCAGTACACCGCGATTTGTCACAGTTGTGGTTCGTTGCGTTTTTCCGTCTTATACGGTGGGGGGTAGGGGTAGGGTTAGGGCTAGGGTTAGGGTTAGTATTCCAAAAAGGTTATTAGCTAAAAATGTTCCTAAAATACAGCTTTATGTATGGTAAGAAAGGCAATAACGGAAAAATACAATTAACCGAGATAGGTAGGGGGGGTGGCATCTTGACCTTTACCGAAGCCCATGCCAATTGCTCATTGAAGCAAATTTCAGTCAAATTTACTTCATTTCATGAGATAATTGGCATGGGCTTCTTACCCACCCATGGGCTTTTTACCCCGTTTTACCCTACACACACGCGCGCGCGCGCGCACACATACACCCATGTGCGGGAAACAAAATTTGATCTACGTCACGACCTGATCGAGTCATATGAGGCAGTCGCATAGTCTGTCGCCGGCTTTAGAAAGACAAAGTCAACCGAACTGCTGTATAAAATAGAGCGGAGCAGTCGAAAAGAGCGCACCGCTAATAAGCGCGCGCCTAAAAGAATGCATTTTGCATGCTAATAAGAGCGCGTGTTCATGCCAAAAAGAGCGCACGTGAATGTGTGGTTTTTGTGCTAATAAGCGCGCATAGGTGAAATCGTTCTCACCAGACATTTACCATTTGCACTCGTCCGTTTGCTAAACTTCGGTCTTCTTGCTGTTTTGGAGAAAGAAACTTTCGATATGGCTGGTGTAGATGACACTATATCGTTGACAACAACGGTTAGGGTTAGATAGGGTTAGGGTTAAGGTTCGAAGGGTTAGGGTTAAGGTTTTGACATGTATTCGTCTTTCCATAAACTGACGATAAAGTTTCACATCACATTTTACAACGCGCTCTTTTTGACATCCTCGATCTTTCTTAGGTTCCAAAGATGCGCGCTTATTGGACAAAACATTGCGCTCTTTCTAGCTTCATTTTTTGGACGCGTGCTTTTAGAGAGTAGGTAAAACGCGCGCTTATGGGATGCACCCAAATAGAGAAACGCAACTTTGGAAGAAATCAATTGGAACAAAGTTTTTGAAAAAATCCATAAAATAAAAGAAATGAAATTTAAGTGGTTCCAGATAAGGTTATTGCATAGGATTATTGCAACCAATGTCATTTTACAAAAAATGCCAATTGTTGAATCTGATACATGTACTTTCTGTGGGACGGTCAAAGAAACAATTGAACACTTATTTTGGGCTTGTGCAGAAGCTCACTATTAGAATTGATTTTGCAAGATTCTTTAATTGCAAGAATGCAGCTAGGCTACGACTAACTAAAGAACTTGTATTGTTTGGAATGGACAATACTAACCAAACAGATGAGACATTTGGTTATATCCCATGTGCAAAATTCTTTATATACAAAAGTAAGTGCGAGAATAGGGCTGTTTTAGTTGCCCTGGTGCTTTGCCCGTCGAAGGTTGAAAAAATAAACCGAAATATCGCGAGCCTATAGTTTATCATTTTTTTTTATATATTGAGAATAGTATGCTCTCAATAAGTTTTAAACCAAAAACATTTCTCCACCCAATGAACATTATCATGGATATTGCTAGCTAATTTTTCGTAGGCCTTGAAACAAAGTATAAAAATTATGAGTTATTTTTTGCCGGCACGACTGCACCGGTCACGTAGGTTCAAAACCAAGCGAGCTTAATGGTCAACCTATGGCGATATTTTTCACGCCAGAGGGCAGTCAATGCACTAGGGGCTTATCACGCGATTTTCTTACTTGGGCGTAGTGAGAGAGAGAGTGATGGTAGGACCACTCACTGTCTCTCTCTCTGTCTTTATCCCCAACTAATAATATAGAGAGGATTAGCCCCACACGATAAAGTCATTAAAATTGAGTTATTCTCTGGCGTGAGAAAAATCGCACTAAGTCTCTCATTTCATTGAAAAAAGGACGGGAATTTTGAAAGAACCCTTAACCACGCTTTGTTAGTCCTTCCAGTATTATACATGGCACTCCTCCCATCAACTTCAACTTCTTCTCTTTAGGGCCCACGGTCAATGAGCTGACCAGTCTAGGCCCCAATTGTCTACTCCTGAATTCAACTTACCGTTCTATCTCTTGTCTCCCACTGCTTCCTGTCCAACTTGCTTGCAGCTGGGATGTGAGCAGACTGATTCGTTGGCAGCTATTTCGCAGCCTATCCTGTCGTCTGTTGCGATGTTTGAGTGAGTAGCCTAGTTTTTGAGAGGCTAAGTGAGACAATTTCGTGTTGCACGCATTGCACAAGAATTTGTCGTGTCACACGTAGTAGACGCGTTCTCTTCGTTTCAATGAATCAGGGTTGGGTTTCTCTAGACTAGACGACGGTCGCCGCGCGCATAACTGTTACGCCAAAAAGGGTCTAAGAAACACCACTAACCGCGAATAACTCTAATAGCTTACTCTTCACTTTCAGAGAGACAAAAGAGTTGCTATCAAAACGTCTTTCATTTGTGAACAAAAAGCTACGTTCTCGCGAGAACTAATTTTAGCCGGAAGTAGAAAAAAAGTTGCCACATTTCCCATGATGCAACTAACAGTTTGCGGTGTGCTAGGGCACGAGAGAGAACAAAAACGCTACGCGAACCATCGGCAAACGAAGGATGTGTCTTATACCGTTTTTGTCGATTGTACCTGATTTGCGCTCACGCTACGTAACGTTAGCCCCTGTGAAACGGCCACAGGCTCGGTAGTTATGAGGAGACTCGTTAACATGGGTAGTAACATGTAAATTTGCAATCGTATTGGCAGCTTCTTCTAGTTTACATGTTACTACCCGTGTTTACTTGTTAAGACGTACCTAAGATGAGAGAAGATGGGGTGCGTA
>CM065688.1:29374936-29402844 GCA_017654935.2 Phymorhynchus buccinoides
TAGCGTTTTTGTTCTCTCTCGTGCCCTAGCACGCCGCAAACTGTTAGTTGTATCATGGGAAATGTGCTTTTTTTTTTTTTTTCTACTTCCGGCTAAAATTAGTTCTCGCGAGAACGTAGCTTTTTGTTCACAAATGAAAGACGTTTTGATAGCAACTCTTTTGTCTCTCTGAAAGTGAAGAGTAAGCTATTAGAGTTATTCGCGGTTAGTGGTGTTTCTTAGACCCCTTTTGGCGTAACAGTTATGCGCGCGGCGACCGTCGTCTAGTCTAGAGAAACCCAACCCTGATTCATTGAAACGAAGAGAACGCGTCTACTACGTGTGACACGACAAATTCTTGTGCAATGCGTGCAACACGAAATTGTCTCACTTAGCCTCTCAAAAACTAGGCTACTCACTCAAACATCGCAACAGACGACAGGATAGGCTGCGAAATAGCTGCCAACGAATCAGTCTGCTCACATCCCAGCTGCAAGCAAGTTGGACAGGAAGCAGTGGGAGACAAGAGATAGAACGGTAAGTTGAATTCAGGAGTAGACAATTGGGGCCTAGACTGGTCAGCTCTTTGACCGTGGGCCCTCAAGAGAAGAAGTGAAGTTGGTGTGAGGCGTGCCGATGTATAATACTGGAAGGACTAACAAAGCGTGGTTAAGGGTTCTTTCAAAATTCCCGTCCTTTTTCCAATGAGAGACTTAGTGCGATTTTTCTCACGCCAGAGGGCATGAGTTTGACGTTCGTGTGGGGCTAATCCGCTTTATATTACTAGTTGTGGATAAAGAAAGTGAGGGAGACAGTGAGTGGTCCTACCATCAATTTCTCTCACTACGCCCAAGTAAGAAAAATCGCGTGATAATCCCCTAAGTGCATTGACTGCCCTCTGGCGTGAAAAATATCGCCATAGTTTGACCATTAGCTCGCTTTGTTTTTTGAACCTACGTGACCGGTGCAGTCGTGCCGGCAAAAAATAACTCATAATTTTATACTTTGTTTCAAGGCCTACGAAAAATTAGCTAGCAATATCCATGATAATCTTCTTTGAGTGGATAAATGTTTTTGGCATAAAACTTATTGAGTAAGCAGTCTATTCTCGCACTTACTTTTGTATATAAAGAATTTTGCACATGGGATATAACCAAATGTCTCATCTGTTTGGTTAGTATTGTCCATTCCAAACAATACAAGTTCTTTAGTTAGTCGTAGCCTAGCTGCATTCTAGCAATTAAAGAATCTTGCAAAATCAATCCAAATAGTGAGCTTCTGCACAATCCCAAAATAAGTGTTCAATTGTTTCTTTGACCGTCCCACAGAAAGTACATGTATCAGATTCAACAATTGGCATTTTTTGTAAAATGACATTGGTTGCAATAATCCTATGCAATAACCTTATCTGGAACCACTTAAATTTCATTTATTTTATTTTATGGACTTTTTCAAAAACTTTGTTCCAATTGATTTCTTCCAAAGTTGCGTTTCTCTATTTGGGTGCATCCCATAAGCGCGCGTTTTACCTACTCTCTAAAAGCACGCGTCCAAAAAATGAAGCTAGAAAGAGCGCAATGTTTTGTCCAATAAGCGCGCATCTTTGGAACCTAAGAAAGATCGAGGATGTCAAAAAGAGCGCGTTGTAAAATGTGATGTGAAACTTTATCGTCAGTTTATGGAAAGACGAATACATGTCAAAACCTTAACCCTAACCCTTCGAACCTAACCCTAACCCTATCTAACCCTAACCGTTGTTGTCAACGATATAGTGTCATTTACACCAGCCATATCGAAAGTTTATTTCTCCAAAACAGCAAGAAGACCGAGGTTTAGCAAACGGACGAGTGCAAATTGTAAATGTCTGGTGAGAACGATTTCACCTATGCGCGCTTATTAGCACAAAAACCACACCTTCACGTGCGCACTTTCTGGCATGAACACGCGCTCTTATTAGCATGCAAAATGCGTTCTTTTAGGCGCGCGCTTATTAGCGGTGCGCTCTTTTCGACTGCTCCGCTCTATTTTATACAGCAGTTCGGTTGACTTTGTCTTTCTAAAGCCGGCGACAGACTATGCGACTGCCTCATATGACTCGATCAGGTCGTGACGTAGATCAAATTTTGTTTCCCGCACATGGGTGTATGTGTGCGCGCGCGCGCGCGTGTGTGTAGGGTAAAACGGGGTAAAAAGCCCATGGGTGGGTAAGAAGCCCATGCCAATTATCTCATGAAATGAAGCAAATGAAAGGCAATAGAAAAATACAATTAACCGAGATAGGTAGGGGGGGGGGTGGCACATCTTGAAATTACCGCAAATTTGACTGAAATTTGCATTTCATGAGATAATTGGCATGGGCTTCTTACCCGCCTATGTTTTTTTTTACCCCGTCTTACCCTATAAATGTATTTATGATTGATAAAAAGCGCTACTATATAAAAGTTCATTTGTAATATGTGGTATAAGTGGTCTTGCACAGCATTAGCTTGTGGTCACAGACTCCGATCCTGCAAGTAAGAGATGTGCATACATTAAACCAGGCACTGACATTTTATGAACATTTGACGAAGTGTCTTGTGTCAAAGGGCCAGTGCTACATTTTTTTAATTTGTTTTTTACAATACACATAATTATGCAACACATCAAAGCACTTTTCTTGATACATCATTGTACTGAATTTAAACTACTACTAAGAGAAAACAAGAATAAGATGTGATACTAAACAACATAAATACAAGGAAGGAAAACAACAAAAATCATCAGCTAAAGATGCAAATGTGTGAAAAATTCATGCTATCCTGACACATAAAAATAATCCAAGCCGCAGTTTCGTAGTTAAGATAGCGCTCTATAAATTTACAAGCATGCTTATTAGCTTGAAGCATTTTTTTTTTATAATTTTAATTCAACTACAACTCTGTTGCACTAACCCGTTTCATTCCTAATACTGATTTGTTTGCTTCACTGTATGCTTGGATGGTACCGTGTGTGTGTGTTGAAATGCTGATTGTAAAGCGCTTTATGGTGGATAAAAGGCGCTGTATAAAAATATCAAACATTTGCTGACTTATAACTGTATATTCAGTCAGCAAATTTGTGCGCGTTTTCAGTGCTAGGTAAGACTACGAAACAGAAAATAATTGCGCTGTTGCTTTAATGTATACTTACTCTTCACCTTCGCTCATTTAGAATGTCCAAACGGCACAGCGATTGCTATTCTGTCTTCCACGTGAACTTGCCTGTAGGTAAAGATCCTGTTGGTTAAATGCCGTACAGACATCAAAATGTACACACGGAGACCGTGGGCACCCTAGATAACGGCGTGTCTGCTATCCAGTGCTACAGACATGTATCAGTAAACCAGGTCCACTTCATGAAACAATAAAAGTAATAAGCAGGTAAGAAGGAAGGCAGAAGAGTGGTCAGGGAGGTTGTTGTTATTGTTGTCCGTCGTACCCTGGCTTAAAGACTCCAGGGATCATCCCAACAGCTGAAGCACTTGAACACTATGGCATAAAAATGCACCAGCTAGGGATGAGAACATTACGTGTGTGACCGTTTTTGATTAACCCGCCACGTGGGCAGCCACACTCCGACTTCGGAGGGAGGGGGGTAAACAGGCAGGTTTGCTAAAAAGTCTGTAGGCAATGAGCGGCGTGGGAGCAACGCCACTGTACGGCCCAGAAGATGGGACCAAAAACACATCTGTAGGCAGATAGGTAGACAAAATGGACAATTTTTCAATGTAATTTCAGCCCTTGCTTTTATGTTGAGCCAGATATTTATTTTCACTTTGTGTCAAGGACGTGGTATGAGTCGTCTGGCACATTGTACTTGTAAGAACAGTCACAGATTTCATGTGAATCGTGCCTCACAAGCTTCACAATCAGATCGCAGTGAATCGAATCTTATGCAGTGTTGTAGCCCCTTAACTAAAGTTAATGTTGTATGACGAATGTGATCACTTCTTGCACGATTAATTAACGGCTTGCAGGAATATACCCTGGGAGTACAGGTTTTGTGCATACAGTAAATGTGGACCATTGATCATAATAGTGCGCTTTTTAATGTCTTTTTATGATGCACTTTTGTGCCAACCACTACATGCGATCGGCTCTTACAAGCTACTGTTGGTACAACAGGGCTCCCAATTATCCCCCAAAAGAAGGGGTCCCAGGGACTCCTTAACTTACAGTATAGAGGGTCCTAGAGGCGGGATAGAGGGTCCCAGTGGCATTGCGAATGCTAAAAAGAATGTTTCTAGTGCATCCCTGGGACCCCCTGCACATTCCTTTAGAGGGTCCTTTAGAATTCTAGTACTTCGCAGGGGGTCCCTGGGAAAGTTTTAGTACAGTTGGTACAGTACTGTTGATAGACCAACATTGTGCTTTCATGTGGACGGTTTCATTGTCTATGGTAAAGAACATTGTGTGAATGAAATATCTTTTTCCTATTGTTATTTAGTTGAAGTACAATGCATGCATCTATGGGAATAATGGTGGTGTCAGGTTGCTTTTGATGCCCAGGACTTGTATAGTGCACACAAAAAGCCGCTTGATGGACACTTTGTCCATCAAGCGGCTTTTTTGTGTGCGCACAGTAAGAGCACTATACAAGCAACAGCAAAAGCAAAAGCAACCTGACACCACCATTATTCCCATAGATTCATGCATTGTACTTCAACTAAATAACAATAGCCGACGTCCTAGTAGGATTTGTGGTCCCTCACAGATTGTTAATTAAGAACGTGAGACCTCTGTTGCACGAGCTCTTCAAAACTTTTTAAATTACTATTCTCGCACTTACTTTTGTATATAAAGAATTTTGCACATGGGATATAACCAAATGTCTCATCTGTTTGGTTAGTATTGTCCATTCCAAACAATACAAGTTCTTTAGTTAGTCGTAGCCTAGCTGCATTCTAGCAATTAAAGAATCTTGCAAAATCAATCCAAATAGTGAGCTTCTGCACAATCCCAAAATAAGTGTTCAATTGTTTCTTTGACCGTCCCACAGAAAGTACATGTATCAGATTCAACAATTGGCATTTTTTGTAAAATGACATTGGTTGCAATAATCCTATGCAATAACCTTATCTGGAACCACTTAAATTTCATTTATTTTATTTTATGGATTCTTTCAAAAACTTTGTTCCAATTGATTTCTTCCAAAGTTGCGTTTCTCTATTTGGGTGCATCCCATAAGCGCGCGTTTTACCTACTCTCTAAAAGCACGCGTCCAAAAAATGAAGCTAGAAAGAGCGCAATGTTTTGTCCAATAAGCGCGCATCTTTGGAACCTAAGAAAGATCGAGGATGTCAAGAGCGCGTTGTAAAATGTGATGTGAAACTTTATCGTCAGTTTATGGAAAGACGAATACATGTCAAAACCTTAACCCTAACCCTTCGAACCTTAACCCTAACCCTATCTAACCCTAACCGTTGTTGTCAACGATATAGTGTCATCTACACCAGCCATATCGAAAGTTTCTTTCTCCAAAACAGCAAGAAGACCGAAGTTTAGCAAACGGACGAGTGCAAATGGTAAATGTCTGGTGAGAACGATTTCACCTATGCGCGCTTATTAGCACAAAAACCACACCTTCACGTGCGCTCTTTTTGGCATGAACACGCGCTCTTATTAGCATGCAAAATGCGTTCTTTTAGGCGCGCGCTTATTAGCGGTGCGCTCTTTTCGACTGCTCCGCTCTATTTTATACAGCAGTTCGGTTGACTTTGTCTTTCTAAAGCCGGCGACAGACTATGCGACTGCCTCATATGACTCGATCAGGTCGTGACGTAGATCAAATTTTGTTTCCCGCACATGGGTGTATGTGCGCGCGCGCGCGCGCGTGTGTGTAGGGTAAAACGGTGTAAAAAGCCCATGGGTGGGTAAGAAGCCCATGCCAATAATCTCATGAAATGAAGCAAATGAAAGGCAATAACGGAAAAATACAATTAACCGAGATAGGTAGGGGGGGTGGCACATCTTGACCTTTACCGCAAAATTTGACTGAAATTTGCTTCATTTCATGAGATAATTGGCATGGGCTTCTTACCCGCCTATGTGATTTTTACCCCGTCTTACCCTATAAATGTATTTATGATTGATAAAAAGCGCTACTATATAAAAGTTCATTTGTAAAATGTGGTATAAGTGGTCTTGCACAGCATTAGCTTGTGGTCACAGACTCCGATCCTGCAAGTAAGAGATGTGCATACATTAAACCAGGCACTGACATTTTATGAACATTTGACGAAGTGTCTTGTGTCAAAGGGCCAGTGCTACATTTTTTTAATTAGATTTTTACAATACACATAATTATGCAACACATCAAAGCACTTTTCTTGATACATCATTGTACTGAATTTAAACTACTACTAAGAGAAAATAAGAATAAGATGTGATACTAATCAACATAAATACAAGGAAGGAAAACAACAAAAATCATCAGCTAAAGATGCAAATGTGTGAAAAATTCATGCTATACTGACACATAAAAATAATCCAAGCCGCAGTTTCGTAGTTAAGATAGCGCTCTATAAATTTACAAGCATGCTTATTAGCTTGAAGCATTTTTTTTTTATAATTTTAATTCAACTACAACTCTGTTGCACTAACCCGTTTCATTCCTAATACTGATTTGTTTGCTTCACTGTATGCTTGGATGGTACCGTGTGTGTGTGTTGAAATGCTGATTGTAAAGCGCTTTATGGTGGATAAAAGGCGCTGTATAAAAATATCAAACATTTGCTGACTTATAACTGTATATTCAGTCAGCAAATTTGTGCACGTTTTCAGTGCTAGGTAAGACTACGAAACAGAAAATAATTGCGCTGTTGCTTTAATGTATACTTACTCTTCACCTTCGCTCATTTAGAATGTCCAAACGGCACAGCGATTGCTATTCTGTCTTCCACGTGAACTTGCCTGTAGGTAAAGATCCTGTTGGTTAAATGCCGTACAGACATCAAAATGTACACACGGAGACCGTGGGCACCCTAGATAACGGCGTGTCTGATATCCAGTGCTACAGACATGTATCAGTAAACCAGGTCCACTTCATGAAACAATAAAAGTAATAAGCAGGTAAGAAGGAAGGCAGAAGAGTGGTCAGGGAGGTGGTTGTTGTTGTTGTCCGTCGTACCCTGGCTTAAAGACTCCAGGGATCATCCCAACAGCTGAAGCACTTGAACACTATGGTACATAATGCACCAGCTAGGGATGAGAACATTACGTGTGTGACCGTTTTTGATTAACCCGCCACGTGGGCAGCCACACTCCGACTTCGGAGGGAGGGGGGTAAACAGGCAGGTTTGTTAAAAAATCTGTAGGCAATGAGCGGCGTGGGAGCAACGCCACTGTACGGCCCAGAAGATGGGACCAAAAACACATCTGTAGGCAGATAGGTAGACAAAATGGACAATTTTTCAATGTAATTTCAGCCCTTGCTTATGTTCAGCCAGATATTTATTTTCACTTTGTGTCAAGGACGTGGTATGAGTCGTCTGGCACATTGTACTTGTAAGAACAGTCACAGATTTCATGTGAATCGTGCCTCACAAGCTTCACAATCAGATCGCAGTGAATCGAATCTTATGCAGTGTTGTAGCCCCTTAACTAAAGTTAATGTTGTATGACGAATGTGATCACTTCTTGCACGATTAATTAACGGCTTGCAGGAATATACCCTGGGAGTACAGGTTTTGTGCATACAGTAAATGTGGACCATTGTATAATAGTGCGCTTTTTAATGTCTTTTTATGATGCACTTTTGTGCCAACCACTACATGCGATCGGCTCTTACAAGCTACTGTTGGTACAACAGGGCTCCCAATTATCCCCCAAAAGAAGGGGTCCCAGGGACTCCTTAACTTACAGTATAGAGGGTCCTAGAGGCGGGATAGAGGGTCCCAGTGGCATTGCGAATGCTAAAAAGAATGTTTCTAGTGCATCCCTGGGACCCCCTGCACATTCCTTTAGAGGGTCCTTTAGAATTCTAGTACTTCGCAGGGGGTCCCTGGGAAAGTTTTAGTACAGTTGGTACAGTACTGTTGATAGACCAACATTGTGCTTTCATGTGGACGGTTTCATTGTCTATGATAAAGAACATTGTGTGAATGAAATATCTTTTTCCTATTGTTATTTAGTTGAAGTACAATGCATGCATCTATGGGAATAATGGTGGTGTCAGGTTGCTTTTGATGCCCAGGACTTGTATAGTGCACACACAAAGCCGCTTGATGGACACTTTGTCCATCAAGCGGCTTTTTTGTGTGCGCACAGTAAGAGCACTATACAAGCAACAGCAAAAGCAAAAGCAACCTGACACCACCATTATTCCCATAGATGCATGCATTGTACTTCAACTAAATAACAATAGCCGACGTCCTAGTAGGATTTGTGGTCCCTCACAGATTGTTAATTAAGAACGTGAGACCTCTGTTAACAATAAAAGCCCTGTAATATGTTCTTATTTTTGTGTTTTTGTCCGGTGAATTTTATCTATTTAATCTAACTTACACATTCCTCGTCTCAATCTTTCTATTGTCTTTTCCTTATAAGATTGCTCTCCATCCAATTGTTATAATATGCTACTGATTCTAAATGTTACTAGACAGTTTGTTCTTGTGGAAAAAGTATATTGTTGGGGACTATCGGGGCATTACACTTGATGAAATTCTGCTTAACGTCCTCCGGTCTGGAACAGACACATATGGGACATTAGTATATATAAAGATTGTGGGAACGATCCTGGATGCAGTACAACACCAAGAAAGTCCCGAATTTGTAACAATACATCAGGGGCATTACCCTTGAGAAAATAGTCTGGTCATATTGCACAAGCTTCACTTCCAGGAAGAGAAAGATCCTGGGAGTGGAGGCCGTGCATACAGCAATGACAGCACTGATAATGCGAATCGCGTACCTTCAGGAAAGAATGTGCGTGATAATTCGGTGCTACACTCACGAGTTCTTGTCTTAGTTAAATAAAGTTTGTTATAGGACTGTCTCTATGAATAACGTTTAATGAGTTCCCATAAAACATTGTGGCTGGCTAGGGTATCTCCCAAAGACTTAAAGCAAAGTCCGATGCAATCACTCGCTCTTTCGCAAAATTGTTGACCCATTCTCACAGCGTGACAGAGCTACCGGGTGCATGTGAGAGGAAGCATCGTCTGAAAAGGCATTTACAGTTCCAGGTTTTCATGCAGATAAAAACTTTATGCCTACTACTATCGATGTTTTACTTGTATGAAAGATTGCCCCAAACAGTATTTGTATAATTTATGTTGGGGACTATCGGGGCATTACACGAGAGAAAATAGTCTGGTCATATTGCACAAGCTTCACTTCCAGGAAGAGATAGATCCTGGGAGTGGAGGCCGTGCATACAGCAATGATAGCACTGATAATGCGAATCGCGTACCTTCAGCAAAGAATGTGCGTGATAATTCGGTGCTACACTCACGAGTTCTTGTCTAAGTTAAAAAAAACACGTTTACTATATGTCTTTTTATCTATGAATAACTTAGTTCCCATACATTTTTGTGGCATTCTAGGGTGTCGCACTACCAGGATTCATGCAGATAGCATTTTTGCAACAAAAAAAGGGACATGCTTGGAGACTGGGTCAACCTAATTGGAACACGATCCCAGATGGAGCCAGGTAAGTGTGGTGTGTCGACGAACGTAACATTTGATTTGTGTGTCTTTGGCTAAAAGCATTACATTTACAAACTTAGAATTTTCAACAAGGAAAATATTCACATGTGAAAGGGAGAGATTAATACGGTTGTCCGTATTTTCTACTCGTATATAATTCATAATTGCACTGACAGAACGCATTGTTGCCAGTATTAATTGTAGAATGATGGTATAAACCCCCTTTGTTTACAGGTAGAAGCCATGTTATGTCCACTTTTCACCTGCAACAACGAAAATAGCGGTTAAAAAGACTTTCGTTGATTTATAGGATTTGTTCATGCATCGCAAAAACTGATTGCATGAATAATCTAAGCAACGAAATTTACATTCCGTTTATATTAATATTGTCATTGCTAAAGTTTTATCGCAAAAAGAAATAATATAAAAATTAATGGATAGGAAAGGGTGGGGTGGGGTTAGAGGAGAAAGGTATGCATTCAAACAATAAAACTTGGCCTGAATTTTTTTCTTTTGTTGACAGGTAAATCGACGCTATAGGAACATGCTGACCTGTCCTTCGCGTGTGCTTCGCCCTAATCCTAACCCTATCCCTTTCCCGGGCGTTCTATCCTAACCCTATCTAACCTTACCTGTTGTACACGTGTTCGTGCCTTTTCGAGTGAATGCCATGTGTATTATGTTTAAATACAAGAAAAGGACGACGAAACGGCACTGTCTGAAGGCATAGGACGGGAAAGGACGAAAAGGCACGCACCCCTTCGCGTTGGACCGTATTCATGGTAGCTAACTGGTGTTCTTGCTGAACTTCTGAAAAAACTGCCCCTCTGGACAGTGGTCAGCTTGCAGCTAAAGTTCAGCAAGACCATCAGCCCTGCAATCAACATGCCACACAGAACATACTGCAGTCTGCACTTCATAGGATGCCACAGGATTCACATGTCGAATTCATGGTCAAGGATCGAAATGCCAAACAAATACTGTAGGCCTTCTGGATTTCGGGATGTGGTTTTGTGGTGGTGTTACAAACCTGTTCATTCTTACCATTGGACTCAAAATGTTTTTTTTTGCAAACGTACGTGCATTGTTTGTGAGCGCATAAGAATGTCTTTACCTTGTGACCAACATCCCAAAGATGTGCACTCGATTCTTTTAATATCACTATATATTAAGAAAGTCAATTTAAACTAAAGCTGCCCACAAAAAGTTAGGGAACACTTTCAAAATACACATGTTTTGGTTATTTGCTTGTTTCCAAACGCTTCACTTCTTGAGCTTAAAGACCCCCCACGCCACATTCCCTCTTATGCTAGGAAGATTTCTTACTAGCTATAAGAGGGAAAACACGCGAAAATCATGATTTTGTCGCGTGACGTGGTGGGTCTTTAAAACTTGGCAGTTATATACACAATCGACATGGCCTTACCGAGAAAGCAACAAATGTTCGCGATCGCCATTGGTTTCTATGGTAACGCGAGTTTACAACGCCTCTAAATCCAGAAAACTGCAACACATTTAGTGCATCAGCATTTTGGCCATCGATTGATGTGCGCAAAATGGTACTCATCACATGTTAGCAGGAAGTTTAAAGAATAAGGTCCTTTCTTAACAGAAGAGATATTGAAATTATTCGCTTAGTTTCGAGAGTTGTGCAGCAAAAGTTGAGTGTTTTGGAACTTGGGAGACCCTTGGCATAGCTGCAGGAGGGTGTGGCTGTGCAGGAAGGTGGTTACTAATTTCATGTATTAAATAATTTGTTTTTATCAATATTACAGCTGTATGCCATTCTGAAAGTTGTTCTCACCCCTTATGCACATAGATACGCCTGCAGGAAAAGACCCTGGAGGTGCAGGGTGTGTGCACATTAAATGCAGGCACTGACAACTATGTGGACGTTTGACAGAAAGCCTGTCCAGTGTTCAGTGCCACAGGTACAAACATAACTAATGTTGCCATGTTTTGAAGTTTTACAAACATCTGCATGTTTTGTGTACTGCATTTTCACAATCTTTTTTTGGTCTTCAAACATCTGCATTTAAAAAATAAAAAATGTTATGTGGTGCATTTTCACTTTTTTGGGGTCTACCTATTCTTGAATTTTCTTTGCTCCTCTTTCTCTTTGTCTGACTTTTGGCCTTTCTTGTGTATGCGTGCATGTGCTTGTGTGTTGGTTTGTATGTGTGCTTAACTTGCGCAATAACCCACCTTTAGAAGATGCTGGACTGGCAGGCACAGTGGGCAGATTCTCATTTGACTGATATTAATGTCCATCACATCGGTGCTACAATGAAACCCAGTTTTGAAACTCTGGTCTAGGTTGATTTCCTTTGTTTTAAAAGGTTTGTTTTTCCCACACTTAAACCCTCTACGTAAGTAACTTTCGAGTTTGTCCCCAGCAACCATCCATACCCCTTCTCCTCGCTCTTTCCTCAATGAGCAGCTTAGCTAGCCGATTCCACACGCTAGATGGCAACCAACTCAATAGGGGCTTAACTCGTGATATCCTTAGTTGCGGGTAGAAAGAGGGAGAGGAGTCCCCTCCCCCTTCTCTCTACCCCCAACTAAGGATATAACAAGATAAGCCCCTATTGAGTTTGTTGCCTCCTGGCGGTTAAATCGGCAAGTTAGGTTGCCCATACAGTTAGATAGAAGAAAGCATCTTCGTTCTTCATGTTGTTGCAAAATGTCCCTGAACTATCAAACAATTTACTGTAACTGCCTGAATTTTAAAACTGAGGTGATTGTAGGCCTAATTTCTTTCTTGAACATTGATCTCAAAAAGGAAAACTAGAAAGGTCACGACCATTTTCATCCGACTTGGTTGGATAATATGAAGCGGCTTTTAAGTGTTCACTTTCCCCATGGCAAAGTGAAAGGCAAGTAAATTGAAGTAATATGTCGTTGTGACCCGTACCCTGGCTACAAGATTCCAGGAATCATCCCAACAGCCAAAGCACTTGTAACACCAAGGTGCAAGTGTATCGGCTAGGGATAACGTTACGTGTGTGACCGTTTTCGATTACCCCACCACGTGGGCAGCCACACTCCGTCTTCGGGGGATAAGTAATATCATTACTAGAGTTAACTGTTTTGCCATGGGGAAAGAGAAAACTAGCAATGTGTATTTTGACCATTAGGTACATATGTATCGATGGTAATAATAATAATAATAATAAACGGACACTTAAATAGCGCTTTACAATCAGCATTGAAACACTGCAAAGACATACCCACACACACGCGAATGAACACGTTCTTGCACACGTACACACACACACACACACATTTCATCAAAAACGCAGAAAACACTTTCTCACTGAAACTCGCACACACTCGCTCATACACACACATGCACTCGCTCAGACACATACTCGCTCCCCCCCCCTCTCTAGCCGAACACTCTCTCCTGTGCACACATACACTTGTATACCCACACAGAAATGCAATTTTCTTTTCTCTTTCTTTTAAATTTTCGAAGGCAAAATCTATTAAATTAAATCAAATCACATTACAAAATGTGGGGAAAATGCCGACATACATTGCTTACAGAAAAAGTTTCTGGAAGTTCAATCGGCTGTGCATACATTAATGCGGACACCGACATCTGAGTGCACTGCACAGACAACGTGCCAGATGGCCAGTGTTCAAGTAAACGGATTCTAAATTTCTTGGACTTTTTGGCTATTTTTTCAAAGAAACCCTGACCCACCACGATTATGTCCCTTAGGTTTTTTTCTGGGTAGTTGTGACCCACATACAAATTGAGGCTGCTCTTTAAAATGATGTTTAAAATGTTTTTAATTTGGGGGCATTTGTATGGGAGTCAAACTTGGTCAAAACAAGATTTCTTACCAGCCATAAGAGGGAAAATGCGTGAAACCCGTGATTTTGAAACGTCATCTGGTGGGTCTTTAACATTTTGGTTACACTAGCAGCCTTTGAGTAAAAATGCTTTTATACATGTACTGTAAAATATTGAAATGTTATCAGTATAAAATCAATGGTTAAGGTATCGCCCCCAATACAAAGATAGGCCTAATTACAGATAGTACACACTGGACATTCAATAGGGCATTTGCCACGAGTGTTCCTCTATGCTAGACTACTAATTTGCCCGCACTCATTCTGCCCGAATTACGCTTACCTTTCTAATTTGTCGCCCTCATGTGGCAAATGCCCTACTACATTAAAAAAATGCATGAAAGTAATCGGTTTTTCAGTTGCCTTTTATTGATGAAAATTAGACAAAGGAAGCGTGCACACACACGCACGCATACATGCACACACACTGTACAAAGCAACACGCAAAGGAAGCAAACAAAATTGGTATGCATACGATTCAAATTGTGAGCATAAAATGGACAATAACTACAAAATGCTGCCAGGCTTTTTATCGATTGTTTTAATCATTTTCATTCACAAAGCTGTTTCTGTGTGCCTGTCGTGAGTGTATGTGTGTGCGAATATGCAATTTAATGCATGCCTGTGTGCAACATTTGTACATGCATGTCCATATGTAACATTGTGGTTCAATGAGCACCATACACAAGTTCACTCCTTCACTAAACAGATTCAACACCATAAGTTTTATAAATCCACCGAGAAAAGTCGGTCCACATCACATTCAATAGACAATTTTCAGAAAAAAACCCTAGGGGAGATCACTTCGTGAACATCAACCTCGAGTTACTTGGTCAAAAACACGGCAACCATGGCAGCATGTCGTCGAAACTTGAAACCGCAGGATGCCAGTCAGCGATGACCCCGAACAATTTGAAGAAAATCTGCACTTATGACACACACACGCACACACATACAAACTACACACACACACTCAACTCAACAATCAAGTCATAGCCACACACCACAAACTAAGAAACAGCAACTCTTGGTTTACAAAACACCCAATCTGCGCTGATAATGAGTGTTGTTGTTCTTAAAAAAGAATGCGTTATTCTAAGAATAAATTTACGTTTCAGTTTGCAGTTAAAAAACCGGTTCACCACAACTCGAACCGGTTTTTTGAACCGCAAAATTTTAGCACAGGGTTTTCGGTTCAAACAGGGTTTTTTCCCAACCTCTAGGATTAAGTGAGGTGCATGACTGAAGTCCATTACTATTACTATTTAATATGATTTTAAATTCATATTTTAAGAATTGGACCATTGAAAGTGTGGGATCTGATGAATTATGTCCTCATTATGGTTACTTATGACTAGAGAAAAAAGAATTCCACACTATTTTTAAATAAAAGATTAACTATGATTTAAAAGAAACGTCCCACACTGGTTTAATTCCGAGAGGACGTAAAAACAAAAACTTTTCTCGGGAAAAAAGGAAGCAAATAGTTTTAAAAAATACATGCACAGAACATTTAATTATTGCAAGTGTTCTCAATCACTCGACCCACGGCACCAGGAGTTGATCTAACTTCAGTCATTGGGAAAAGGAGGCAATTTCGTTTAGCATTGCTTATGAAAATGTGCTTACCCTGAATGGCAGATGTGAGAAGAATTTTGTGAAGTTTTATAACTAAAATCTGAAACAATCCCAGGCAGCCTTCAGTCAAACATTTCCTGGTAAATGTTTTCGTGAAGACATAACATAGATAAACATTGTGGAATTTTCATTCAAATTTTGGGGGATTACCAACGAGTGATAATGTAAGGTTTGTGTGAAGATTATGGTGATTTGTGAATTATTCACAAGCAGTCTGGGTGAGCCGCTCATGCAGAGCAAGTGCTGGGGAACAGAATAAAGAGTTTTATTCCTATCTTATGCGGTAAGACAAAAGTCTCCGGCCCATAAGTTACCATTACTTGTGATCGATTGTTTCAAAATCCGGTTCGCAACCTTGTATATAACTGCAAGTTTCTGTCTTAGACGGCTCTAAATAGTCTCAAACTGTCCTTACCACTAAGAAAACATTGCTAACCGAATAATAATTAATAAATTGAATGAGCCGCTACTTAAGGATAGGTGAAATTTAATCTGTATTTATTATGAGGGTCGTAGTGATGTTAGTGGGAGGACAGTTCCCTCCCTTCTGCTTTTTCATATGTAGCAGTCCCCTCCCTGTAATGTTAATTTTTCAGTCTAGAGAACTTGCATCTTACTAAATCCTGACGCGGGAAAAACTAGCAGCAAGCAGCTCGGATACTCAAACTGTCCTCCCACTAACATCACTAACCTCTTAATAATTACAATTAAATATCACCTTTCTTACTTAGGAAGGCTCATTCAATTTATTAATTATTTGTGATGCTATCTTTCAAATTCTTAATATAAGGCACATCATTACTTGTATCATCATCTTCATTGTAGCCATGAACATCAAAAAGAATATCGTCCCCACCGGCCCCCGCCCACCGAGGATGGAAAAATTTTTGGCATTATCGTGGGGCTTGTCCTTGACATGGGTGAATCGGGGCCCGTAAAGCACAGAAGAGTAAATCAACTGCAGGGCAGTGTTGTTCATGAACATCAAGGATACAGTGTTCTAGTAGATATATGCCATTGTCAATGTCAGTTTCTTCATAGTACGTGCTCTGTGATGGAGGTATGTACATACCTATTACCATGCAGTCTGCATCTAACCCTATTAGTTTTTTTGAAACCTTTAAGGCAATACAATTATCACACTCTACATGAATACATTGTATAAACGTGGAGTATACTTTTTTAACCAGCATGGTGACACCACCGGATAAACGAGCAGTTAATTTATCAGACACCTTCACAGCAGGAAATATAAACACATTGAAAGAAGGAAAGAGATCTGATGGGAAATTGGTGGCAAAAGTCTCTGCAAGGAAAACAATATCATAACCTTCTAAAAACAGTCTAGTGTCAGGTTGAAAAATAGTATTTAAACCCTCGATGTTGTATGTTAGAAGAAAAATGGTTTGTCTTATCTGTTTTCTAACACCAAAGGTACACATGCTATCCAAGGGGTTTGGGATACGGGCAGGGCCGAGTCCCTAGGTCTTTGCAGACTGTTGACTGAGGTCAATTCTGGAAGAGCTAGTACTGACACGGGGAAAACAGTCAGTGACATGGGATTGTTTTGAAATGGCTTTACTCCGTGTCCACATGCCTTTTGGTGAAGTCGTTTCAGACACCACCGAACAGTTCTGCTGGTCAGGCTTGAGAGCTGTTGTTTGAGAGGTTTTATCATGCTCCATTTCCCTGCATACAGGAGACTGACTCTCCAATTCGTCTGCAGTAGCCCAGGGATCAGCCAATTGTTTTGGGACAGTTTCACTGATGTTAATCTGGGACTCGTCAGGAGGGGGCAGGGGAGGGGAGAGTTGACCTGCATCATCCTGTAGACTGGAACTGGCAACTCCCATGTTGCCATGCCCTGTCTGTTGTGTCAGAGTATTCCGAGGGTGAGGAGTGCTACTGCACGTTCTTCTTGGAGCATTCTTAAATGATGTATCTGCTGGAGGGTTGCAAGGAGTCTGGACTGAAGTATTCGTTTTCTTTGGCAACGCAGAAGCTGAGACATGACTGTCGCCATCACCATCAGCAGGTGGTCTAGAAATCAGTCTTTCCTCTTCATTGTCTGAAGTGGGGCACAGTCTCACACCCCATTTATCAACCACTCTCCGCTTTGTAGGCGGACGTTGGGGTTTAGAGGCCTGTTGTCCCTGCTTTGACGTTGAGGCTTCAGAGTTGGCTGAGAAGGATGTGTCTTTCTGGGACACTGGGGGGACATACTCAGGGACTGGATGACTTTTCACTTGATCGTGATGTGCAGCAAGAACAACCTCCACAACACGAAAACAATAACTTCCCCTGGACATATGATATGAATGCTTTTCCAAACCTGCCAACTCACAAGAAACATGAATTATGGGGCTCCCAAGAACCATCAAATCCATCCTATTGAAAGTTAAGAGAGAGAAGAGAGAGAGAGAGAGAGAGAGAGAGGAGAGAGAGAGAGAGAGAGAGAGAGAGCGAGAGAGGAGGAGAGAGGATAACATAAGCACAAACACTCTTCCAACCATAGCATACATATCCCTGAAGCGAAGAAAATAATATATAAAAAGAAAGGCAGACAGAGACCGAGGAAACATTGAATATTGAAAGAAACATGTTTGCTATGAACGTTGAAAATGGGTCTTTGGGTCACACCCAGAGGGGGGTCTTATGTCTTGCACAAAAGGAATCTTCTCAATAGTTTTATGGACGTAGCGATGCAGCACATCCTTATCCAACACCAGAGTTAGTCAGTTAGTCAGTCAGTCAGTCAGTTAGTTAGTTTAGCTTCGTTAGTTAGTTAGTTAGTTAGCTAGCTATCTAGCTATAGTTAGTTAGTTAGCTAGCTATCTAGCTATAGTTAGTTAGTTAGCTAGCTAGCTAGCCATAATTAGTTAGTTAGTTGTTAGTTAGTTAGTTAGTTAGTTAGTTAGTTAGATAGTTAGAATTAGTTAGTTAGTTAGTTAGTTAGTTAGATTAGTTAGTTTTACGGACGTAGCGATACAACACATCCTCATCCAACACCAGGGTTAGTTAGTCAGTCAGGTCAGTCAGTCAGTCAGTTCAGTGCCTAGTCGAGTCTTAGATTAGTTCGTTAGTTAGTTAGTTCGTTAGTTAGTTAGCTAGCTAAGCTAGCTATAGTTAGTTAGTTAGTTAGTTAGTTTTACGGACGTAGCGATACAACACATCCTCATCCAACACCAGGGTTAGTTAGTCAGTCAGTCAGTCAGTCAGTCAGTTAGTTCGTTAGTTCGTTAGTTAGTTAGCTAGCTAGCTTGCTATAGTTAGTTAGTTAGTTAGTTAGTTTTACGGACGTAGCGATACAACACATCCTCATCCAACACCAAAGTTAGTCAGTCAGTCAGTCAGTCAGTCAGATTAGTTAGTCTAGTTGCTTACTTACTTACTTACTTAGTTACTTACTTACTTACTTTAGTTACTTAGTTAGTATACAACAAACAAAGGGCAAACAAAAACTACACGACAAGTGTAAAATTACAATATTTTATTCATCAAGGAGACAAAACAATAAAACTACTGGATATTTCGGCGATTAAGCGCCTTTATCAACACAGACAAACAAAGAAAACAAAGCAAACAGCAAATATAGCAAAAACGTAGGCAACAAAAGGAGCAAAATAAATCAACAAGATAAACAAGCGCGAAATTGCAATAGTTTGTGGCACGCGGTCTATTTTTACCACTCCAATCATGAGTCACCTCCCCTGGCTTTTCAATAATTTTAATCTGTAAAACAGAATGTTATCTCTGCACCATTTCGTAACTATTTATATCTTTTGGAAAACATTTAAAACTATGTATCCTACTTATACTCATCGAAAGAAGCACCGCATACTCGTCATGTCTGTTGTAGTGTCTGTATTACGTATGTTTATTATTTTGTACGCTTTTAAAATACATCATTTTAAAGAGCGGCCTCAATTTGAAGTGTAGGCGTTCTCGATTTGAAATTAGGATAACTTGTGGCGGTGCCATAGCCGATGAGGTTTAGCCGAGGCGTGGTTACCGCTACAACTATCTGTATTAATATATAAAAATCGGGTACTTTACTGGTTTCGTACTGCCTCCGGGGGTAATTGCCTCCAGTATTGTTCCCACCATATTTGTATTTACAAATGTCCCATATGTGTCTGATTCAGACCAAGAGGACGTAAAACTCCATTTTCGCCATCGCGCCTCGATTTGAAGTGTCAGACAATTTTGTTCAAAATGTGCGACAATTTTGGACGAACGACCGACAGACAGACAGACAGACGTGCCGGACCGACCGACAAAGTGAGTTATATAGGTTTGTGTGTTATGTGAGCTAACAAACAAAAAACAATACTTGTTTCCCCTTTACAGTCTGCAATGTGGTATGTCACAGGAAAATTGGAATCCGGGAAAATTCGAATCTTCGCCAAGGGGCTGGGAAGATTCCGACTGTTATAGCACTATGCTGGCGTCCCCGTATTACGGACAGACTGGATTAGGCCTACAGTATGTTCCACAAACAAAGCAAGACATGGCACGCCAGCATTGTTTTTCTACTTCTTCTTTTTGATCGGTGATCGGACTTTGCGATGGGCTGGTTTGTCTGTTTGTTTGTTTTTGGTTTTTTTGTTTTTTTTTCTGTCTGTCCCAAGGATATCTCCGAACCGCTTGATCGAATCGCGTCAATTTTGTGTGCAGGTGTGCCATCCTTAGTAGGAAGTGATCGGCGCAAACCATTTTGGCCGTCATGACGGCTTGACCTTGACGTACGACCTTGAAAACCGAAAATCTATTTTTAGCCATATCTCGGGCACCGATCAACATAGGATGTTGAAACTTGGTATGAAGGTGGTTTGGCTTATGCCTGTTCTGATGATTGCATACCGTTCAAGGTCAAGGTCAAGGTAAAAAAATCGCTGGAGCCTGAAAATCGGAGGGTCATTTTTTTCTCATTCTGTCTGTCCCAAGGATATCTTTCGAACTGGTTGACTGAATCGCGTCAATTTTTGTGTGCTGGTGTGTCACCATGAGAGGAAGGCATCCGCACAAAAGCAATTTTGGCCGTCGTGACCTTGACCTTGGCAGTATGACCTTGAAAACTGAAAATCTTTCAGGGGCCATAACTCACACACCGTTAGTGTTAGAGTCTTCACAAATTTGGCATGTAGGTACTTTGGCTTATGCCCGTTCAGCTGGTGGCATAACGATCAAGGTCAATGTCATGGTCTCGGGCGATCAGTAGGCCTTGAAAGTGGTAGGGGTCTACAAATTGGGTTTTAAGCGCATATTTTTCCACATTTGTTACTTGACAGAAGCGCTTCATGATTGTGTGTCGGTACTGTATACGCCTAGAGTAGAAAACATCCGAGCATAATTTATCACCATGCTGACCTTGACCTTGAAGTGTGACCTTGAAAACCGAAAATTTCCTTCATTTGCGCTATATATTTCTTCTTCAAGCTGAATCTCGTGAACTAGAAGACAGAATCCCTTCCAATTTTGTGTCAGGATGTGACACGTCTACGGGGTGTCGCATGTGCGTGGCATTGCTGGTGACGGACATGTCTAGCCGCTCGTGAGATTGCCCTTCTTCTTCTTGCTTCTTCTTTCTTTTTCTTCTTCTTCCTTCTTCTTCTTCTTGTTCTTCTTTTTGTCCGTCCACCGTAGGTGATCGACTTGCGATGGGCTGTTTTGTTTGTTTGTTGTGGGTGTTTTTTCTTTATGTCCCAAGGATATCTACCCAAAACCGGGCTTGACGCGAATCGCGTCAAAGTGTGTGTGAAGGGTGTTGCCTCCTTAATAGGAAGAGATCAGCGCAAACCATTTTGCCGTCGTGACCTTGACCTTGACGTACGACCTTGAAAACCGAAAATCTATTTTTAGCCATATCTCGGGCACCGATCAACATAGGATGTTGAAACTTGGTATGAAGGTGGTTTGGCTTATGCCCGTTCTGATGATGGCATACCGATCAAGGTCAAGGTCAAGGTCAAAAAGATCGCTGGAGCCTGAAAATCGGAGGGTCATTTTTTCTCATTCTGTCTGTCCCAAGGATATCTTTCGAACGGGTTGACTGAATCACGTCAAATTTTGTGTGCTGGTGTGTCACCATGAGAGGAAGGCATCCGCGTAAACCATTTTGCCGTCGTGACCTTGACCTTGGCGTACGACCTTGAAAACCGAAAATCTTTCAGGGGCCATAACTCCCACACCGTTAGTGTTAGAGTCTTCAAATTTGGCATGAAGGTACTTTGGCTTATGCCCGTTCTGATGGTGGCATACCGATCAAGGTCAAGGTCACGGTCCGGGCGATCGGTAGGCCTTGAAAGTGGTAGGGGTCTACAAATTGGGTTTTAAGCCATATTTCCACATTGGTACTTGACAGAAGCGCTTCAGATTGTGTGTGGTACTGTATACCCTAGAGAAGAAAACATCCGAGCATAAATTATCACCATGCTGACCTTGACCTTGAAGTGTGACCTTGAAAACCGAAATTTCCTTCTTTGCGCTATATGTTTCTTCTTCAAGCTGTATCTCGTGAACTAGAAGACAGAATCCCTTCCAATTTTGTGTCAGGATGTGACACTCTACGGGGTGTCGCAAGTGCGTGGCATTGCTGGTGACGGACATGTCTGCCGCTCGGCGACGCCCTTGTTTCAGTTTTATTCACACAACCGTAGGCTGAGCCTACCCTACTCTCTTTGTGTTTATGACTCTCTATCTCAAAAAGTCGAAGTCTGGTTTCTTTCAGTTTCATGACAACATTAGGATCACAAATACTTTGGAAAACGAATCTCATCTGCTTACAGAACTAAACCGTCATGTTCAGCACTTTACTGTGTTGAACTTCTTTTTTGTTCTTGTCTGAGCGGTCGATGACGAACGTATTTCATGACACGTTCATATTTTATATAACTTTTTTTCTTCTTCTTCTCTAAAATAGCCAACTGCATCACCTTGAAGATATTTTGAAAAGACATGCATGTTCATACACATTTGAAGTGCAATACACTCTTCTACATAATGTCAACACTGTTTGGCCTCCTTTTAGTTGATATTTATCAACTGAATTTTCTTGTATTACACTTGAAACCGCTTTATCGAAAGCGCTCTCGGACCTGCTAGCGACCAGGCCTGAGACCGGTTTCGGTCTGTTTGGATGCCAGACATCTCTGGAATGTGCCCCCTCCCTTACCGCTTCGCGAGAAATTTCTCAGAGCAGTGCAGACCTACATTCTTTTTTTTCTTCCCTTTTCTTTTCTCTCACGAAAGACGAAGCTTCAAGAGGGTGTGTTTGGAGTTCTGATGAAACAAGTTTGTTGATTGATGTGTGGTCGGATGACCAAATACAAGTCGAATTGAATGTACCGGAAATTATTTTTTTAATTTTTGCGCGTATTGCGACAAAGTAATAATAAAAATGAAACAATAAAAGAGGAATGAGGAAAAGAGTATTTATTTCATGGGTAAAATATGTTATGCAACACCGGTAAGATGGATGACAAGAATTAACATAGCACGCATCCTGTGCGCTATTAATGGTCTGAATGAAGACGGGTGAGCATGGGGCAGGATAAACATCCACAACTGGAGGAAGAACAAGAAGAACAACAACAACCAGGAACACAGCGAAACAACTTGTTGCTTCTTATGCGCCCGTGGTGCATTCCAGGCATTCATGTTAGGCTGCCTTTAGGGTCATTCAGGGTTCAGTATGAGGTCAGAGCGGTTCTGCATTTTCTAGTGTAAATGCAACGAAACCGAAAGCGCCGAATGCGTGTGACGAGGTAATGGGTTAAAAGGCTAAGTCCCTAGGGAAGACTTTAGATAATTTGCCTTTAGCCCACTTCTCTAGGGTATGGGAGATGAGCAACTTTCCCGGCCCCTTTTCATCTAATAAATTTATATTTGTGCCCGGGTTCTGGCTCGTATGGTTGTAAGAAATACAAGTGGTTGAATTGCTCTAAATGGCAGACAGAGAGAAGTAGGGTTTTACATGAAATTACAAGACTCCCACTCTCATCAGTCTGACCAAAGGGTTCAGGATTATTTGACACTTGTATTTTATTTACTCCCAAAATCTGCATAAGATTATGCAACAATAATAATAAAGCAGCTCAATGGCGCCAAAACAAAATATGGATAAAAAAAAACAATGAAATCCGAAAGGATTCACAAGACTTTTGTCTTTCTATAAGGTTCGCCCCATGCCGGAAGGGTTACTAATTATCTTCGGTGTCCGTAGGAAAGTTCAAATGATTGGCGCAGTCAGGTAGACTTAGCTGTTTGAAGTTCTGGGCTTGCTCGTCAGGTGAGAGTAGCTCCCAGTCGTTCCGATTACGGCTTCGCGGGATGGCACGGTTCAGGCGTGGTCTCCTCGCGGATTCTGGGTGCGGGTCGTCTTGGCGGCGGTCCCGTCTTGGTGCTTGGTGGAGTCCGGGATGATCTTCCGGCCCACGATGCCCTGCTGATAATCACAGGAGAAGGTGGATGTAGATCTCTATGGCTTAGAGACAAGGGGCTTCAGTCGGCAGGGAATTAGTGAATCCCAACCGGCTTGAAGGCTTCCCTTGTACAATAGCACTACATGTAGTTAATAAATAAACTGAATTTCAGTTAACAAACTGAGATCAGTAAAACATAAAAGGTGATCAAGACAACATCATTCTCCATCCAACACCTGGAAAGGAATGGTATCATAAAGTGCAAGATTGCGGCCCATAGGTTTCCTACTAAAAATAGTGCAAGATTGCGGCCCATAGGTTTCCTACTAAAAATAGACAAAAGGGTTAGTAGGCATAAACTCCGGTTCTGGTACCAAAAGTGTTCAAGTCAAAAACACACACACACACAAATAATCAGTGCACATAAATAGAATAGAATGTTTACCACTTCTTTTCTATAACATATCTATCTACTCCTTATTCATCATTGAACATAGGATCTAGATCAAAACTAGAGTCAAACAAACAACCAGTCTCAATCACCAGTCATCAATAAGACTTACTAGGTGGGCTATTCTGGCTGGGAGAGGTGTTGCTCTAGTCAGTTTCAGCGTCTTGTGTGAAAAACTTTTTCTCACTACGCCAATTATAGCCTTCACTTTCAAACAATGAAAGCCTGCTATTGGTTTATAGCAGTCGACACGTCACAAGATGCTGTTCTAAATGTACCGAACAATCACGCGCCTATTACATCCTTATCACATGCCGATATTTGAAATCCTTCTCGTGCTCGGAAAGGAAGGGTTTCAAAGGGGCCGACCGTGGTTGTCACTTTCTTGTGATGGGTAGATAGATCTTGCTTCAAAGAGATAATTGCCTTATTCGGCGTTCTTTAGATGGTGGGTGGCAATTAACGTGGCGGCCGGACAGAGAAATGAAAAGGAGAGGGGGGGAGGGGAGAATGGGGGGGGGGGTGTAGATAAGAAATAAAGAAAGCGGGTCGCGCGGGACACTTACGTCACAATGCGGATTCAATCCGCATCCAGAAAGCGGTTTATTTGTTAACGTGTTGACAGATGACTGAAATGCATCAAGCTGATTGCATGTTGAGTCAACGTTGCATCAATATTCAAATTTCCGTTGGACCATTTGTCACAGGTCACTTTATGATAGTTTGATTGGTTAGGCAGATTCTTTAGGTTTCGTGTATCAAGCTTTTCACGCTACTGTGTTGATCCTTTCTTCCCCTCAGTTTCAAGTTTCCTATACCAATTTCTCTTCTTGTGTAGACAAGGCATTTTGCCAGTGTTATTTAATTGTGGAGTCTGTCCTAAAACATCACGCCATCTCAACGTGGTTTTCATTGGTCTAGAGTAGATCCAGTCAAAATAGCTCTGAGCTGCAGTTTAGGTGTATACAGGTTGCAACTTGTCGCGAATTGTCGTCTGCTGTTAGTCTGGTGCACAAGGGGAAATTTCGATTATTTAGCCCCTTGTGCGCAACCATTTCATTTATTTTATAACCGGCGTCGAAATAAATAACTTTGTAAACTAACCAGGCGTCGGGAACAAAGCTTGTTGACCTGAGGCCATTTGCTGTGCTCCTGAGCGGGGTGTCCTGGCTGTCTGAGACAAGTTCGGGGAGCTGTGACGGGTTCACCGACCTGCAGACGGCTAGGTGTGTTGTTAATTAATTTCGGCACTCGGTTAGGTTTAATTGTCACGGGAAGAGCAGAGGCAAGTCGGTAGTAATTTTTCTTGGTGATAGGCTGTGATAAGAGTAGGTGTGTAGAGTAGGCATAGAAAAGGAAAAAAAAAAACGACGACAGGAGTCAATTCCTAGGGACAAGGTTGGTTAAAAAAAATGTACTAGATGTGTTTAGGGAGGTTATCAGTTTAGGGGAGAAATTGCTGTGTAAATGTAGTCGGTTTCGGTTTGCCGAACCGAATTTTCAGGTTTATACTGTGATATGTGCATAGTTAAGTTTAAGGTATGAACGTGTAAACATATTATTTTAATCTTTCTAAATTAAATGAATGAATGTGTAAACACATGGCACCACAACAATACCACAATAAGCAGGGCATAGATTTTACAGGGTGGAATAAGTCGACTCGAGTAGTCGACAGTAGTCAGTCGTCATTGCAGATTTCCATATGTCCTAGTGTGGGGTGGGGGATGTGTCGTAGGCCAAGTAAAGATTTTATGTTGTGTTGTTCGTTACCAACTCATGAGCCAAATCCAACCATGAGTTGAGTATTCCCCACACATGCATTTACACCGCAAAGACTTGGGTGTAGTAATAATTAAGTTAGGCCAGAGGTTGGTACACACCGGGCTACACACCTAAAATAAATTAAATTGGCTTTGAATAAGCAGAGCTGCGAAATCAATGTCAGCACAGTTGTAAAACAATAGAATGAAGCATTGATGTGTAACCAGAGAGAGATAGGCCTAGTGATTTTTTAAATGGTAAATTTTAGTTGGTGTTGTTTTAATGCAATTGGTTTTTGCTCCGCTGTATATATAAAATAGCCCAAGGGCATACACAGAATTTGCTTTAATGTTCAAATTCTGATCGCTTCTCGGCCTTTTGGCTAAGACAGTGATTCAGGAACATAAATTTTTGTTTATATCCTGGTTGGTTTGTTCAGCCCGTCGTACATGGCGAAAGCCGATACGCGACGTTAAACTGAACTTCCATACACAGAATTTGGATCACAAGCTGGTGGCTTGTGCTGCACGAGAATTGTGGGTTCATGTCATTGGGAGACACACTTTGTGTTTCAGTAATTGGGAAGGGACAAGCTGGAAGTTGTTAGGCTAGTGGTATTTAGGTCGCGTTTGTGCGTTAGGGCATTTAGGTGTCAATTCAATAATAATTGGGATGTGTTGATTTCAATGGTGTGGTGATGTACGGCTAGGTGGAAATAAAAGGGGAGTTTTTGAAGATTAGTTTAATAGGGACATAGGGTTAAAAATAGCTTTATTTTGTTTAAACAGGCTCTCCGCTCTGGGGCGCCAGCCAGCCAGCCATTTAGGTGTAAAGGGCCGCGAGGCTGAAGTGGAGCGACGCCGTTTGTGCTGTCCCTGGGCCTTGGGAGGGCTACACTTCGCGCGTCGGACTTCTGAATTTTATTAACCTTTTTTTTAACTAATTTAAGGCGCAGTGCGGTTGTGCCAGTTAACCAGACTATTTTTTTTAGTTGTCGCCACAGCGATAACTGGTGACAGCAACAATGAGTGTGGGGTATTTCCTTACACTTCATTAATAGGTTAATTGGGATGGGGGTATTTTGTTAGCGAGTTATTGCCCTTGTTCAGTGACAGGCAAAGTAGCCTTTCACTGCAAGGGGTATAACTAGTTGAGTTGACATTGTTTAAATAAGTTTTATTTTGTCGTGGTTTACTACCAGCGAGGTTGTTTGGTGCTGAAATTGGGTTCAGCCATTGCAGCGTTGAATAGTAGCGCACACATTTGGGGTGTATTTTGGTTAAATATATATACTCGTGGGTGTTCGGTTCTTGTTCACTCTTGTAGGTGGATGAGTGATTACTAGTGTTGAGCACTCAGTTTTTGTGGTTTTTGGAGTTTGGAATATTGGGTTTATTCACTTTGAGTGAAGGGAGATAATTTTCAGTTAGGAGTTAATTGTAAATTATAACAGTTGGTGGGAGTTTTAGTTGAAAAGACAGATCATTGTTGATAAACACCGGTGTGTGAGATCTGGTCTTTGACTATACTTCAACCATCTGTTTTGCCTTTCTAGTTACAGTTAATTGTAATTATAATAGTTGGGGGGAGTTTTAGTTGGAAAGACAGATCATTCTTGATTAACACCTTTGTGTGTGATCTGGTCTTTAGCTATACTCCAACCATCTATTCTTTCTAAACGGATTTAATTGTAAGTAATAGTTGACAGGAGTTTAGCTGGGTAGGTGGGTCACTACATTATTTGGGTGATTGTTTTACACCAGTGTATGTGATTTGACCTTGAGCTATCCTTCAGTTATCTTTTTTTTTAAAATATTTTTATTATCATTGACATAGTGAGTTAAGGGGAGGGAAGTTTAGGTTGGTGTTTCTTTTAAGTAGAAACAATTTAGTAAGCCTTCAGCGGTTGTTTCCCTTATCAGTTTTTTTGGGGGGTTACTTCTTTAAATTTTATTTAGCATTTAATTATTTTGGTTGTCGAATGGGTTGTTAAGTAGAGGTTATATTATACTATTATTGGGATATTGCTATTGTGTGTAATATTTGTAACGGGACATTGGTTATTTAGTACGCTAAATCGCTGGGGGTTGTGTATTGGGCGGATTACTTGTGCAAAGGAAATATTAT
>CM065688.1:29403344-29418344 GCA_017654935.2 Phymorhynchus buccinoides
TCTGTTGAGGGGCAAAGGCCTAAATGAATAAATCATTGTCATTGTCATTGTCTCTCTCTGTGTCCCTTTTACCAATACAACGTCGACGATGTTAGGTGGGTTTTGTTGTGGTTGCCTTTTTGGCTCACTCGTGTCAACGACACGAAGTGAGTCTATGTTCTCATGTTTCTTCGGTTTTCCGGGTGTCTGGATGTCTGAGTGTGTGTGTGTGTGTCTGTCTGTCTGTCTGTCTGCGGTAACTTTAACGCTGACGTTTTCTCGGAAACTACAAGGCGTACATTGTTCCAACTTTTTTTTTGCACACACATAGATGTTTATGCAAGCTTTCAAGAAAGATGATTTCCATATTGAATTTAACCAATGACCTTGACCTTTAACGCTTAATTTTTGTCTTGGCCATATCTTTCAGTTTTGCAGTTAAGTCCACAAATTTGGCATGGTGGTGCATTAGCCTAAGGTAATATGGCATCTACAGTGACTTTTACTCTCTTGACCTTACCTTTGACCTTGAACATCGTCAATTATTTGTTTTGGCCATATCTTTTATATCCTGGCAGATACAGTCCCAAAATTTAGCAACCAGGTAGACTAGCTTAACCCTTTCGCCGCCAGACATTTTTCAGCCAAAAACTACCATTAAGCTTAACTGGGTAGAGAAAATTTGTATCTGCAATAATTGGGAATTCCTCTGTGACATGCATAACAATAGGCCTATCCTTACCTCACAAAATTAAGAAAACAGGGTCGTCAGATTACAGACCCTGATTTGATGCCTTTTAGTGACATGGGTGTTAAACCATTGTGGTGCTAAAATGCGACATTGGCGGTGAAAGGGTTAAAGGGGCACCCTGACGGATGAGTTTTTTTTGCAAGAAGCACGTCCAGATCACCAGGAAAACACCCTTTACAGAGATCGCAACACTCACTTTGCTCTGGTTTCCCAGAAATCAAGCCGTCAAAAAGGCGATTCCTCCTTGGTGGAGGTGCTGGAAGTCAAATTCTTTCACCCAAAGAGAAGGCGTGTGCCGTCTCTTTTTGAATGGCCGCCTGTGTTTAGACCAAATCGTTTGCACGAACTTTTCGCAATACAAGCCTCTTTTTTTTCCCTTTAATTTTATACAGTTTATCTAAAGGAGTTTCGCTCACAACAAAGGAAATAGCTCCAATTTTTTTTACTGCACTACAAAAAAAGAAAACGCTTCAACCACAATGAGTGACCTCCACCCACCCCATCCAAAATGGCTACTCTCTCCGGCAACCCCGCCAAGGAAGAATCGCCGTTTTGACGGTTTAATTTCTCAGAAACCAGAGCAAAATGAGTGTTCCGATCCTTGAAAAGGCTGTCTTTCTGGTGATCTCGACGTGTTTCTTGCAAAAACTCATCTGTCCGAGTCCACCTTTAAGATCAAATGGAATGCGAAGCGTTGTCGACGTCAGTGACCATGGTCACCTTGACCTTTGTCCTTGAATTTGTGTCTATCACAGTATTACATGAACCGCTGCACAAATTCGCTTAAAATTTTGTAGGGTGATATATCACATCAAGCGGATGAGTGCAGCAACATTTGGGTATGGAGGTGTTTTTTTAAATAAAAAAGTAAACAATTTGGCATTTAGATCTATCTCTGGCATTTAGATCTATCTATATAAAAAAAACCCAGCGAGTGAGCCTTGAAGGCTTTGGCTCTTGTTTATATTTATTTCTGCTGGTAGCAAACGTGTGACATAAGACGCGACAACCAGAGTTATTGTTCTGTACGTTTCCTTTGAGTTTCTGCAGAGTTCTTTGAAGTAGCACGGTCACCAATGGGACAACTCAATAATAGGGAGACACAAAGGGCCATAATACAAGCGTAACTGACATGTGACGGCATGTCGTCAGATTCCATTCAAAACATTTTCTAGAAGGAAACTCTGTTGAAGCAGGTTATCGTATCACAAAGCAAAATGTATTGGAACGGCGTGTCGCATGAAAAAAGGTAGCTCGTAAAAATAAGTAGCTCGCTACCTATGACAGTGTGTATTTGCGACATTGAGCATGAACCACAAATTTCACTTTTTTCTAGGGTTAGGGATAGGGTTAGGGATAGGGTTAGGGATAGGGTTAGGGATAGGGTTAGGGATAGGGTTAGGGATAGGGTTAGGGATAGGGTTAGGGATAGGGTTAGGGATAGGGTTAGGGATAGGGTTAGGGTTAGGGTTAGTGTTAATGGTTAAAGTACAGAAAAAGTGAAATTTGTGGTTGTCGCAAATACAGACTCTCATAGTAGCGAGCTACCTTTTGTCATGCGACACGGCGGAGGTTAGGTTGGGGTTTAAAACCCTTTCGTCGCCAATGTCGCCTCTTGGCACCACAATGGTTTAACACCCATGTCACTAAAAGGCATCAGATGAGTGTCTGTTACCCAATTACTCTATGTTGTTGATGTTGGGAGGTAAGGGGATAGGCCCTATTTTATGCATGACACAGAGGGATCCTCAGTATTGCAGACTAAATCGTTTATCTACCTAGGTAAGTTTTATGGAAAGATTTGACTGAAAAATGACTGGCGTTGAAAGGGATCTATAAAAAGATACATTCACTCTGAGCTTATGCTTACATGTTTTAATCCCCCCCCCCCCCCCCCCACCCCCCCCCACCCCCACCCCCCAACCCCCCCCCCCGACAGGTTTCCTCGAATGAATGTTGATTCATCGATATAATGAAAACCTGGTGTATCAAAATATAAATCACTATTTACATTTGAAGATAGAAAGCACTGACAAGTGCAAACCACCAACAAGAGGGACTATTCCGTTTCAGTTTGCGATAAGCTAGATTTTAGAAGGAAAACAAATCTCTGAGAGAAATTCTGCATTAACTTAGAAATACGGTAAGCCTAAGAAACACAGATAGACAGACAAAACGAAATACAACGCAGTTTTCTTGGTGACGTTTACAAACGAAAAACGATGACCTGGTACCTGTCACGGTAGAGACTCCGATTTAGTACAATTGGCGATTTTACTGGTAGAAATCCCGATTGCGTCCAGGTTTTTTTTTAACATAATACACTGCCATTCAAACACACACGCACACAGAGAGAGAGACACACACACACATACGCAAACACGCCCACGCGCACGTGCACACATGAGCGCGCGCGCGCAAGTACCCCTGCACGCACGCACGCACGTTCACAGATTATCAGAGAGAGAGAGAACAATTGAACACAATTTTAATGTTTCAGGCCTCCGGCCTATATATTAGAGAGAGAGAGAGAGAGAGAGAGAGAGAGAGAGAGAGAGAGAGAGAGAGAGAGGTTAACTAACGCCTAAGTGGCAAGTAAAACAAGTGTTAGTGAATAAGTAAGTATGAATTTTATTCATAAACAAAGATTGTGAGAGTACAGGCACAGGTATTTTCACCAAAGCACGATTGATACAGGATGTTGATAAACAAGGTAAAGAAATAAAACTGGTTAAGCTTACTATAAAAATGTTACTGTATTAAGAAAAATATATCTTCTGTCCAAAGATAAAACAATGATAACAGATAAAAACAATGAGATAGACTCTCGAAATCATTCACATTCTTTTAGGTATGGAATTGCAATGTTTCAGTTTCTTTTATTTTTGGAAGAAGCGAAACAAATAATATGAAAATTACATTAATAGCATATTAATCAACTTTGCGCTTAAAACCAGACAGTACTGACTTATATCGTTTAAAATAATCATATAACTTATTACCTTTGATGTGAATCCGGCTCATGCTTTTTAAAAATTTACGACGAGGTAAAACAAAATATACATGAAAGTTAAACTCAACACAGACATGTGTAAAGTACAAAAATATTGCTACCATACAATACGAACAGTAATATAGTTTAAAATACTACTACCGTAAAGCACACAAAAAAAGGAGAGGGTAACTAGTTATTCCAAGTGCATAGCTAAAAAACAACAACCAACAAACGGAGCTAACTAAATTTTGATCACTTTTCATGGTAAATTCAGGCGAAATGAGTATGAACTTTTGTCATTGAACACTATCTTCCTCATCTACCTCTATGATATCATGTTCATTCAGTTCTTTACTCCCACCCATCCCCACCCCAGAAAAAGCGTGCATGTATGTGTATATATGTGCTTGAGATTGGAGATTCCTCTGCTCTCCAAAATGAACAAAAAAGAAAATTATACACAAACGTCTGTATTGCCTTATGTTTTATATCTGATAAGAGTCTGCATGGTTAAGACTAGTCATTGATGATACTGGACTGCCCTAATTCCCTCCTCCTCAAGAACAGAAAAGTCCACAAACATGTTAAGTTAAATGTAGCTTTCTAGAATAGGAAATCTATGCACAGAGTTCCCGCACAGTGATACACACTGCTGGGGAAATAAGACATTAACATGCTTTTCAATAATGGTGAAAATCCTAAAACTCTACCTCAGTTAGTATTGGATGGAAACATTCTTGCTTATAAGCATTCAGTTAAGTTCTTAGGTGTATATTTGACATCAAAATTAAATTGGACAGTTCATATTGAGTATTTGATTTCAAAAGCGAGAAAAAGACTTAATTTTCTGAAAATTATAAACAAACAATCATGGAGTCAAAATACCAAAACATTACTACATCTTGCAAATTCTTTAGTTCGATCAGTACTATCCTATGGGCAAGAGGTTTATTTCAGTGCATCAAACACTCTTCTAAATAAGTTACAAAGCATAGACAGTAAAGCTATTAAACTAGCACTTGGTATTCCTATGCACTCTAACACTCTTAGAACATATAAAGAGAGCAATATAATGTCATTAGCTGAATATAGAAAGTTATCTGCCTCAAAATATATAGTAAGAGGTCTCTCTATTGACAACAATATAAAGGAGGAAATATTCACAGACTCGGAGACAGATTATCCAAAGCGAGCAAAGAATATAACGTTTCTTCAGCCAATCAAGAATTTCACTGAAGACGTTATAAGTAGAAGTAAGGTAGATATCCACAATATCTCAGCCATGCCTATTATACCACTAATGCCACCATGGGAACAAAGAAAGGCAAAATTTGATATAGAATATACCAGTTACAAAAAAAGATGAAGAAGTTAATCAATTAGTTTCTGACGTCCGACTTCATTTAGATTCAAAATATTCAAATCATCTAAAAATTTACACTGATGGTTCAGTCTTAGAAACGTCAGACAGTGGAGCAGGTTTTGTTATTCCATCACTTAGAATAGAAAAGTCATACTATTTAGGCAAAGGCATTTCAATATTTACTTCTGAATTATATGCAATAATGCGAGCTTTAGAATTTGTTTATGATCTACCATATTCAATTTATAACTTTTTAGTTTGTGTGGATTCAAAATCAGTTTTACAAACTCTAAACCAAAGTAACAGTAAAACTCGTAACGACATTGTCTTTGAAATTAAACAGTTGATTCATTGTATTGTTGCAAAAGGTATTGGTATTGATTTTTGCTGGGTGCCATCTCATTGTGGACTCTTTTGGAATGAAGTTGCTGATAGAGCTGCCAAAAGAGGGGCTTTTAATAACTCTAACTTGGTTTCTAATGAGAACCTGCCATTATCAACACATGAAATCTACTGTTTATTGGAAAAATCTACTTACATCAACTCATTTGACTTTAGATCTAACATTTTTATGCACAGTAGATCGATAGTTAGTTTAGTGTACAAGATACGACTCAATTCATGGAAAACTAAATACTTGGAAACTAAACTGTCTTTGTAGTGATACATTATCAATTCATCACTTACTATTAGAATGCCCAGTATTGCTCTCTAAATATCGAATGATCAATATGGACTTTTTTTTTCGTAAGTATGATAATACCAAGGATATTTTAAATGACGCAGAAATTGACATTACTGTAATTGCAAAAGCAATGCTGTCCTCAACTATTGGAAGACTACTGTAGAGGTTTTCTTTACTTTTTTTTTTTTAATATGTCGTTCTTATGCATGTTATTTTACCTTCTTTTTAAAAAATTTTATTTGAATGTTTGCACGCTGTCTAAAATCACGATCTATGTGAAAAGACATTAAATTAAAGATTCATTCATTCATTCAAGACATTAATTTTCTACGAGCATGTTCCCTTAACCTTGTGAAAGTGTCAACAAAAAAATGTGTCCTCGTATCAGACAGTGCAAACTATTAAATGTTTTGTTACGGGAAGGTTGCATTGTCAACATTTTCTTTACAGTTTCTGATTAAGCATATCGATCTTAAAGTTTATATTCAGAAGTAGGGACACAACCATCAAAGAAATCAGCATTCAGTGTCCTACACCAGGCATGGGAGGGTTGACTGGGTGGCAGTTTCACTCATATTTCCATTTCTGGCTCACTGTTCTGAGTTGAGTGCAGAAATGCACCCCCTGAAACACACAACAAACATGATACTACATTGTCCTTGAAGGAGTCGGGGACTTGCGAAATCTTATAGATGTGGTTCAAAGTCAGTCAAAATTACTACAGAAATTACATTGTAGTCTGATGGTACAACAAGGGTAACAAAACACAAAAATATGCACGCATTTGAACAAAAAACAAAAGGAATAGAATGAGTAACAGCTATTTGTAAAAAAACTAAATCAAGGTACACAAGGATTATAATAAAAGCAAAATTCATCTTTCCTGTAACCAAAAGCGTTCTTAATACTCGGAGAACACCCCCCCCCCCCTCCTGTCTGGTTGTAGATAACATTTCGCATCAGTATTAGTTTCTTTTGTGCGATAAGTTCCTCCTTTTGTTTTGATACGCTCATTTATTTATTTATTTTATGTGTGTGTGTGTGTGTGTGTGTGTGTGTGTGTGTGTGTGTGTGTGTGTGTGTGTGTGTGTGTGTGTGTGTGTGTGTGTGTGTGTGTGTGTGTGTGTTTTACATACAAATGCAGTTTACTTCAACAGTTTAGTTCAAAATGTAAAACAAACACAACATTACTTTCTATCTTATATAAAACACACGCTTTATTAGGAAACACATTGAGGGCTACAATGTACGCCTTGAATTAGACAGTATAAATAACTGAACACATACCTCCCCCCCCCCCTCCTACACATACGACCAAGGTCAGGCGAACAGCCGTTGATTTTAAGAACTAATCCCACAGACGGTTTCCTAAACCGTCTCTGCTAATACTACAGGACATTTGTATTCCCCATTTGGCTCCAATGAAAGTAACCAAGCTAATAACGACAGGTACTAATGCGGAATGAGAAGTGGTGAATGAGGAAAAGGATGATCAAGGAAAAGGCAACTCGGGATGTTATTAATCATCTAACCTGCATGCCCCTGTAGTAAGTACTCCCCAGGAAGGATCCCCGTGACCCAGCGAAGGCGAAGGCCGGCACGGTCATGGGGATGGGAACATTGACCCCCACATTGCCCACGTCACACTCCATAGTGTACTTGCGGGCCGTGGCTCCGCTGCTGGTGAAGATGGCCGTGCTGTTCCCGTAGGGGTTGGCCCTGACCATCTGGATGGCCTCCTCCAGGGTGTCCACCTCCATCACCAGCAGAACAGGCCCGAAGATCTCCTCCGTGTAGCACGGCATGCTGACCTGAAAATGATAAGAATTGGTTTCATGCAAACTGTTTCTATTGTAAGCATAATGCAAGACCATGACAACTGGGAAATGGTGTCCCTAAAGCGCTTGGGTGATGGCAACTCTTGCAGCTACACTGATACTAATACGTAGTAGCTTGCTTCTGTTTTAGAACGTACCAGCAACATGGGGAGATAAACCTTGATGCTCTGGCAGCTCAGCACCCCTATACCTTTCCCAGCAGCTTGTAGTGCTTTGCAGAGGGAGTTCATCGATACCACAAGATTTAAGCTACATTGTTCATCATAAAACTACAACATTTTCTAGAAGCGTAGATTTGACGAACAGAAGACTTACGTCGACCCGATGCAGAATGGTGGGCCCCACAAAGTTTCCTTTCTCATAGCCGGGCACCTTGATGTCCCGGCCGTCCAGCAACAGCTGAGCCCCGGCGTCCACCCCGGTCTGCACCAGGTCACAGACCCTCTGCTTGGACTCTGGGGAGATCAGGGGGCCCAGGTCAGCACCCTTCTCTGTTCCTGGAGCATGCATCACATAGAACAGTGGATTAGGCCTCAGAGTGGACATGGTCAGTGTTCATCACACAGCCAGGCCTGCACCAGGTCACAGACCCTCTGCTTGGACTCTGGGGAGATCAGGGGGCCCAGGTCAGCGCCCTACTCCCTGCCTGGAGCACAAGAACAGCCAAGACAATAACAATGCTTTAAAAAGAAATCCGTTTATAGATTTACAGTGTTGTTTTTATGAAAGGCCAGTTGTGTAAAAAGTATCTACTTTAGTGTAGCTTATTCAATAGGGGTTAAATACACAAACAACGTATTTAATAACGTCATCATCAATATCAAATAGGAAAAGTAAAGAATCCAAAGTAAAAAAAAGAAGAATATTTTCATGACTATCGTTGTTTTTGTATTATTTACTACACTTTTCTATTCAATAGAACAAAAACAGTATTGAATAGATGCAAACTGAGTACAGTAGAAAATAAAACGCTAAAGTAAAGAATAGATTCCAAGCATGCACAAGCCTTTTCTTTAATTGAATACGAACAAAATATATTAAATAGTTTCAATATATATTCAATACTTCTTGTGAACATAGAGTAGATAATGTTCTTTTCACACAACCGTTTCCTTTCGTTTGGAAATCCATTCTTGACGGTTTCGACTATTTAATAATAAACTTTACGGATATTATTAGATAGAAGGAAACGGTTGTATGAAAAGAACATTATCTGCTCTATGTTCACAAGAAGTATTGAATAGATATTGGAACTATTTAAAAAAACAATACGTACAGTAATCAATAAAGAATGGCTTGTTCATGCTCCGAATCTATTCTTTACTTTAGCGTTTTATTTTCTACTCTACTGGGTTTGTATCTATTCAATACTGTGGGTTTTTTTTATTGAATAGAAAAGTGCAGCAAAGAATTAAAAAACAACAACGATAGTCATGAAAAATAAAACTTATTTTTTACTTTGGAGTCTTTACTTTTCCTATTTAATATTGATAATGACATTATTAAATACGTTTTGTTGTGTATTTAATAGCTATTTTTCCTATTAAATAAGCTACACTAAAGTAGATCATGTGTACGCATTCGGCCTTTTAGTTTTACCAGTCAAATTGTGCCGTGTTTGCTTGACTGTAGATTGAAAACAAGAGAGAATGAGGAATGGACTTTGCCGGCTACATTACTGCAGGCCTGGGCCTGTATTCACGTTGAGATAGCATGCGACTTAGCATGATGCTAACTTAGAAGCTCTTCCAATGTCCTATAGGATTTAATAGGACTTTTTGGAAGAGCTTCTAAGTTAGCATGATGCTAAGTCTCATGCTATCTCAGCGTGAATACAGGCCCTGGCTAATAACACTTCTGACATCCAGCATGAGGTGGGCTGGTTGATGAGATCAGCACCTAGGCTGGCAACATTGGTCTATTCTGACTGTCACACAAACAGGTGTCACCGAGGGGCAGACGTGTCTGCTGAGGCTTTTTCCCTCCCGCAGATCTACTCTCAACTCAGCACTCTTCCCCGCCCTTTCCCCCAGAAACTGTGACTGCTAAGACAAGACATCAATCTGTGCAATGCACGAACCTAAACGTAAAACAACAACAACCATAACAACACGTGCACACAATAATGATAAACAAGGCGAAGAGGAAAGAACATTCTGAAGTTCAGAAGTAAACGTCGAGGTTACTGACAAGGATACAGTTACTCTTCATGTTTTCAAAACGTGTCAGACACTATACCACCCTACATTTCAAGTGAGGGTGTGAAGTGGTTTACAAGAAAGACAACATAAAAAGCAAGGTCCAAGATCAAAATCAGAGTAATCAACGTCGTCGATATTAAACCTTCGTGCAGAGAAAGGTATGTACAATCCTTTAATTAAGGATCTCCCTCTTCCTTGCTTACTAAACATATTAATCAGACTTTCAGTAATATTCATTTTGAGAAAAGTATGAAAACAATAGTGACATTGTACTTCATAAAGAAAAACAAACAAACAACCAAACTCTTTATTCATTCGCAAACGTAAAGTCCACAACAGATTGCACACGATTTCTTTTTGGGGAAAAGAGCAAGTTATAGAACTTTTGAAGTACTCTAAGCGAGCAGGCAGAAAAGTTCAGGATTGCTAAGAATTAGAGACTTAGTGCGATTTTTCTCACGCCAGAGGGCATGACGCTCGTGTGGGGCTAATCCTCTCTATATTATTAGTTGGGGATAAAGAAAGAGAGAGAGACAGTGAGTGGTCCTACCATCACTCTCTCTCTCACTACGCACAAGTAAGAAAATCGCGTGATAAGCCCCTAGTGCATTGACTGCCCTCTGGCGTGAAAAATATCGCCATAGGTTGACCATTACCAAGCCAAGCGTTCTCGGCGCTACGCTTAAGCATCCTTAACCAACCAACCAACTTACGCGATTGTGAGTCAAGTCAAGTATGCATGAACAAAATCTCAAAGCATTAACATTAATCTGAAATATTTTAAAAGTTGTATTCTGCTGTTAAGTGCATGACTATAACTAAAATCAACACGATAACTTTTTGAGCACCTACCTGCAGTGACGTGGAGAGCCTTGGCCTGCTCCACCAGGTCAGGGATCCAGTGTCTTGCCTCTCCCACATACACCAGCGTGGACAGAGACATGCACCTCTGACCCGCATCGCCAAACACCGCTTCCAGCAGCTGGTGCACGCAACAACAAAAACAGAAAAACTAACGAAGTACTAATAACAACGCAGATGTTTATCAGTGGAAACTATTCAGGCCGGTAGTAGTGTAATAGGCCTACTGATAATAATAATAATAATATGTACATTTATATAGCGCTTTATTCCCTTTGCAGGGAGCTCAGAGCGCTGTACATCAACATTAAAACAAATGGCAAAGTACAATGAATAAGCCCTACCAATGTAACACAAAACTCAACAAAGTATGGCACATAAATACTATCTATATATACGAATGAAAGTACATCGAGGTTGTTAGGGTGCGGATAGATTCTTCACTTAAAATTAGTTTAACGACTAGTTTTTGCTTGTCTGAAATGGAAAGATTGCAGCATGTACAGCCCCCCCCCCCCCCCCCCCCCCCCCCCCCCCCCCCCCCCCCGTCCTCCCATCCCTGCATGATTTGTACTCTCAGCTTGTACACTGCAATTTGAGCATGACTATTTGCCCAAACCAATAGGAAAAGGAACTCTTCTTGTTTTTGATGGGGACTTCTCTTGTGACAAGGAAAACCACACACTCAAGGCTTTGACTTGATTATAAAAAAAGAAGTTATTTTTTGGCAAAAACTTGGAAATATTCCAGTAAAATTCGCTCACACATTCGCGCAATTCTACAATTAAAGAACAAAACGTAAACAATAATAACCAGTTTGAAAACATCTGGTCTCCGAATGTCAATCAGAACTAATCAGTCAAAATCCTTCAGGTCACTGACTGTGACCAGCACTGTTTCTGAGAGCAACAGTGAATGAAACTTGAATGTGTCCTTTAATTCTCACACAACACGTTGCAAACTCAACTCTTAAGATAAAACTGTGGTAAAGAAGAAAACAGAAACCAAACGAACATTCTTAATATTAGGTGCATGCCTATCAGGGATGGAGAGTTCTCTATGTTTGTTTATTGAGAAACAAAAACCCACCAAAAAACCCCACAATAACCCAAGCAAACGTACTAATTCAGTCTGGAGGGAGTCGAAATATGATACCCCTGTCTGAAATCAAATGATACCACAGAGGGATATCATGTCGGTTGGTACAGAAAGAGATTCTGCAATAGGGCCTTTTCACATTTTGCCGGTTGGGGAGATAGGCCTAATTTATGAACAAACAATGGCTTGTACCCACGTGTCGTCATATCCGGCCACAAGGAGCGCCCATATTATGGGAGATCGCCATCTTAGTCAGTAACTTTGTTTGAAAAATGCCAGATCGATGCTGTTTACACACAAATAAGGACTAAGATGGCGACACTTCCGTTGGAAGGGTCAAGATGCGCACACAGGTGGGGGGGGGGGGGGTGGGGGGGGGTGGGGGGGGGGGGGGTGGGGGGGGGGGGGGGGGGGTGGTGGGGGGTAGAGCACAACCAACATGGGTTTTTCCCCCCAGACAACAGATTATCTCCCCTACGGGAAGACATGTGAACATTGCCGAAGAATCTTGGTGTCGAAGAAAAACCACCAATACACCTAAACCTGCCAACCATTTCTTTGTTAAATAAATTAGTACAATATCTGTCTCAATTAGGCTTCTATACGTTTTAAAGCTTGGTACACATATTAACAAGCAGCAATCTCTTGGCTCCCGCGCGTGTACCGGTATGTGTGTGTGTGTGTGTGTGTGTGTGGGGGGGGGGGGGGGGGGTATGTGTGCGCGGTCAATGCGCACGCGCGCGGGGGGGGGGGGGGGGGGGGGGTGGGGGGGGGGGGGGGGCTTTCAGTAGGCATGGGTGTATGTGTTTGTTCTTTGTGGATTTGCTATAATTTATGCTGGTTTGTGTGAAGTTATGTTTGAGTAGGTGCACGCGTGTCCATCTTTTATATTGACTGCAATGTCTACGTCAGCTTTGTTGCGAGATAGTCAGACAGAGAGAGAGAGAGAGAGAGAGAGAGAGAGAGAGAGAGAGAGAGAGAGAGAGATTGAGAGAGAGAGAGAGAGAGAGAGAGAGAGAGAGTGTTGATGCTTTCTTCAACTGATTGTATTTTGTATTGTGTTCGTTGGGTGGGGTGAGTGGTGGTGATGGTAACGGTGTGTGTGTGTGTGTGGATATGTGCGTCCGTGCGTGTATGTGTGGGTGGGGGTGGGGGTGTGTATACATGCCTATTTTGCATGTGTGTGAGCGATTACTTGTTTTTGTTTTTGAAATTCTTGCTTTTAATTTTGGTTGTTGTTAAGCGCATAGAGCTCCACATTTGGTGGAGGAGTGCGCTATGTAAATTATTCACTATTATTATTATATTATTATTATTATTATTATTATTATTATTATATGAATTATGTGGATATGTTAACTTGTAAATATGATAATATATGACTTTGTTTAAACATAAGGTATGCGTGCTTTGTTATAAATAAGTCCCTTGTGTGTGTTGTGCATTTAAAATTATATAATTAAAGTGATTTATCTTAAACGGCAATATTTTCTGTAATTTGTTTTAAAATATTTATAACATTGGCAACATGTTTTGTTTTAAGCACTGCTGTTTTGTTCTCAAGTGATAATTATTATCATGTGTGTTTTGATTTAATGGTATTGTCATTTATGTTTTAGAAGCACATCTTGTTTTTAATGTATATTAGGGGAAGACGGGGTAAAAAGCGCATGGGCGGGTAAGAAGCCCACCCCAATTATCTCATGAAATGAAGCCAATTTCAGTCTCATTTTGCCCATGAGACGAGCGTTAATGTCTAGCATTCGTCTCATGGGCAAATTTGACTGAAATTTTCTTTATTTCACGAGATAATTGGGGTGGGCTTCTTACCCGCCCATGCGCGTTTTTACCCCGTCTTCCCCTATAATGTGTCTTGTTTTAACTGTGTCAGTCGCAGACATCACCAGTCTTACTTTCTCTCTAAGAGATAATAAAGTTGTTTGAGTTGAGTTGAGTTGAGTTGAACCTTGGTGTGCGTAATCATTGGCGTTCTGTTCTGTTCTTTGGCGAGCTGTCTATCAGGGTATTTTTCTGAGCCGAACATTAAACAGACTAAATTCTGTGATGGACAGGATCTACTCTGGAGCTCGCCATCGCTTGAGCAGCAAAGGAGGAACACTGAAAATTGAACTGACCTGTTTGTTGTAAGCCCCGAGGTTAGCGTCAGGCATAACGACACCGTGGTTGTTGGCTCCCTGTAATATGCAGGTGTTGCAGCTTGAACCAACATTCAATATTCATTAATAGGGGAAGACGGGGTAAAAAGCGCATGGGCGGGTAAGAAGCCACCCCAATTATCTCATGAAATGAAGCAAATTTCAGTCTCATTTTGCCCATGAGACGAGCGTTAATGTCTAGCATTCGTCTCATGGGCAAATTTGACTGAAATTTTCTTTTTATTTCATGAGATAATTGGGGTGGGCTTCTTACCCGCCCATGCGCTTTTTACCCCGTCTTCCCCTATATGGCCAGAGTATGATTTGTGTGTGTGTAGACATCGATGCATTCAAATGTTGTTGTTTTTCCGAGGCGTGAATATTAATTTTAATTCATATACATTTACTCAGTAATTGAAGTCCCTTTCCGTCGTCAATACAAAACTATGTGGCCAGTGTGTTACGGGTCGGCTACACCACGTACGGCTCTATTTCAATGCGATGCGATTTTCACGATGTGAGTCATGATTCGCGTGACATTCATGTCTTGGGTCTACTTGAGTATAGTGAACCAGAATAGACGGAAGTATTTCACGTGAATTATGACTCACATCGTCACAATCGTATCGCGTTGAGATCAGGTTGTATGTCGTGTAACAGGTCCTTAATTCAAAACAGTAACTTGTGTGTGTGCGGTGTGTGGTGCGTGTGTGTGTGTGCGTGTGATTTGATTTGAGATTGATTTAATTTAAAGTTGTTCACAACAATGGTGATATTAGACTTAAATAATTACATTAAGTAAACAAAAACAAAACAGAGCATAAACAAATATTGAAATTAAAATGAGGGAAAAAGTGTGCGTGAGTGTGTGTGCATGTGTGTGTGTGTGTGTGTGTGTTGTGTGTGTGTGTGTGTGTGTGTGTGTGTGTGTGTGTGTATGTGTGTGCGCTTGTGTGTGTGTGTGTGTGTGTGTGTTGATATGATTTGATGATTTAATTTAAAGTCTGTTCACATCAATGGTGATATTAGACTTAAATAATTAAATTAATTAAACAAAAACAAAACAGACATAA
>CM065688.1:29419849-29432349 GCA_017654935.2 Phymorhynchus buccinoides
GACTACTGACACCAGGGGTGTTCAACAAAATTAAGACCCCCCCCCACACACACACACACTCTCTCTTCCTCCTCTCTCTCTCTCTCTCTCTCTCTCTCTCTCTCTCTCTCTCTCTCTCTCTCTCTCTCTCTCTCTCTCTCTCTCTCTGTTGAGGGGCAAAGGCCTAAATGAATAAATCATTGTCATTGTCATTGTCTCTCTCTGTGTCCTCATTTACCAATACAACGTCGACGATGTTAGGTGGGTTTTGTTGTGGTTGCCTTTTTGGCTCACTCGTGTCAACGACACGAAGTGAGTCTATGTTCTCATGTTTCTTCGGTTTTCCGGGTGTCTGGATGTCTGAGTGTGTGTGTGTGTGTGTCTGTCTGTCTGTCTGTCTGCGGTAACTTTAACGCTGACGTTTTCTCGGAAACTACAAGGCGTACATTGTTCAAACTTTGCACACACATAGATGTTTATGCAAGCTTTCAAGAAAGATGATTTGCATATTAAAATTAACCAATGACCTTGACCTTTAACGCTTAATTTTTGTCTTGGCCATATCTTTCAGTTTTGCAGTTAAAGTCCACAAATTTGGCATGGTGGTGCATTAGCCTAAGGTAATATGGCATCTACAGTGACTTTTACTCTCTTGACCTTACCTTTGACCTTGAACATCGTCAATTATTTGCTTGGGCGATCTTTTATATCCTGGCAGATACAGTCCCAAAATTTAGCAACCAGGTAGACTAGCTTAACCCTTTCGCCGCCAGACATTTTTCAGCCCAAAACTACCATTAAACTTAACTGGGTAGAGAAAATTTGTATCTGCAATATTGGGAATTCCTTTGTGACGTGCATAACATTAGGCCTATCCTTACATCACAAAGTTAAGAAAACAGGGTCGTCAGATTACAGACCCTGATTTGATGCCTTTTAGTGACATGGGTGTTAAACCATTGTGGTGCTAAAATGCGACATTGGCGGTGAAAGGGTTAAAGGGGCACCCTGACGGATGAGTTTTTGCAAGAAGCACGTCCAGATCAGAAGGAAAACACCCTTTACAGAGATCGCAACACTCATTTTGCTCTGGTTTCCCAGAAATCAAGCCGTCAAAAAGGCGATTCCTCCTTGGCGGAGGTGCTGGAAGTCAAATTCTTTCACCCAAAGAGAAGGCGTGTGCCGTCTCTTTTTGAATGTCCGCCTGTGTTTAGACCAAATCGTTTGCACGAACTTTTCGCAATACAAGCCTCTTTTTTTCCCTTTAATTTTATACAGTTTATCTAAAGGAGTTTCGCTCACAACAAAGGAAATAGCTCCTTTTTTTTAACTGCACTACAAAAAAAGAAAATGCTTCAACCACAATGAGTGACCTCCACCCACCCCATCCAAAATGGCTACTCTCTCCGGCAACCCCGCCAAGGAAGAATCGCCGTTTTGACGGTTTAATTTCTAAGAAACCAGAGCAAAGTGAGTGTTCCGATCCTTGAAAAGGCTGTCTTTCTGGTGATCTCGACGTGTTTCTTGCAAAAACTCATCTGTCCGAGTCCACCTTTAAGATCAAATGGAATGCGAAGCGTTGTCGACGTCAGTGACCATGGTCACCTTGACCTTTGTCCTTGAATTTGTGTCTATCACAGTATTACATGAACCGCTGCACAAATTCGCTTAAAATGTTGTAGGGTGATATATCACATCAAGCGGATGAGTGCAGCAACATTTGGGTATGGAGGTGTTTTTTAATAAAAAAAGTAAACAATTTGGCATTTAGATCTATCTCTGGCATTTAGATCTATCTATATAAAAAAAACCCAGCGAGTGAGCCTTGAAGGCTTTGGCTCTTGTTTATATTTATTTCTGCTGGTAGCAAACGTGTGACATAAGACGCGACAACCAGAGTTATTGTTCTGTACGTTTCCTTTGAGTTTCTGCAGAGTTCTTTGAAGTAGCACGGTCACCAATGGGACAACTCAATAATAGGGAGACACAAAGGGCCATAATACAAGCGTAACTGACATGTGACGGCATGTCGTCAGATTCCATTCAAAACATGTTCTAGAAGGAAACTCTGTTGAAGCAGGTTATCGTATCACAAAGCAAAATTTATTGGAACGGCGTGTCGCATGAAAAAAGACAGCTCGTAAAAATAAGTAGCTCGCTACCTATGACAGTGTGTATTTACGACATTGAGCATGAACCACAAATTTCACTTTTTTTCTAGGGTTAGGGATAGGGTTAGGGATAGGGTTAGGGATAGGGTTAGGGATAGGGTTAGGGATAGGGTTAGGGATAGGGTTAGGGATAGGGTTAGGGATAGGGTTAGGGATAGGGTTAGGGATAGGGTTAGGGTTAGTGTTAGGTAAATGGTTAAAGTACAGACAAAGTGAAATTTGTGGTTGTCGCAAATACAGACTCTCATAGTAGCGAGCTACCTTTTGTCATGCGACACGGCGGAGGTTAGGTTGGGGTTTAAAACCCTTTCGTCGCCAATGTCGCCTCTTGGCACCACAATGGTTTAACACCCATGTCACTAAAAGGCATCAGATGAGTGTCTGTTACCCAATTACTCTATGTTGTTGATGTTGGGAGGTAAGGGGATAGGCCCTATTTTATGCATGACACAGAGGGATCCTCAGTATTGCAGACTAAATCGTTTATCTACCTAGGTAAGTTTTATGGAAAGATTTGACTGAAAAATGACTGGCGTTGAAAGGGATCTATAAAAAGATACATTCACTCTGAGCTTATGCTTACATGTTTTAATCCCCCCCCCCCCCCCCCCCCCCCCCCCCCCCCCCCCCCCCCCCCCCCCCCCCCCCCCCCCGACAGGTTTCCTCGAATGAATGTTGATTCATCGATATAATGAAAACCTGGTGTATCAAAATATAAATCACTATTTACATTTGAAGATAGAAAGCACTGACAAGTGCAAACCACCAACAAGAGGGACTATTCCGTTTCAGTTTGCGATAAGCTAGATTTTAGAAGGAAAACAAATCTCTGAGAGAAATTCTGCATTAACTTAGAAATACGGTAAGCCTAAGAAACACAGATAGACAGACAAAACGAAATACAACGCAGTTTTCTTGGTGACGTTTACAAACGAAAAACGATGACCTGGTACATGTCACGGTAGAGACTCCGATTTAGTACAATTGGCGATTTTACTGGTAGAAATCCCGATTGCGTCCAGGTTTTTTTTTAACATAATACACTGCCATTCAAACACACACGCACACAGAGAGAGAGACACACACACACATACGCAAACACGCCCACGCGCACGTGCACACATGAACGCGCGCGCGCAAGTACCCCTGCACGCACGCACGCACGTTCACAGATTATCAGAGAGAGAGAGAACAATTGAACACAATTTTAATGTTTCAGGCCTCCGGCCTATATATTAGAGAGAGAGAGAGAGAGAGAGAGAGAGAGAGAGAGAGAGAGAGAGAGAGAGAGAGGTTAACTAACGCCTAAGTGGCAAGTAAAACAAGTGTTAGTGAATAAGTAAGTATGAATTTTATTCATAAACAAAGATTGTGAGAGTACAGGCACAGGTATTTTCACCAAAGCACGATTGATACACGATGTTGATAAACAAGGTAAAGAAATAAAACTGGTTAAGGTAACTATAAAAATGTTACTGTATTAAGAAAAATATATCTTCTGTCCAAAGATAAAACAATGATAACAGATAAAAACAATGAGATAGACTCTCGAAATCATTCACATTCTTTTAGGTATGGAATTGCAATGTTTCAGTTTCTTTTATTTTTGGAAGAAGCGAAACAAATAATATGAAAATTACATTAATAGCATATTAATCAACTTTGCGCTTAAAACCAGACAGTACTGACTTATATCGTTTAAAATAATCATATAACTTATTACCTTTGATGTGAATCCGGCTCATGCTTTTTAAAAATTTACGACGAGGTAAAACAAAATATACATGAAAGTTAAACTCAACACAGACATGTGTAAAGTACAAAAATATTGCTACCATACAATACGAACAGTAATATAGTTACTACTACCGTAAAGCACACAAAAAAAGGAGAGGGTAACTAGTTATTCCAAGTGCATAGCTAAAAAACAACAACCAACAAACGGAGCTAACTAAATTTTGATCACTTTTCATGGTAAATTCAGGCGAAATGAGTATGAACTTTTGTCATTGAACACTATCTTCCTCATCTACCTCTATGATATCATGTTCATTCAGTTCTTTACTCCCACCCATCCCCACCCCAGAAAAAGCGTGCATGTATGTGTATATATGTGCTTGAGATTGGAGATTCCTCTGCTCTCCAAAATGAACAAAAAAGAAAATTATACACAAACGTCTGTATTGCCTTATGTTTTATATCTGATAAGAGTCTGCATGGTTAAGACTAGTCATTGATGATACTGGACTGCCCTAATTCCCTCCTCCTCAAGAACAGAAAAGTCCACAAACATGTTAAGTTAAATGTAGCTTTCTAGAATAGGAAATCTATGCACAGAGTTCCCGCACAGTGATACACACTGCTGGGGAAATAAGACATTAACATGCTTTTCAATAATGGTGAAAATCCTAAAACTCTACCTCAGTTAGTATTGGATGGAAACATTCTTTCTTATAAGCATTCAGTTAAGTTCTTAGGTGTATATTTGACATCAAAATTAAATTGGACAGTTCATATTGAGTATTTGATTTCAAAAGCGAGAAAAAGACTTAATTTTCTGAAAATTATAAACAAACAATCATGGAGTCAAAATACCAAAACATTACTACATCTTGCAAATTCTTTAGTTCGATCAGTACTATCCTATGGGCAAGAGGTTTATTTCAGTGCATCAAACACTCTTCTAAATAAGTTACAAAGCATAGACAGTAAAGCTATTAAACTAGCACTTGGTATTCCTATGCACTCTAACACTCTTAGAACATATAAAGAGAGCAATATAATGTCATTAGCTGAATATAGAAAGTTATCTGCCTCAAAATATATAGTAAGAGGTCTCTCTATTGACAACAATATAAAGGAGGAAATATTCACAGACTCGGAGACAGATTATCCAAAGCGAGCAAAGAATATAACGTTTCTTCAGCCAATCAAGAATTTCACTGAAGACGTTATAAGTAGAAGTAAGGTAGATATCCACAATATCTCAGCCATGCCTATTATACCACTAATGCCACCATGGGAACAAAGAAAGGCAAAATTTGATATAGAATATACCAGTTACAAAAAAGATGAAGAAGTTAATCAATTAGTTTCTGACGTCCGACTTCATTTAGATTCAAAATATTCAAATCATCTAAAAATTTACACTGATGGTTCAGTCTTAGAAACGTCAGACAGTGGAGCAGGTTTTGTTATTCCATCACTTAGAATAGAAAAGTCATACTATTTAGGCAAAGGCATTTCAATATTTACTTCTGAATTATATGCAATAATGCGAGCTTTAGAATTTGTTTATGATCTACCATATTCAATTTATAACTTTTTAGTTTGTGTGGATTCAAAATCAGTTTTACAAACTCTAAACCAAAGTAACAGTAAAACTCGTAACGACATTGTCTTTGAAATTAAACAGTTGATTCATTGTATTGTTGCAAAAGGTATTGGTATTGATTTTTGCTGGGTGCCATCTCATTGTGGACTCTTTTGGAATGAAGTTGCTGATAGAGCTGCCAAAAGAGGGGCTTTTAATAACTCTAACTTGGTTTCTAATGAGAACCTGCCATTATCAACACATGAAATCTACTGTTTATTGGAAAAATCTACTTACATCAACTCATTTGACTTTAGATCTAACATTTTTATGCACAGTAGATCGATAGTTAGTTTAGTGTACAAGATACGACTCAATTCATGGAAAACTAAATACTTGGAAACTAAACTGTCTTTGTAGTGATACATTATCAATTCATCACTTACTATTAGAATGCCCAGTATTGCTCTCTAAATATCGAATGATCAATATGGACTTTTTTTTTCGTAAGTATGATAATACCAAGGATATTTTAAATGACGCAGAAATTGACATTACTGTAATTGCAAAAGCAATGCTGTCCTCAACTATTGGAAGACTACTGTAGAGGTTTTCTTTACTTTTTTTTTTTTAATATGTCGTTCTTATGCATGTTATTTTACCTTCTTTTTAAAAAAAATTATTTGAATGTTTGCACGCTGTCTAAAATCACGATCTATGTGAAAAGACATTAAATTAAAGATTCATTCATTCATTCAAGACATTAATTTTCTACGAGCATGTTCCCTTAACCTTGTGAAAGTGTCAACAAAAAAATGTGTCCTCGTATCAGACAGTGCAAACTATTAAATGTTTTGTTACGGGAAGGTTGCATTGTCAACATTTTCTTTACAGTTTCTGATTAAGCATATCGATCTTAAAGTTTATATTCAGAAGTAGGGACACAACCATCAAAGAAATCAGCATTCAGTGTCCTACACCAGGCATGGGAGGGTTGACTGGGTGGCAGTTTCACTCATATTTCCATTTCTGGCTCACTGTTCTGAGTTGAGTGCAGAAATGCACCCCCTGAAACACACAACAAACATGATACTACATTGTCCTTGAAGGAGTCGGGGACTTGCGAAATCTTATAGATGTGGTTCAAAGTCAGTCAAAATTACTACAGAAATTACATTGTAGTCTGATGGTACAACAAGGGTAACAAAACACAAAAATATGCACGCATTTGAACAAAAAACAAAAGGAATAGAATGAGTAACAGCTATTTGTAAAAAAACAAAATCAAGGTACACAAGGATTATAATAAAAGCAAAATTCATCTTTCCTGTAACCAAAAGCGTTCTTAATACTCGGAGAACACCCCCCTCCTGTCTGGTTGTAGATAACATTTCGCATCAGTATTAGTTTCTTTTGTGCGATAAGTTCCTCCTTTTGTTTTGATACGCTCATTTATTTATTTATTTATGTGTGTGTGTGTGTGTGTGTGTGTGTGTGTGTGTGTGTGTGTGTGTGTGTGTGTGTGTGTGTGTGTGTGTGTGTGTGTGTGTGTGTGTGTGTGTGTGTTTTTACATACAAATGCAGTTTACTTCAACAGTTTAGTTCAAAATGTAAAACAAACACAACATTACTTTCTATCTTATATAAAACACACGCTTTATTAGGAAACACATTGAGGGCTACAATGTACGCCTTGAATTAGACAGTATAAATAACTGAACACATACCTCCCCCCCCCCCCTCCTACACATACGACCAAGGTCAGGCGAACAGCCGTTGATTTTAAGAACTAATCCCACAGACGGTTTCCTAAACCGTCTCTGCTAATACTACAGGACATTTGTATTCCCCATTTGGCTCCAATGAAAGTAACCAAGCTAATAACGACAGGTACTAATGCGGAATGAGAAGTGGTGAATGAGGAAAAGGATGATCAAGGAAAAGGCAACTCGGGATGTTATTAATCATCTAACCTGCATGCCCCTGTAGTAAGTACTCCCCAGGAAGGATCCCCGTGACCCAGCGAAGGCGAAGGCCGGCACGGTCATGGGGATGGGAACATTGACCCCCACATTGCCCACGTCACACTCCATAGTGTACTTGCGGGCCGTGGCTCCGCTGCTGGTGAAGATGGCCGTGCTGTTCCCGTAGGGGTTGGCCCTGACCATCTGGATGGCCTCCTCCAGGGTGTCCACCTCCATCACCAGCAGAACAGGCCCGAAGATCTCCTCCGTGTAGCACGGCATGCTGACCTGAAAATGATAAGAATTGGTTTCATGCAAACTGTTTCTATTGTAAGCATAATGCAAGACCATGACAACTGGGAAATGGTGTCCCTAAAGCGCTTGGGTGATGGCAACTCTTGCAGCTACACTGATACTAATACGTAGTAGCTTGCTTCTGTTTTAGAACGTACCAGCAACATGGGGAGATAAACCTTGATGCTCTGGCAGCTCAGCACCCCTATACCTTTCCCAGCAGCTTGTAGTGCTTTGCAGAGGGAGTTCATCGATACCACAAGATTTAAGCTACATTGTTCATCATAAAACTACAACATTTTCTAGAAGCGTAGATTTGACGAACAGAAGACTTACGTCGACCCGATGCAGAATGGTGGGCCCCACAAAGTTTCCTTTCTCATAGCCGGGCACCTTGATGTCCCGGCCGTCCAGCAACAGCTGAGCCCCGGCGTCCACCCCGGTCTGCACCAGGTCACAGACCCTCTGCTTGGACTCTGGGGAGATCAGGGGGCCCAGGTCAGCACCCTTCTCTGTTCCTGGAGCATGCATCACATAGAACAGTGGATTAGGCCTCAGAGTGGACATGGTCAGTGTTCATCACACAGCCAGGCCTGCACCAGGTCACAGACCCTCTGCTTGGACTCTGGGGAGATCAGGGGGCCCAGGTCAGCGCCCTACTCCCTGCCTGGAGCACAAGAACAGCCAAGACAATAACAATGCTTTAAAAAGAAATCCGTTTATAGATTTACAGTGTTGTTTTTATGAAAGGCCAGTTGTGTAAAAAGTATCTACTTTAGTGTAGCTTATTCTACAATAGGGGTTAAATACACAAACAACGTATTTAATAACGTCATCATCAATATCAAATAGGAAAAGTAAAGAATCCAAAGTAAAAAAAAGAAGAATATTTTCATGACTATCGTTGTTTTTGTATTATTTACTACACTTTTCTATTCAATAGAACAAAAACAGTATTGAATAGATGCAAACTGAGTACAGTAGAAAATAAAACGCTAAAGTAAAGAATAGATTCCAAGCATGCACAAGCCTTTTCTTTAATTGAATACGAACAAAATATATTAAATAGTTTCAATATATATTCAATACTTCTTGTGAACATAGAGTAGATAATGTTCTTTTCACACAACCGTTTCCTTTCGTTTGGAAATCCATTCTTGACGGTTTCGACTATTTAATAATAAACTTTACGGATATTATTAGATAGAAGGAAACGGTTGTATGAAAAGAACATTATCTGCTCTATGTTCACAAGAAGTATTGAATAGATATTGGAACTATTTAAAAAAACAATACGTACAGTAATCAATAAAGAATGGCTTGTTCATGCTCCGAATCTATTCTTTACTTTAGCGTTTTATTTTCTACTCTACTGGGTTTGTATCTATTCAATACTGTGGGTTTTTTTTATTGAATAGAAAAGTGCAGCAAAGAATTAAAAAACAACAACGATAGTCATGAAAAATAAAACTTATTTTTTACTTTGGAGTCTTTACTTTTCCTATTTAATATTGATAATGACATTATTAAATACGTTTTGTTGTGTATTTAATAGCTATTTTTCCTATTAAATAAGCTACACTAAAGTAGATCATGTGTACGCATTCGGCCTTTTAGTTTTACCAGTCAAATTGTGCCGTGTTTGCTTGACTGTAGATTGAAAACAAGAGAGAATGAGGAATGGACTTTGCCGGCTACATTACTGCAGGCCTGGGCCTGTATTCACGTTGAGATAGCATGCGACTTAGCATGATGCTAACTTAGAAGCTCTTCCAATGTCCTATAGGATTTAGTAGGACTTTTGGAAGAGCTTCTAAGTTAGCATGATGCTAAGTCTCATGCTATCTCAGCGTGAATACAGGCCCTGGCTAATAACACTTCTGACATCCAGCATGAGGTGGGCTGGTTGATGAGATCAGCACCTAGGCTGGCAACATTGGTCTATTCTGACTGTCACACAAACAGGTGTCACCGAGGGGCAGACGTGTCTGCTGAGGCTTTTTCCCTCCCGCAGATCTACTCTCAACTCAGCACTCTTCCCCGCCCTTTCCCCCAGAAACTGTGACTGCTAAGACAAGACATCAATCTGTGCAATGCACGAACCTAAACGTAAAACAACAACAACCATAACAACACGTGCACACAATAATGATAAACAAGGCGAAGAGGAAAGAACATTCTGAAGTTCAGAAGTAAACGTCGAGGTTACTGACAAGGATACAGTTACTCTTCATGTTTTCAAAACGTGTCAGACACTATACCACCCTACATTTCAAGTGAGGGTGTGAATTGGTTTACAAGAAAGACAACATAAAAAGCAAGGTCCAAGATCAAAATCAGAGTAATCAACGTCGTCGATATTAAACCTTCGTGCAGAGAAAGGTATGTACAATCCTTTAATTAAGGATCTCCCTCTTCCTTGCTTACTAAACATATTAATCAGACTTTCAGTAATATTCATTTTGAGAAAAGTATGAAAACAATAGTGACATTGTACTTCATAAAGAAAAACAAACAAACAACCAAACTCTTTATTCATTCGCAAACGTAAAGTCCACAACAGATTGCACACGATTTCTTTTTGGGGAAAAGAGCAAGTTATAGAACTTTTGAAGTACTCTAAGCGAGCAGGCAGAAAAGTTCAGGATTGCTAAGAATTAGAGACTTAGTGCGATTTTTCTCACGCCAGAGGGCATGACGCTCGTGTGGGGCTAATCCTCTCTATATTATTAGTTGGGGATAAAGAAAGAGAGAGAGACAGTGAGTGGTCCTACCATCACTCTCTCTCTCACTACGCCCAAGTAAGAAAATCGCGTGATAAGCCCCTAGTGCATTGACTGCCCTCTGGCGTGAAAAATATCGCCATAGGTTGACCATTACCAAGCCAAGCGTTCTCGGCGCTACGCTTAAGCATCCTTAACCAACCAACCAACTTACGCGATTGTGAGTCAAGTCAAGTATGCATGAACAAAATCTCAAAGCATTAACATTAATCTGAAATATTTTAAAAGTTGTATTCTGCTGTTAAGTGCATGACTATAACTAAAATCAACACGATAACTTTTTGAGCACCTACCTGCAGTGACGTGGAGAGCCTTGGCCTGCTCCACCAGGTCAGGGATCCAGTGTCTGGCCTCTCCCACATACACCAGCGTGGACAGAGACATGCACCTCTGACCCGCATCGCCAAACACCGCTTCCAGCAGCTGGTGCACGCAACAACAAAAACAGAAAAACTAACGAAGTACTAATAACAACGCAGATGTTTATCAGTGGAAACTATTCAGGCCGGTAGTAGTGTAATAGGCCTACTGATAATAATAATAATAATAATGTACATTTATATAGCGCTTTATTCCCTTTGCAGGGAGCTCAGAGCGCTGTACATCAACATTAAAACAAATGGCAAAGTACAATGAATAAGCCCTACCAATGTAACACAAAACTCAACAAAGTATGGCACATAAATACTATCTATATATACGAATGAAAGTACATCGAGGTTGTTAGGGTGCGGATAGATTCTTCACTTAAAATTAGTTTAACGAATAGTTTTTGCTTGTCTGAAATGGAAAGATTGCAGCATGTACAGGCATGATTTGTACTCTCAGCTTGTACACTGCAATTTGAGCATGACTATTTGCCCAAACTAATAGGAAAAGGAACTCTTCTTGTTTTTGATGGGGACTTCTCTTGTGACAAGGAAAACCACACACTCAAGGCTTTGACTTGATTATAAAAAAAGAAGTTATTTTTTGGCAAAAACTTGGAAATATTCCAGTAAAATTCGCTCACACATTCGCGCAATTCTACAATTAAAGAACAAAACGTAAACAATAATAACCAGTTTGAAAACATCTGGTCTCCGAATGTCAATCAGAACTAATCAGTCAAAATCCTTCAGGTCACTGACTGTGACCAGCACTGTTTCTGAGAGCAACAGTGAATGAAACTTGAATGTGTCCTTTAATTCTCACACAACACGTTGCAAACTCAACTCTTAAGATAAAACTGTGGTAAAGAAGAAAACAGAAACCAAACGAACATTCTTAATATTAGGTGCATGCCTATCAGGGATGGAGAGTTCTCTATTTTTGTTTATTGAGAAACAAAAACCCACCAAAAAAACCCACAATAACCCAAGCAAACGTACTAATTCAGTCTGGAGGGAGTCGAAATATGATACCCCTGTCTGAAATCAAATGATACCACAGAGGGATATCATGTCGGTTGGTACAGAAAGAGATTCTGCAATAGGGCCTTTTCACATTTTGCCGGTTGGGGAGATAGGCCTAATTTATGAACAAACAATGGCTTGTACCCACGTGTCGTCATATCCGGCCACAAGGAGCGCGCCATATTGTGGGAGATCGCCATCTTAGTCAGTAACTTTGTTTGAAAAATGCCAGATCGATGCTGTTTACACACAAATAAGGACTAAGATGGCGACACTTCCGTTGGAAGGGTCGAGATGCGCACACAGGTGGGGGGGAGCCATAGAGCACAACCAACATGGGTTTTTCCCCCCCAGACAACAGATTATCTCCCCTACGGGAAGACATGTGAACATTGCCGAAGAATCTTGGTGTCGAAGAAAAACCACCAATACGCCTAAACCTGCCAACCATTTCTTTGTTAAATAAATTAGTACAATATCTGTCTCAATTAGGCTTCTATACGTTTTAAAGCTTGGTACACATTTTAACAAGCAGCAATCTCTTGGCTCCCGCGCGTGTACCGGTATGTGTGTGTGTGTGTGTGTGTGTGTGGGGGGGGGGG
>CM065688.1:29437349-29449849 GCA_017654935.2 Phymorhynchus buccinoides
AAATAAAAAAAACACGAGCAAAGGTATCATAAGCTTGACATGTAAGTGGTTAAAGACCCACCAGGTCCGTGAGTGAAAAATCACGGGTTTCACGTGTCTCCTTCTCTCGCTGGTACTTAATCTTATTTTGACCAAGTGTGGCTCCCATACAAATTTCCTCATGCACGAAAACGAGAGATCACTTTAAAGAACAGCCTCGATCGTATATGAAGAAAGCCTGTATGTCGGCTACACCGACCCAGAAAAAAACAAGGGGCTTAATCAAGCCGGGTCAGTGGGTCTTTAAAAGATTTCGATAATTCAGTGTCGTTACTTTAATGCAAACAAAACACACTTCATTGAAATAACTAGGTGTTATTAATACCGTCTAGTTCTTCCTTTATAAAAAGATTTGCCCCCAATATTAATGATAATAAACTCTGTGCAGTTAACCGAATTTTTACTATAAACAATACAATACGGTACAATACAATGCGGTACAATACAACACAATACGATAAGCTTAACATAATACAATACAATACAATAACAAGAGGCAAAGCCTTCAAGGCTCACTCGAATAGGAACATATCGGACAACAACAAACAAAGATTGAGGGGGGTGTCTAAAGTACAAGATTGCCAATACAATTTTAAAGTACAAATGAAACTATCGTTAATGGATACAACTATTTTTAAAAAAAAGTGCCCGTGCCGAGAATCGGACCCGGAACCATTGGCATGACAGACACTCTACCAATGAGCTATCGAGGCTTTCAGTGTTGATGAGTTTCTTAACTCATGTTGCCTGTTGAATACTCTCTAACCCACTAATCTAAAATGTTATCTGTTTGTTATCAGTTTACAGTGTCGCTTTAAGTATTTAATTATTCAAATCATTATTGTTTGAAAGCTTGCATAAGCATCTGTGTGTATGCAACGTTTGAACAATGTACGCCTTCTATTTCCCGAGAAAATGCCAACGTTAAAGTTGAGATTAGACCACGGACGCAACACACACACACACATACACACAACCGAACAACTATCATACTATAGCACACCAAAACACACTCAATTCGAGGCTGGTAGATTGAGGTCCCATTTATTAGAAACAAAACAAAAACGTTTCTGGCCATAAGCCCGTCTTCAGTGTGGTGACGACAAGAAGGTAGCAAAATAGGACAGAAAAAACGAGTAGAAATAGCTTCTTCTTTTGTTTTAAAGAAAAAAAGAAAAGAGAGACTGAATAGTTTGTTTTGTTTCTAATAAATGGGACCTCAATCTACCAGCCTCTAATTGAGTGTTTTTTGTGTGTGCTTTAACTGGTCCTAGTGGTAATTTATTTTCTCAAGTATCATACTACAGACTCACACGAGTGAGCCAAAAAGCAGCACAATGCGACTCGATTCGAAGTGCCGCGACTCGACATGACGTGATGATGATCACAATTCAATTAATTAAGCTAAGCGTACGCGGCAGCTCGGCACACTATGATATACAAACAACAATTCAACGCCGTTTTATCGTCCTTAAGAGGCAACGCTTAATAGGACGCTAAACTCACCATCATCATCGCCGTTCAGCAATACACCATCACACAAAACCACAGCCTCATTGAGGCTTTACACCAATCATTCTCTGCCCCTGTCTCGTGCCCTGAAATGCGAACGCCACCTACTTAAGATTATCGCCCTTGCCTGTGAGGAACTAGTAGTATATAGCCACTGAAAATTATCTGCTCCTGACTCGTCACCAGGGGGCATCGGCAGTTCGGGCCTAAAATTATCGCCCTTTATGTCAGCAAGGAGCAGTATAAAGACCCATTCAATCAATTTAGGGGCGTCCTTTCCACATTAGATAAATGACCTGCTACACTGCATACGATTCATTCACTACGATCCGAGTTTGACATTTGTGAGGCATGATTGACGCGAAATTATGCTGTCTAAATAAATCTGATGAAATCCTACTAGTTATGTTCACTATATTTGTAGAGTCTCCCGTACACGAATCTGATCAAATATCTTATTTCTGTATCAGCCATTTTATTTGATTCGTGTAATTGCGGTCAATATGAATACAGTGAACGAAAATAGTAGAGTTATTTTTAGACGGGAATATTTCACGTGAATCATGATTCACAGACATCGTCACAATCGTATCGTATTGGGGTCAAAGCGTACGCAGTGTGGCTGGGCCTTCATATATATTTGGACACAGTAGACACCCTCCCAGCCTTCGTCACTTGCTGTTTGCAATCATTTTGTGCATCGATGGCTTTTTTTTTCTTCACTCCTAATAATTATTGTAGTCGGAGTTCAATAAGAACGGGACTACTTTAGAATGGGAACGAGCCGTGTGTGTTGCCTGTCTGTATGTATGTATGTATGTATGTATGTATGTATGTGCGTATGTATGTATGTATGTATGTATTTATTTGTATGTTCACTCCTATGTATGTAATGTATGTATGTATGCCTATGTATGTCCCATGTATGTATGTATGTATGTAGCCTATGTGTGTGTATGTATGTATGTAGCCTATGTGTATGTATGTATGTATGTATGTATGTATGTATGTATGTATGTATGTATGTATGTATGTATGTATGTATGTATGTATGTATGTATGTATGTATGTATGTATGTATGTATGTATGTATGTATGTATGTATGTATGTATGTATGTATGTATGTATGTATGTATGTATGTATGTATGTATGTATGTATGTATGTATGTATGTATGTATGTATGTATGTATGTATGGTATGTATGTATGTATGTATGTACCCCATGTATGTATGTATGTAAATGTATGCAAATGTGTGTATGTATGTATGTATGTATGCCTATGTATGTATGTATGTATGTATGCCTATGCATGTATGTATGTATGTATGCCTATGTATGTATGTATGTATGTATGTATGTATGTATGTATGTATGTATGTATGTATGTATGTTTGTGTGTGTATGTATGTATGTATGTATGTATGTATATGTATGTATGTGTGTGTGTGTATGTATGTGTATGTATGTGTATGTATGTATGTATGTATGTATGTATGTATGTATGTATGTATGTATGCCTATGTATGCCTATGTATGTATGTATGTGAGTGAGTACGTCCGTGTGTGACCAAAATGCGTTCCACTTCATAGCGCCTAAACCACTGAACCGAACTGAACAATACTTGGCAGAATTGTTCCCTAGGGCGCCTAGATCAGTCCGTGCATACCCGCAAATTATTGCTGTCGTGATCTTGACATTGATACATGACCTTGAAAATCCATAGTCTTTCACGGGACACGCTGATGGATGTGTTTTTGCAAGTAACACGTCGAGATCACCAGAAAGACAGCCTTTTCAAGGACCGGAACACTCACGCTGCTCTGGTTTCCTAGAAATCAAACTGTCAAAACGGCGATTCCTCCTTGGCGGAGTTGCCGGAGAGAGAAGCCATTTTGGACGGGGTGGGTGGAGGACACTCAGAGTGGTAGAAACTTTTTCTTTTTTGCAGTGCAGTAAAAACAAATTGGAGCTATTTCCTTTGTTGTGAGCAAAACTCCTTTTGGCAAACTGTAAATAAAAAGACTTGTATTGTGTACGTTTCGTGATTTGGTCTAAGCGACTCAGGCGGCCATGAAAAAAAAGAAAATATCTGACTTCCAGCACCTCCGCCAAGGAGGAATCGCCGATTTGACGGTTTGATTTATAGGAAACCAGAGCAAAGTGAGTGTTGCGGGCTATGTAAAGGGTGTTTTCCTGGTGATCTCGGCGTGTTTCTTGCCAAAGCTCATCCGTCAGGGTGCTCCTTTAAGGGGCCATATCGTCTACACCGTTGGACTTACAGCCTTCAAACTTGGTATGTATATGCATTGGCATGTGTTTGTTCCTCTTACCATCATGACGGCCGTTAACGACGTTGAAGACTCCAGCAGGCAGACCAGCCTGTGCCAGAAGTTCTGCCAGAATCATGATGGTACCAGGATTCCGCGCTGCTGGTTTGGCCACGAAGGTGTTGCCACACACTATGGTCAACGGGAACATCTGAGAGAGAGAGAATGAATGAATGAATGAATAAGTTTTCTTTATTGAGGATAATAGATTAAGCAACATTGCTTTTTTTCGTCCAGTCCTCATGCAAAAAAATAGAAACTGAAGAAAAGAAATCAAACATAAATACAAAGAACAACCAAAAGGAAACAAATGAGTGGAGAAAATACAATCTTAAACTAAACAATTGTCTGCCCCATCCTTCTTTTAGGCACACACACACACACACACACACACACACACACACACACACACACACACAGAGAGAGAGAGAGAGAGAGAGAGAGAGAGAGAGAGAGAGAGAGAGAGAGAGAGAGAGAGAGAGAGAGAGAGAGAGAGAGAGAGAGAGAGAGAGAGAGAGAGAGAGAGAGAGAGAGAGAGAGAGAGAGAGAGAGAGAGAGAGAGAGATATTGTGTGTGTGAGTTGTTTTAGTTCGTAAAACTATTAACAATATCGAACAAATCTCTTTTTGTACTCCCGTGCTTATAAGCTAGAAATGGATTTACAGATTGCAACGTGAACGTGGGCTTGTGTCTGCTCCCTCTGCCTCCCCTCTCTCTCTCTCTCTCTCTCTCTCTCTCTCTCTCTCTCTCTCTCTCTCTCTCTCTCTCTCTCTCTCTCTCTCTCTCTCTCTCTCTCTCTCTCTCTCTTGCATGCATGCGCACTGTTAGTCTCTCTGTGTATACATGCAGGCGCTCTGTGTGTGCGTATGTCTGTGCGCGCACGCGCGAGTGAGAATGAATGTGTGCGTGCGTGTGTGCGTGCGTGCGTGCGTGCGTGCGTACGTGTATGCGCGCGCGCTTGTGGGCGCCCGCGCGCATGCACGTGTGTGCAGGTCTCCAGCTGAAACTGCTGCAAGCAGGCGTCTCATGACTGATATACAGATGGATCAGCAGTTTTCTGTACCACAGATCTGCAAAGGTTAAGCTTGATGGCTGCCTGAGCAAGCAAGTCAGACTCTCAGACGGAATACCTCAAGGAAGCGTTTTGTCGCCTACCCTCTTCCTTCTGTACATTAATGATATCACCCAAACCCTGCCACCGAGAGTCGACAACTCCCTCCACGTGGATGACCTCACAGTATGGATTTCAGCCGAGCACACTACCACAGCGACTCGCGTCATGCAAGAGACAGTTGATAGGGTGAGCGACTGGGCAGAGAGTGGTGCATGGAGATTAACTGCAACAAGACGCAGACAACTCTCTTCCCACTGTCTACCTCAAAGGAGCAAGTGACGCTGAAGCTGAAAGATGCCGACACCCCCCAGATGTAGAAGCCCAAGTTCCTAGACACCCGCCTAACGTGGAAGCCACATCTTGAAGCAACAGCTGCAGACACCACCAAGAAGCTCAGTCTGCTGAAGAAACTTGCGGGCACTACTTGGTGAGCTGACTCCTCAATCCTCAAGAGTGTCTACACAGGTTCCGTGCGCCCTGTCATGGAATACGCTGCCAGCTCCTGGGCCACTGCCTCCGCCACCAACAAGAGCAAACTGGACAAAGTGCAGAACATTGCCCTCAGAGCCATAGTTGGTGCCATGAAGACAACGCCCATAACAGAGATGGAAAAGAGAGCAGACATCGAACCTCTGGAAACCAGACGCAAGTACAAGGTACTCATACAGACAGAGAAGATTCGACGCCTCCCTGGTCATCCACTGCACAAGAAGCTGGCAGCGTTAACCAAGAACCGACTGAAGAGGCAGAGCTTGAACCACCTGTCCAGAGAACTGAGAAGGTCACAGGAAGACATCCTCGACAAAGACGTCTGCGCGGACAACCATCTCACTGACCGAGACTGGAACGCAGCAACTTTTGCAGCTCGCGTAGAGCTCGAGGTCCCAGGCCTGACACACCGACAGCAACAGTCCTCACCACAGGAGAAGGCTCTGACGCTGGCTATGCTGGATGAGCAGTACCCACAGAATAACTGGATGCACATCTACACAGATGGCTCGGCCGACGATGCTGTCAAGAATGGGGGATGCGGCTTGTACGCTAAAACACCCACTAAACAGACGTAAACTTACTCCTCCTCAAGCGCCACTGGACGAAAGTGTTCAAACTTCAAGGCTGAGGTGCTGAATCTCCAGACAGCAGTGGAGTACATCAAGGGCAACAGGCCTACCAAGACTGTAGATTCGACCGACTCCAAGGCACTGACTTCTGATGCCCCGGACAGGGAAATACAGAAGCTACAGAAGAACCTGTTCTCCCTTCCTGAAGGATGCACTGTAGTCCTGCAGTGGATCTCTGCCCACTGCGGAATTCAAGGAAGTGGGATGGCGGACCAACTGGCCAAGACTGGCAGCAAAAAACAACAACAACCGTCTTCCTCCACTTACCAAGAAACCAAGACGCTGCTAAGAAACAGGCTGAAAGCAGAATGGAGGGGAACAAAGCGCGATTATGACCCAGCCGCCGACCCCATCAACCATCTCCAACGCAGCGGGCAGACTACCATCTTCAGACTGAGGACGGGCCACTGTGGCATACGTGCCCACCTGAAGCGTATTGGCGTCACCCCATCAAGCTCCTATGACTGTGGGGCGGAACAGACAGTTCACCATAAGCTCCAGGACTGTCCCTTGTTGGCGGTGCAGAGGGAGCAGATCTGGCCGCAGGAGGTGCCAACCGCCAGCAAGCTATGGGGAACGGCAGAAGACCTGCGCCGCACTGTCCAGTTTACGACCTCATGTGGACTGAGACCTTAGCTTTGCCAGATCGATCGCACGAGAGAGAGAGAGATAGATCGAGAGAGAGAGAGAGAGAGAGAGAGAGAGAGAGAGAGAGAGAGAGAGAGAGAGAGAGAGAGAGAGAGAGAGAGAGAGAGAGAGAGAGAGAGAGAACGACACACACGTGAGTGTGGTGAGCGTGTATAAGCTTATGTGTGTGTGCGTGTGTGTGTGTGTGTGTGTGTGTGTGTGTGTGTGCGCGCGCTTGTGTGCGCCCGCGCGCGTGCACGTGTGTGTGAACGCAATCCCGAACACTGTCTAATGTCACGATTAGTGGATAGACGTTAAATGAATGACACACACACACACACACACGCACACGCACGCACGCGCGCACACACACACACACACACACACACACACACACGCACACGCACACGCACACGCACGCACACACTCCCGAACAATCATAATACCCCTCCATTCGGGTAGGAAGCAGAGGGCTAAAGAAAGCTACATGACCAAGCATACACTGAGCGGGTTCAGTGCAGGGAAGTTGAAGGGGCTGATCCCAGCCACCACCCCCAGAGGCAGGCGGAAGGTCAAGGTGTCGATGTCTGGTACGATGTTGTGCAACGTCTCCCCCATCTGCAGTGTGGGGATGCTACAGCAATGCTCCACCGCCTCTGGAAATATAACAACAGCCATGAATAACGCAAAAAAAGGTACATGTTTAATCACAATGCAAATGGTGAATGTTTATTTGAATACTTGTAATACAAAACCAAACAACGCAGTAGGTCTTGCATTGAATGTATTTATAACAAGAAACCGTGTCGTAGAAAAACGTTTTAAACGACGTAAGAGGTCAGATCCTCGGCTCAAACGTTTTTGTATCAACATTTTTATACCTGACTGTTGAAGTTATCAATATTTGTCTGTTGCGTTTCTTGTGAGTTTTAACACATAATATATTTACATTGTTATTATAGTGTATTTGGTACATACCCACACGGAAACACCGGAACAAAATTGATATGAATATCCTGAAAAGAAAACCCTGACAATCAAATGGAAATTAGGATACTAAGTTAAATGTTTAAAGTACGAGTATGAATCTAGTTGTGAAGCGGTTTGTTATGTAAACGTATGTGGTTCAAAGCGTGATGTTTGAGTTGAGATTAACAATAAAAGCGAACATCAATCAAACAAACAAACAAAAACAAAAACAACAACAACAAAAACATCGACAACAACAGAAACTAAAATACCAATGAAGACACCGAAACTCGAACAATGACAGATTATACTGCTTTGGAAAAAGATGATAATGTTAATCTAATATCAATTGAAGCAAAAGAACATCTAGAAAAAAGATACCCGTATCATCTTAAAATGTATACAGATGGTTCAGTTGTGGAATCATACACAGGAGCTGGATTTGTGATCCCTGACTTAAAAATGAGAAAATATTTTTGTCTAGGAAAAGGCTTTTCTGTATTTACTGCTGAACTTTATGCAATTATAATGGCACTATCCTGGATAGCTGATATGGATATTGCAATTTATAGTATTTTACTTTGTGTTGACTCGAAATCTGTTCTTTATAGTTTACAAAACTGAAATGCAAACACCAGAAGAGATTTCATTTTTGATGTAAAATATCTAATACATTCTATTATGTTTAACGGAATTAACGTAGAATCTTGCTGGATTCCACCGCACTGTGGTATCGTTGGGAATGAACTAGTTGATAAATTAGGAAAAGAAAGTGCTAGTAGAAAATCTTCAGATACTTCAATAAAACTAGAAAAACACGAAATAAATTACATTTTAGAAAATAGTATATATAATGAAAAGCTTCCTTCAAAATCTAAGATATTATTATGTTCAAGATCTTTATCTAGCCTTATCTACAAAATTCGATTAAACTCGTGGAGGACCAATTTTTCTAAAGATGTAGAATGCGCTTGTGGTCACCCAATATCGGTTCAACACATTCTTTTAGAATGTCCATTATTATCATTGTTATACAAACCATCTGGGATACAAGTTGCACAAATTGGAACTTTAAAAGATGTAGTTACAGTCATAAAATGATCAAAATTGCTACAGTCTTATCCAGCTCTGGTATTGCAAGATTACTTTAGTTTATGAGTTAATTAACTTTAATTTTGTTTTCTTTGTCACTTGTTTTTGCTATTAATTTGTTAGGTTTTGTGTGTGTTGTTTTTGTCCTCCATATTCACAGACATAAAATCATATGCATAGTTACACTTACTAATACACACGCACTCATATTCACGTACACAGACACGCGCGCGCACACGCACACACACTAAAAAACATTTGTGTGTGTGTGTTTTTGTTTTGTTTCTTAGTTTAATATCACCATTGTGTGAACAGACTTCAAATTAAATCAATCGATAAAGGTCAAGATGTGCCCCCCCCCTTACATTTATCGGCTATCGCTGCATTTTCGGAGAGCCGAGAAATGTCAGGGGGGGGAGGGGGCGGGCACATCTTGACCTTTACCAAATCAATCACTCGAATAATGGATTTCCTCAAAATTTAATTACAATCAGAATATATATAATTCCACATTTTACTTACGCAGGCCTGTATAAACATCCTTTTCAGCATCCTTCGTGGTCTTCCCCCCCTCCTCTGTGATTTTGGCTGCCAGGCGACTCTGAACAAAAAATCACATAGCATGCATTATTCTTTCTTATTTGTACTAGTCTCTAACCCACATGCGTAACTAGTACCTTATGGTTTATAAGCACTTCTGGGTAGTTTACATACAAAATACTCTTTGTCTGAAAGAAATGGAAAACAAAATGACTTAGCGGACGATGGAAAAGTTAACGTAGCAACACTACTCTCTCTCTCTCTCTCTCTCTCTCTCTCTCTCTCTCTCTCTCTCTCTCTCTCTCTCTCTCTCTCTCTCTCTCTCTCTCTCTCATCATCATCATCATCATCATCATCATCATCATCATCATCATCATCTGGAGAGTATGTATTCAAAACGATGTAGTTTATCAAGTTTGAGTTTTGTAGTATTTGTTTCATGTCATCTTTCATTTCCTTGACCTTGTTTCTAGGGGGCTAGTGTTTATACCGTTGATTTGTTGATTGTTACGTTGTTATTTGTTACGTTGCGAGTTGGTTTGAAATTCTTGCCTGCCATGTCATTGGTGACCAATATGTCGATTTTTGTTTTTGTCGTTGCCTGCCGTGTTTTTATAGTTGTTAAATCTCTTGGTTAAATCTGGGCTTTGAAGACCTCCACCGAGGCAGATGTTATTGCCTCAGGTGGAAGGCTGAATCTACTATCTTTCTGCCTTACCGGTCCATTCTCCTGCCTTTTTTCACGAAACACTTTCAAAAATATTTCGTCCAGCCGAAATCGGACTGGGCCTAACTATTTCTTAGTTAGGCGCAAAACGGCAGTATGACGCATCTGCGCTCATAATTGACAGGAAACTGAGCGATCGAAGAAGAAAAAGAATAACTTCCCTTTTCTAACCTTCCATAAGCACTCATACTCACAAGCACGCACGCACACAACGCACGTAGCCGAGACAGAGACACAGAGAGAGAGAGAGAGACAAAGAATCGGAGAGAGAGAGCAGTCACCATGTTGTCTTTGATGAGCTGCTGGAAGCGGAACATGATCTGCTGCCTGGTGAGCACGGTGGTCTGTGCCCACTTGGGGAAGGCCTGTTTGGCGGCATCCACAGCCCCCTGCATCTCTGACTGGGTGGCCTCTGGAACCCTGGTCACCACCTCATTGGTTGCCTGGATAATAAATGTACATCTCATGTATATATTAACATATATTATACATTCTTTACGTCCACAGCCACCTGCATCTCTGACTGGGTGGCCTATGGAACCCTGGTCACCACCTCATTGGTTGCCTGGATAATAAATGTACATCTCATGTATATATTAACATATATCATACATTCTTTACGTCCACAGCCCCCTGCATCTCTGACTGGGTGGCCTCTGGAACCCTGGTCACCACCTCATTGGTCGCCTGGATAATAAATGTACATCTCATGCATATATTAACATATATTATACATTCTTTACGTCCACAGCCCCCTGCATCTCTGCCTGTGTGGCCTCCGGAACCCTGGTCACCACCTCATTGGTCGCCTGGATAATAAATGTACATCTCATGTATCGACATCGGGCTCCTTTCTCAAAGACAACAACACGCTCAAGCCAAGTTAACACGACTCTCAGAAGAGGCAGAGAAGACCGGCCTGAGGATCAACACAAAGAACACGGAGGTGATGAGAGTCAACAACAAACAAGAAGTTCCAATCCAACTGACTGGAGAGACCAGACTGTTTCACGTATCTTGGGGGCATTTTGAGCAAAGACGGCGGGGCAGACAATGACATTAGAAGTCGGATCAACAAGGCCAGGCACGCATTCAACACCTTGCTGCCCATCTGGAACTCCAGAGCACTGTCCCTGAGGAACAAGACCAGGATCTTCAACACCAACGAGAAGGCAGTTCTCCTGTATTGTTCTGAAACCTGGAGAGTTACCAACACCAACAAGCTCCAGACGTTTGTCAACAAATGACTACGTCACATCCTGAATGTCAGGTGGCCCGAGACAGTCTCCAACACCAGTCTCTGGGAGAAAACCAGCCAGAACTCCATCAGCCAAGACGTGAAGAAAATAGGGTTTTACGCCCTCTTCGGCCTTTCGGCCATGTGGGGCATTTGTAAATATAAAGATGGTGGGAACAATACTGGAGGCAATACCCGGAGGCAGTGCTTAACCAGTAAAGTCCCGATCTTTTTTTTAAAAATACAGACATGTGCAGCAGTAACCACGCCTCGGATAAACCTCATCGGCTATGGCACTGCCACAATGAAAAAGACGTGAAGAAGCGCAAGTGGGGTTATATAGGGCACACTACCCTACGTAAACCAGTAGACACCGTCGCCAGGCAGGCACTGGACTGGAACCCGCACGGGAAGAGGAAAGTGGGAAGGCCAAAGCAGACCTAGAGAAGATCCGTGGAGAATGAAATAAGGGATGCCGGACGGACATGGGCCCAGCTGAGGGGGATCGCTCAGAACAGAATCTGGTGGCGTGGCGTTGTTGAGGCCCTATGCTCCTCAAGGAGTCTACAGGAATAAGTCAAGTAAGGCAAGTCATGTACATTATTATTAACATATACATTATTGTCCTTTGCTGATCTACGATCGCAAAGGAGTATGAATTCGTTCGTGTGTGTTTCTTTGTGGGGTTTTGTGTGTGTGTGTTTGTTTGTTTGTTTGTTGTCCTTTGCCGATCTACGATCGCAAAGGAGTATGTTTTCGTCCGTGTATGTTTCTTAGTTTTGTTGTTTTTGTTGTTTGTTTTTTGTCTGTCCCAACGATATCTCCCGAATCGCTTGTTGTTTTTTGTTTTTTTGTTTTTTTGTTTTTTTTCTGTCCCAAGGATATCTCCCGAACCGCTTAACAGAATCACTTCAAATTTTATGTGGGGGTGTGTTACCATGAGAGAAAGGCATCCGCGCATAAATTATCGCCGTCGTGACCTTGACCTTGGCGTACGACCTAGAAAACCGAAAATCTTTAAGGGGCCTTAACTTGAAACTTGGCATGTAGGTACTTTGGTTTATACCGTTTTGACGATGGCATACCGACCAAGGTCAAGGTCAAGGTCAGGGAGATCGGTAGGCCTTGTTTTTCTTCTGTCTGTCCCAAGGATAATTCCAGAACCGCTTGAGAGAATCGCTTCAAATTTT
>CM065688.1:29454849-29464849 GCA_017654935.2 Phymorhynchus buccinoides
TTTCTAACAGAAAGCATAGTGTTATTTGGATGCGGTGATCGCTTCAAATCTGATAGTACGTTTGACCTTATTTTGCTATTGGCAATTTTTTTTATATATAAATGCAGATGTGAAGGAAAACACCCACAGTGTGAACAATTTATCCCATATTCAAAAAAGAGATATGAAATTGAAAAATGTATTTTTGGTTTTGAAATGTCACAAGAAGTTTTTTTCACACGATGGCATCCATATTTATCTCTTTTGCGTTAATTTGAATGTACGACTATACTTTTTGGTTGAAAGTGATGTAAAATTTGAATTGTTGTTGATATGACCACAGGTATAAGAATGTGTGTGTGTGTGTGTGTGTGTGTGTGTGTGTGTGTGTGTGTGTGTGTGTGTGTGTGTGTGTGTGTGTGTATGTGTGTGCGAGCGTTAATGTGTTTTGTTACGTGTTGTGACTATTTGATTTGTAAAATGCAAAAAAAAGGAATAAAATTTATTAAAAAAAAGATAATTAGCTGAAAAGGTTCCTAAAATACAGCTCAATGTTTGGTAAGAAAGGCAAGTGTGAAAATGCTGGGACAGCTGAGAAATGTAGGGGGGGGGGGGACATATCTTGACCTTTGCCTTGAAAACCGATCCAAACCCACGCTACAGCCCCTTGCACTGCCGGCGGGAGACGGGCTGGAAACAGGACCTTTCTGTATCGGGTTGCGATCGAGTCTGATTCCTATCCTAACTCCGGCCACTACGAGTGCAGGCAAGTAGAGGTGAAAACCGGTTAAAATCTTCGAACCGGTGTTGTCGAACAGTTGTTTTTTTAACCAGTACTCGCATCACTAGGTACCTATGCAAACACATATTTATTTGTAAGAATATTCACACACACGCACGAACGCGTGCACACACACACACACACACACACACACACACACACACACACACACACACACACAAAAAAAAACTTGTGACTTATGACACACACACACTCAACTTAAGACTCAGTCAAAGTGAAAGCCATACACCACCACAAACTAGAAACAGCTACTCTTGGTTTACAAAACACACAATCTGCGCTGAGAATCACTGTTGTTCTTCGAAAAGAATGCGTTATTCTAAGAAAAACTTACTTTCAGTTTACAGTTAAAAAACCATGTCACATCAAACGAACCGGTTTTTTGAACCGCGAAAGTTTAGCATCGGTTTTTCGGTTCAAACCGGTGCTTTCCCCACCTCTACAGGCAAGTAGACAACGCACGCTTTTGGCGTGTGTCACGTCACAACAGATGTATGAATATGATGAGTGATTATCAAAAACCTGAGTGCACCATAAACCTTGTACATAATAAATGATACAATCAAAGATGGGGCATTTGAAAGCCTAACGGCTATGATTAGTTCATACATCCTATCCTGTTCCAGGTCAGAAGACGTTAAACGGACTTTCATTATCACTTGACAATTTGAGCTGAGCTAAAATACTGTTTTTACGGTAGGCCTTTATACCTATTATTCGTTTGTAATCGACTGCTCTTTCACTCGCCAAATTCAATGTATCTGTATTCTTTTATTATTACCATAGATTTGGTTTTTTTATTACGGTAGATAAACGGCATCAATTTTGATTTTATTTATTTACCTGACGGATTGTCATGCTCTTGGTAATCTTGGCGATGGATTGCATGATGAGTTGTGTGCAGCGCTGCTGGTTTTTCTACTCTTGAATTTTTGTGTTTCACTCACACAAACAGAAATCCTTCAAATCACAGCCTCTTACAGACCCAGTACGTCACGTGTCAAAATCACGGTTTTCACGTGTTTTCCCTCTTATAGCTGGTAAGAAATCTTATTTTGACCAAGTGTTGCTCCCATACAAATGTCCTCATGTACGAAAACGAGACATCACTTTATAGAGCAGCCTCGATCGTACGAATACGAGGAAAGTCTGAATGTTGGCCACACAGACCCAGAAAGAAACAAGGGACTTAATCCAGCCAGCCAGCCAGCCAGGTCTTTAATATCCGTTCAAATGAAATATTTCATGACAATATCTCACTCACCACATCTGCGCGTGGGAGAGCTAGCCTTTCCTAAACTTGAGGACGACATATACTACCACAGACTAGTTAGATATCACGCGGAGAGGCGAAAATGAAATACGAACTTTCAAGAGTTTGACAACTGAGTTTCATTGAAATTTCAAATTGTAATCAGGTTTTACAGGCAACGTATGAGCAATTAGAAAGCACTTATCATAGAAACATCCAATAGGGAGTCAAATCCTGGGGTTCTGTGTTAGACACTAACGACTGCTGGACAAATGTCCTTGTCACTATCGTAACAAAGGACAGTAAAACATAATAAAAACATCCAACAGGGAGTCAAATCCTGGGGTTCTGTGTTGGACACTAACGACTGCTGGACAAATGTCCTTGTCATTATCGTAACAAACGACAGTAAATCGATTGATTGATTGATTGATTGATTGAACTCGAGTATTCCTAGACTATTACGAAGTAATTCTATCACGCTATAAAGTTCTTTTCTTTGAAGGTCTAAGTTGCATTGCACAAAATGCTGGATTATGAAATACAATACAATGACACTAAAACAAAAATCCGATTGCCCCCCGCCTTCTTGTCCATATTCACCACCACCACCATCACCACCACCATCCATACATCCCTCCTTCGACTCTTATCCCACGCAGACGACCTCCACCACGCCCAGACTCTCTGACCAGGGTGCTCGGAGCACATTCATCTGAAGGATAGTTCAGAAAATTGATTGGTGTGTGTGTGTGTGTGTGTGTGTGTGTGTGTGTGTGTACTTGTAACTTCATTCTCCACATAAGTTTCTTTAAAGACCCACCACATCCATGAGTGAAAATCACTGTTTTCACGTGTTTCCCTCTCTCGCTGGTAAGAAATCTTATTTTAGCTAGGCGTGACCCCCATGCAAATTATCCCACATTCAAAACGAGACAGAGACTTTGAAGAGCAGCCTCGTTTGCCTATGGGGGAAATTGGTATGTATGTGGGTCACACCTGGGCAGAAAAATACAAGGGACTTTGTCTTGTTGGATCTGTGTGTTCGTAACGTTTTAAAGAAACAGACTTAAGATTAAGATTAAAATGATAGCCCCGTCGACAACAAAGGCCATGTCAGGGCTGTCACCACGTTACATCTCACCACAAAGAAACCTGTAGACCCCACAAAACACGCTTTGCGTGCTTGTGGAGATCTACATTCTGCCCAACCCAGAATTGGTATTCTTGTGTTCTCTGTTTATGAAGTTCACTGTTAAGAGCCTTCTAGACCTATTATTGTTCTCTGTTAATACTAATCTCTTAATTATATGTGATTAGTGCATTAGCTCTATCCCCGTTGTGTAACGCGCACACAGAGTCCACACCCATGCGCGCGCGCACACACACACACAGATTTGTACACACACACAGACAGACAGATTTGTACACACACACATAGATTTGTACACACACACAGACAGACTAATAGTACGCAAGCCAGCTAGGCCTCCCGTGCACCCCCCCCCCCCCCCCCCCCCAGGACTTATCATGACTGGTGTCAAAATGTTCCTTGGTATGTCCTGAACACGAAACTAAAATGTTTCCATCCAAACGTTGGGATGCACAGGAGTTACAGCCCTTGGCATAAGGGTACCCTCTAACACACTCACTTGCACCATTCAAATGTAACTTGAAATAGCTCCTGTAAATGAGCAAGAAATCAGCTTTTGCTTATACTAGTTTTTATACTTACTTATCAGTGTGCCTGGTGGTAACTTGATCAGTCTTCTCTCATTCATTGTTTGGGTACAGTAGTGGGTGACTTTTATGTACCACTATTTTCACTGCATCGGCGGCATGTCAACTGTTGGCCACAAAACCAAAAGGCCAAAATCAACTGTTCTGATGAATCATATTATACTACAATGCCTCTTGGTAGTTTCTGACTGTACCTGGAACCACATGAGTAATGCATAAAGTCACAGTTTCACATTTATCTCCCCTACCCCCAAAATTCAGGATTTCGCCAAAGACACCAAACGACCATTTTGACAGCCTCTCAACCCCCCAAATTGTTTGGCTTTGATGGGAGTTCATGTTCGTTATTGTCCGGAATGGTTTTGTTCTTACAAGTTTAATTATGCTGGTATTCTCGTGTAACAAAATGTAGCATTAACAGTTTTTGAACAAATATGTATAGCGCAACACAACATACAGTATTCAAGGTGTCAGGAAAGCAAACATTTCTTGGTCATTTTCAAAGGCATAATTTGTCTGTATTCTCTCTTCATCAACAGTCAATGAAGCATCAAAAAATTTCACTTTCAAGCTTCATCAGAATCTTCAGAACTGGAGTCCAGTGAATCATTCAGGCCGTTTTTTAAGATGCACTCTCCATCTTCTTCATCTTCATCATCCACATCACTGACATCATTCAGGTCATCAATGACAGCCTGAGGTAAAGTCAGCTCTTCTTCCTCCTCTGTCCACAGAGGCTCCAGCACCCCATTGTTCATTTTCCATCCATGGCCTTCTGTGGGACGGGGAATGTCTGGCACAGGCTGGTCTCCATGTTTCCAGATGGCAACCTGGAAATTGCAGCGGTGAACGTGTTGCTTTAAGCTGCGCCGACATGGTGGCAAAGTAGCCAAGTCTACGTTCTGACTGGCAGTGATGATCTCCTCGCCACACTTCTCTTTCAGCATGTGGTGTCTCAAGTCATCGACCTTGCTGAAACGTACCCTTCCATAGATGCAGCAAGTGAAGGACTCCAGCTTGTCAATCATCTCTTCCTTCACTTCCCAGGTGTCCCCAAGCTGTGCTAGGTTCTGGACGAATGCTGGCTTCTGCTGAAGAACTTTCACTGCCTTCACTTTGCCTTTGCCTTTAAAGGCACTAGTTGAGTCACAGCCAGTGAAAGCATGCGGCGACAGAAGAGCAGAGCAGAATGGCTGTGTGAGTCCTCTGGCAAGGTCACTTATGTCTATCAGTCGCTTGTTGTTGCCTTTACCTGTGTCAAAGAGGAGTGTCACACGATCCAGCTGAGAGGCAAAGTTCAACAGGATGAAACACACATCTGTGTCAGGACACTTCACGCGAATGTACTTGTATCCTTGCTCTTGTCCATACTTAGAGTAGAGAATGACACGTGAGTCTGTCTCCTCTTGGGTAGAAGACAAGGAATGTAGCTCCTCTTTGTCAGTCGTTTCACCATCGGTTGATGTCAGCTTGAATGCTTTCCCTTCACAGACAAGGACTGTGTTCCTTCCCTGGTGCTTTTCAGCAAAAGAGTCCTTGCTCCAAACAGTCAGTAGCAGTTGAGTGAACTGAACTTTGTTCTCATCGTTGGCCAGGAAGGCTTTCCAATCTGCAGGTCGCTTTGTGCTATCTCCTTTCAGGATGATCTTGTCACCACACCCTCTTCTGTTTCGTTCCATCGACTTCACTGAATAGTCTTGGTACATATCTGTGCTGAACACAAAGTCAACAGATGGTGGTACCATGTCGTACAGCTTTTGGCAGATCTGGCGAAAGTTTGGAGGGACTTGCTGCATAACATGGAATGTTGCATTGCCATCGATGATCATTAAAGTTTCATGAACAGGCGGGAAGTGCGCGTCCTCAGCCTCTTTTGTCAGGTAGTGAAATGCAGTGCTCTTGTCAGTCTTTGCCATATAACCATCTGCTGTCCCCAGGCTGTAAGGAACAGGGGTCAGCTGGTAGGTCATGAGCTCTTTCAGATCCATGTTCAGATCACCAGTCTGAGACTTGACCAGGAGCTGAAAGGCAACATTTCCTTGGTGCCTGTACTCAGTCACTTTGTTCTGAGTTGACTTCAGTGTGACTTTCCTCGACATGTCTGCCATAGTTTTCAGATTGAGCTGTTTGATTGGCTGAAATAAATTTTCTTTACCTTCTAGTCTCTCAGTAATGAAGTTCTCTTTCTGACTTCTGCCTGCTGTCTCTGCACGTAGGACATCCCTTTCAATATCACCAGGAACTGTGGCACCCGATGACAGCATGATCAACTTCTCCTTTTCATGTACCTCGAATGGGTTAGTGAAGTTTTCTACTGCTGCAACTGCTCTTGACACACTCTTTTCACTGCTGGTGCCTTCTGTTGGACGAAGGTCACGGTGCTGGATGTCCATCGTCTTGTCCACAACACATCGATTCCCCGGGATGAATGATCTTGCCACACTGAATGCCCCACGCTTCAGCAGCTCTGTAGCACCTGGGTGTGAGACTTCAATGTTGGCAATGAAGAGCCCAAAGAATGTGAGATACCTCGCATAGTTCTGACCTCCAAAGCTGAAGAACATATCAGGCATCACCAGTAAGCACTGGGCATACAGCTCAAAGTCATTCATCTTCACAGCACGCAAGAGAGACAGCACAAGCCAGATGTGATCCATGTACGTTAGCCAGAACTGGGGAGTTTTTCCATGTTTGCCTTGTCTCACCTCTTCTCTGTACTGTTCATAGTCTCTGAAGAAGTCGTCCACACTTTTGTCTTCAAGCAGCTGCCTGACAGAGTCATGCACTGATGATACTGTTGTTGCAGCAAGCAGAGTTGTGGTTTCTTCAGACAGGACAGGAAAGTCGCTGTCAGTTCCTGCCATGTTCAGGTACTTTGCCAACATCACACGTTCCAGACATTCAAGCATAGTCTTGTGGCAGTGCAAAGCACGGTCATAATGTTTCCCTGTCTCGATGCCTTTCAAGGAACCTGAGCTGATGATCTCTGCTTCCACAAGAATGTCAGACAGACCACTTCCATTCATTTTCTTGCCTATCATTTTGAGATATGCAGAAATGAGGTGAAAGGTGCCAATGAGAATGATGTGTTTCTCGTACCTCTGAGGCTGGCTCCAGACAAGGGGATAGGCCTTCATGCATGCACCCAGATCAAGGGTGGTGATCACGTATTCTTGTCCCACTTCTTGTGCAGCACACTTTGCCTGCCTAAGGCATTCTTGGATGGTTTTGTACTCAGTGATGGGATTGAAGATAATTGGGTAGTAGTCTATTGTTGTTTTCTTTTCAGGCTTTTCTCCAGTCAATGAAATATACCCAGCCCAACCAGGGATCTCTTGTTTGGCAAAACTGCTGCACAGATGTAACAGGACCCAGAGAAGGTTGATTCTGGTTGCTTTCTTCTGTGCTTCTTGGCCACCAGGAACAGTTTTCTCTTCAAACTGAAACTTGGGGCTTTTTCTGGTTGTGACGTAGCATTCTGGTAGTTCTTGGTGGGAAATCTCAAGATGCTGCTGTTTGGTTTGAGCTACACTTGCCAGAGTGTGCTTTGTTCCACCAGACTCTCCAGAACGTTCTTGCATCACGATTCCATGGGCTGTGTGCACTGATCCCTTTCCTTCCAAAACATTCAACAGCTGGTCAAAGTTGTCAAAGTCTGAGTGGAACAGAGAGGGTGTGGTGGGATTCATGACAATCTGTGTTGACAGGTAGTTTGATGACTCCTCCAGGCATTTGGCGATTGCAGCGTCCAGTTCCAAACTGAACCTGTAACTTTCCGAATGGCCGAGCCTATTCAACAGAACAGTCAGTTCTTCACTCCTGAACAGATGTCTCAGTGTCATGCAGATAAGTATGTGCTTTGGCAGCTTCCATTGTCCTCTTGTTACAGCTCTGCACATGTCTTGTCCTAGAGAGCTGACTATCCTTTGAACTTTAGCTGAGTTGTTCTCATCTTTACCAGCAAGTAGAAAGTTCAAACATCTTTCCAGATCAGTAGGTAGAACATCATTCTGGCGTAGGAACTCATCTGATGGTGGCCATGGCAAGTCATCAGCCTCTTCGAAAGCTTCAGTGATCTTGTGTTTGAGATACAGGGCAACATCTTGAATCATATCTGCAGAGCCAAGCTCATAAGCAAGAGTTACTAATTTGTCCTTGCTGATTGCTGAACTGTACACAATGTAGGAATTGAATTTTCCTCTCTTCTTGTTGAGGCAAAAACTCAACCTATGCATGTACTTCTGGTCTTTTTCCAGTTTGCTTTTCAGTTTTTCTGCACGATAGTTTGGGTTAGCATGCTGCGTCCCTTGCAGCACAGCAATGTATACTTCCGACAGGTCAGAGAGTTTCATTATGTTTTGTCCTTGGATAATTTATCTGTCAATGACTTCACATACTTTAGCAAAGGCTTTCCTGTGTGACTCCTCGAGCTCAGTTTGTCTGCCTTTTGCCTCTTGATCTTCAGACTGCCAGTGTTGTGGATTTCTCAAGTACAGTTTTCGACAGTATGGATGATAACGAGCCTCACATGCAAATAAGTCAAAGTCTCGAATGCATCTCAAGAGGTTTTCATCTTTTTTCTTCTCAGCAACATCAGCCACTGTATACCCCCCTTCTTGATCAAACACTGTTGTTGCCTGTGTAGTCCAAGCACCATGCACGTTGATCTTCTTCCTTCCTTCTTTGTTACAGAAGATGCAGTCAGGCTTGAATATCACTTTCTCAGAGGTTTCAGAAGTACGGCCACACTTCCTAGGCTCTTCCTGTGTTGTTTCTGAAAATTTCAGACGATCCAAATGGTTGGTGAAACGCTGGTAGCAATCCCTATGATACCCATGCTCTGGCTTCAAATCTTCAGGAATCAATTTACAAGAAACCTCCATGCGATGTGGTGAATCTTCAGGTTCAGCAAGCCTCTTTCTACGAATGTCTACGAGTTTTTCAAGTCTATTCTCATTTCCTTTACAGTCTGAAAAATGATTAAACCACTCACAGTCTGAGTTACTAAAGTGTATGACACAAACTTCATCCTTTTTAGTCTTTTTCTGCGGATGAGAGGATGCACTTTCTTCACTCTTCCACTTCCGTGACGCCATGTTTCAGTTAGCTTCTGGCTGCATTACCCAGTCATCTGCAGACAGACAAAACCCTGATTAGACATTTCTTTTAACTGTGGTTGTGTCTAAATACATGTAATAAAACAATAAGACAAAAAACGTTCTGTTCTCTGTGTAATTTTCAGCCACCTGCAAAGTTCATCAAAAATCTTCATTTTGGGGGTGGGGGAAGGATATTTGCTGTTATGGCATAATGAACTGCAAACACCTCACAAAAACTATTCAGATACTAACCTGATACATAATACGTTATGAAAAACATATCAAACGAAACAATTTGCCCTTAAGATTTAGGGTAGGAAGAATGAAATCCTATCGGAACTGTGAAAATTATAGTGCCTGTTAATTATCCATCACTGTAGTCAAACTATCAATAAAGAAAGAATCCTCAGTGTACTGTGTTGTGGTATGAGAACTAACTTAAAGATTGGGATAGACAAAAAGTATTTTCTTGTTTATTTACAGGAGCTATTAAAAAGTTAAATTTGAAAGGCCGTGACCAGCGCGTGTGAGGGTACCCTTACGCCAAGGGCTTTAACTCATGTGCATCCCAACTGTTTGATGGAAACATTTTAGTTTCGTGTTCAGGACACTCCAAGGAACATTTTGACACCAGTCATGATAAGTCCTGGGGGGGGGGGGGGGGGGGGGGGGGGGGTGCACGGGAGGCCTATCTGTATAAGCCCTCATTTATTAATTAAACGGCAACCTACAGCGACAGCTGCTTTCTGCGTAGACAGTCAGCACTTTACAATGTTACCGGTCTGTCTTCACACACACGCATAGATACATAATTATATACATATAGATTTACACACATGCACACAAACTATTATGAACAAATTATACCACAAAACACTACCAACCCTCCATGCACTGTACAACTGTGGCTTGAAATGGCTTTATAACTTAAAATGCCACTGTTAATAGTTAAATGATTTGATCAAATAAACCACAAACACCACTAACTGTGTATACTTTTTGAAGTTTGCACACAAACTATATGGGACAATTAGCAACAGCTGCTTTAAATCACGTGACCCTGCGCCTGCCGTTTATTATTTAAGAGAAACTGATACAACAAAACGATTAGCTCCACAAAGGGCCTTT
>CM065688.1:29469849-29472202 GCA_017654935.2 Phymorhynchus buccinoides
AAAAAGGATCCTAGCTTTTAGAAAAAAAAAAGAAATATCACCCCTTTTGGAAAAATCACAGTTATTAAAAGTCTAGCTTTTTCAAAAATTGTTCATTTATTGATTAACTTGGCGAATTATATTTGTTTTTGTGGAACGGTAAGCAAAGCAAAATTAAAAAACCGGAAAGGGCCATTCTTATAAATTGAAAACAAAGCTGACAACATATGAGATAAAACAACCATACTTTGAACATGAATCATTAAAACCCATATATATATACATATAAATATATGGGTTTTAATGATTCATGTTCAAAATAAAATAGCCATTCAACAGTTGTGGTGCTTTTTAATGCTTTGAACCAGTAGAAATCAAACGGTTTTTTACATTTTTGTAACCTCTGCATCCAAATGATGCAAAATTTTAAAAGATTATTTATAGCATGACACCTGAACTATCCTCAACATTAAATCAAAGTCATAACTTTTGCAGCCTATCAGTTGCACAGGTTCAAATATAAATAACCATAAAGGAAAATTGTCTGTATGTCATGGAGTCTTAAAATATCAGATGTGCTAAAAATGTAATTGAATGTTTGAGGGTGGTTTCATAAACGTCCACAAAATTCCATTGAAACATGCAGGCACACACGCACACACACACACACACGCACGCACACGCACACGCACGCACGCACACACACGCACGCGCACGCACACACACACACACACACACACACACACACACACACACAGAAAGAGGAAGAGGGGAGAGAAAAGCACACATTTTCCATTTAAGTAGTGAGTAACATAAGCTCTATAAAACCAGCTGAAACAGAAACATTATTTAAGTTTAGCATTGTAGTGTACATTTGATGTTTTCATTTCTGGTCATTCCTCCGCCAAGGAGCTTAAGCCTGTTTTGTCTTTCTTGGTTTGCGCACCTGTGGCGTTATGAGTTAGCAGCCTCGACCATGTGCATCAACCTTGACTTTTTTACAAAGGGGGTCGCATTTCAAAAGCCCTGGGCCCCGATGGGTTTACAGTAGAATTTTTAAAGTTTTTCTTTGTTGACATTGGTGTTTTCCCTTTGCGCTCGATTAATGAAGGTTTTTCTAAAGGCCAATGATCTATTACCCAGCGACAAGGGACCATTATATGTATTCCTAAAGAAGGTAAACCTAAAAGGTTCATTAAAAACTGGCGCCCCATCTCTTTATTGAACACCACATACAATTGCGTCTGCTTGCATAGCTAATCGTTTGAAAAGTGTTCTTCCGACTATCATACATGAGAGTCAAAGAGGTTTTTTTGAAGGGGAGATTTATTGGGGAAAATATCAGGCTTATGTATGATGTGCTATTGTATACTGAAAGGGAAAATATTCCAGGAATGTTCTTTCTGATTGAGTTTGAGAAGGCGTTCGATAGCGTCTCTTGGTCATTTCTATATAAATGTCTTCAATATTTGAAATTTGGCCCAGATATAATTAGATGGATTAAAACATTTTATTCTCAAATTTCTACATGTATTTCAGTAAATGGTCAATACTCTCCATGGTTCTCAATGGGGAGGGGGGTTAGGCAGGGGGACCCCGCCTCTCCCTACTTATACCTAATTTGTGCAGAGATTCTGTCAATGATTCGCTCTAATGAGCATATTAAAGGGATTAAGATTAATAACAAAGAAAAAAAAGTATTAAAAAGTTCCATTATCAAGTTGTCGAGTCGTCGTCCAAATGTACAATGTACCGTACAGTGTAAGGATGAAAATGTGAAATAAACGAAATGTGCTTCTGATCAGAATCAAACTGCAGAAAATAACGGAAAGTCCTAAAATCGCCCATTTAAATTTGCACAATTTTCGTCATTGTTTTTTTTGTGTATTGTTTTTAATTGTGATAGTGATGGAAAAAGCAGACATTATTATTATGATTATTTTGAACATTTAGCACGCCCAATCAATTTAATGCCCTAGGCCGTTTACAATAGAACAATATAATAAACAGATATAACACAACATATATTTAACATCATATAATAAAAAGCCAAGTGTCCGTCTGTCAAGTCAAGTCAAGTCAAGTCAAGTCAAAATCATCTTTATTGAGGGTTAAAGAATAAGCTAACAAAGCTTTTTTTTCATCCTGCCCTCATTAAAAAAATACACATCAATCAAAAATCAATGAACTTAACATATTTACAGGAACACAAAACAGAAAAACATTATGATCAGTATAATGACAGAAAAAACAACAACAACAAAGACCCAAACAGAAGAGAGAGAAGGGAATAAGGAGGAAGAGAGAGGGAGAGAAAGCTGGGGGAGGAAACACACACACACACACACATGCGCGCTGTGGTGTGCGCATATAA
>CM065688.1:29472702-29495202 GCA_017654935.2 Phymorhynchus buccinoides
AACTATTAACAATATCGAACAAATCTCTTTTTGTACTCCCGTGCTTATAAGCTAGAAATGGATACAGATTGCAACGTGAACGTGGTCTATTCTCAGACGGAATACCTCAATGGCAGCGTTTTGTCGCCTACCCTCTTCGCCTTCTGTACATTGATGATATCACCCAAACCCTGCCCACCGAGATCGAACAACTCCTCCTATCGTGGATGACCTCGCGTATGGAATTCAGCCGAGCACACAACACCACAGCGACTCGCGTCATGCAAGATACGGTTGATAGGGTGAGCGAATGGGCAGAGAGTGGTAGCCATGGAGATTCCCTGACAAAACAAGACGACAGACAACTCTCTTCCCCCTAGTCGTAACCGTCAAAGGAGCAAGTGCCGCTGAAGCTGTAAAGATGCCGTCACCCCCCAGGTGGAGAAGCCCAAGGTTCTCGGAGCCACCCTAGACACCCGCCTAACGTGGAAGCCACATCTTGACGCAACAGCTGCAGACACACAAGAAGCTGGCAGCGTTAACCAAGAACCGACTGCAGAGGCAGAGCTTGAACCACCTGTCCAGAGAACTGAGAAGGTCACAGGAAGACATCCTCGACAAAGACGTCTGCGCGGACAACCATCTCACTGACCGAGACTGAAACGCAGCGACTTTTGCAGCTCGCGTAGAGCTCGAGGTCCCAGGCCTGACACACCAACAGCAACAGGCCTCACCACAGGAGAAGGCTCTGACGCTGGCTATGCTGGATGAGCAGTACCCACAGAATAACTGGATGCACATCTACACAGATGGCTCGGCCGACGATGCTGTCAAGAATGGGGGATGCGGCTTGTACGTCAAAACACCCACTAAACAGACGTAAGCTTACTCCTCCTCAAGCGCCACTGGACGAAAGTGTTCAAACTTCAAGGCTGAGGTGCTGAATCTCCAGACAGCAGTGGAGTACATCAAGGGCAACAGGCCTACCAAGACTGTAGATTCGACCGACTCCAAGGCACTGACTTCTGATGCCCCGGACAGGGAAATACAGAAGCTACAGAAGAACCTGTTCTCCCTTCCTGAAGGATGCACTGTAGTCCTGCAGTGGATCTCTGCCCACTGCGGAATTCAAGGAAGTGGGATGGCGGACCAACTGGCCAAGACTGGGAGCAAAAAAACAACAACAACCGTCTTCCTCCACTTACCAAGAAACCAAGACGCTGCTAAGAAACAGGCTGAAAGCAGAATGGAGGAGGACAAAGCGCGATTATGACCCAGCCGCCGACCCCATCAACCATCTCCAACGCAGCGGGCAGACTACCATCTTCAGACTGAGGACGGGCCACTGTGGCTTACGTGCCCACCTGAAGCGTATTGGCGTCACCCCATCAAGCTCCTATGACTGTGGGGCGGAACAGACAGTTCACCATATGCTCCAGGACTGTCCCTTGTTGGCGGTGCGGAGGGAGCAGATCTGGCCGCAGGAGGTGCCAACCGCCAGCAAGCTGTGGGGAACGGCAGAAGACCTGCGCCGCACTGTCCAGTTTACGACCTCATGTGGACTGAGACCTTAGCTTTGCCAGATCGATCGCACGAGAGAGAGAGAGAGAGAGAGAGAGAGAGAGAGAGAGAGAGAGAGAGAGAGAGAGAGAGAGAGAGAGAGAGAGAGAGAGAGAGAGAGAGAGAGAGAGAGAGAGAGAACGACACACACGTGAGTGTGGTGAGCGTGTATAAGCTTATGTGTGTGTGCGTGTGTGTGTGTGTGTGTGTGTGTGTGTGTGTGCGCGCGCTTGTGTGCGCCCGCGCGCGTGCACGTGTGTGTGAACGCAATCCCGAACACTGTCTAATGTCACGATTAGTGGATAGACGTTAAATGAATGACACACACACACACACACACACACACACACACACACACACACGCACACACACACGCACACGCACGCACACACTCCCGAACAATCATAATACCCCTCCATTCGGGTAGGAAGCAGAGGGCTAAAGAAAGCTACATGACCAAGCATACACTGAGCGGGTTCAGTGCAGGGAAGTTGAAGGGGCTGATCCCAGCCACCACACCCAGAGGCAGGCGGAAGGTCAAGGTGTCCATGTCTGGTACGATGTTGTGCAACGTCTCCCCCATCTGCAGTGTGGGGATGCTGCAGCAATGCTCCACCGCCTCTGGAAATGTAACAACAGCCATGAATAACGCAAAAAAAGGGTACATGTTTAATCACAATGCAAAAGGTGAATGTTTATTTGAATACTTGTAATACAAAACCAAACAACGCAGTAGGTCTTGCATTGAATGTATTTATAACAAGAAACCGTGTCGTAGAAAAACGTTTTAAACGACGTAAGAGGTCAGATCCTCGGCTCAAACGTTTTTGTATCAACATTTTTATACCTGACTGTTGAAGTTATCAATATTTGTCTGTTGCGTTTCTTGTGAGTTTCAACACATAATATATTTACATTGTTATTATAGTGTATTTGGTACATACCCACACGGAAACACCGGAACAAAATTGATATGAATATCCTGAAAAGAAAACCCTGACAATCAAATGGAAATTAGGATACTAAGTTAAATGTTTAAAGTACGAGTATGAATCTAGTTGTGAAGCGGTTTGCTATGTAAACGTATGTGGTTCAAAGCGTGATGTTTGAGTTGAGATTAACAATAAAAGCGAACATCAATCAAACAAACAAACAAACAAAAACAACAACAACAAAAACATCGACAACAACAGAAACTAAAATACCAATGAAGACACCGAAACTCGAACAATGACAGATTATACTGCTTTGGAAAAAGATGATAATGTTAATCTAATATCAATTGAAGCAAAAGAACATCTAGAAAAAAGATACCCGTATCATCTTAAAATGTATACAGATGGTTCAGTTGTGGAATCATACACAGGAGCTGGATTTGTGATCCCTGACTTAAAAATGAGAAAATATTTTTGTCTAGGAAAAGGCTTTTCTGTATTTACTGCTGAACTTTATGCAATTATAATGGCACTATCCTGGATAGCTGATATGGATATTGCAATTTATAGTATTTTACTTTGTGTTGACTCGAAATCTGTTCTTTATAGTTTACAAAACTGAAATGCAAACACCAGAAGAGATTTCATTTTTGATGTAAAATATCTAATACATTCTATTATGTTTAACGGAATTAACGTAGAATCTTGCTGGATTCCACCGCACTGTGGTATCGTTGGGAATGAACTAGCTGATAAATTAGGAAAAGAAGGTGCTAGTAGAAAATCTTCAGATTGTTCAATAAAACTAGAAAAACACGAAATAAATTCAATTTTAGAAAATAGTATATATAATGAAAAGCTTCCTTCAAAATCTAAGATATTATTATGTTCAAGATCTTTATCTAGCCTTATCTACAAAATTCGATTAAACTCGTGGAGGACCAATTTTTCTAAAGATGTAGAATGCGCTTGTGGTCACCCAATATCGGTTCAACACATTCTTTTAGAATGTCCATTATTATCATTGTTATACAAACCATCTGGGATACAAGTTGCACAAATTGGAACTTTAAAAGATGTAGTTACAGTCATAAAATGATCAAAATTGCTACAGTCTTATCCAGCTCTGGTATTGCAAGATTACTTTAGTTTATGAGTTAATTAACTTTAATTTTGTTTTCTTTGTCACTTGTTTTTGCTATTAATTTGTTAGGTTTTGTGTGTGTTGTTTTTGTCCTCCATATTCACAGACATAAAATCATATGCATAGTTACACTTACTAATACACACGCACTCATATTCACGTACACAGACACACGCGCGCGCACACGCACACACACTAAAAAACATTTGTGTGTGTGTGTTTTTGTTTTGTTTCTTAGTTTAATATCACCATTGTGTGAACAGACTTCAAATTAAATCAATCGATAAAGGTCAAGATGTGCCCCCCCCCTTACATTTATCGGCTATCGCTGCATTTTCGGAGAGCCGAGAAATGTCAGGGGGGGGAGGGGGCGGGCACATCTTGACCTTTACCAAATCAATCACTCGAATAATGGATTTCCTCAAAATTTAATTACAATCAGAATATATATAATTCCACATTTTACTTACGCAGGCCTGTATAAACATCCTTTTCAGCATCCTTCGTGGTCTTCCCCCCCTCCTCTGTGATTTTGGCTGCCAGGCGACTCTGAACAAAAAATCACATAGCATGCATTATTCTTTCTTATTTGTACTAGTCTCTAACCCACATGCGTAACTAGTACCTTATGGTTTATAAGCACTTCTGGGTAGTTTACATACAAAATACTCTTTGTCTGAAAGAAATGGAAAACAAAATGACTTAGCGGACGATGGAAAAGTTAACGTAGCAACACTGCTCTCTCTCTCTCTCTCTCTCTCTCTCTCTCTCTCTCTCTCTCTCTCTCTCTCTCTCTCTCTCTCTCCTCTCTCTCTCTCTCTCTCATCTCCTCCTCATCATCATCATCATCATCATCATCATCATCATCATCATCTGGAGAGTATGTATTCAAAACGATGTAGTTTATCAAGTTTGAGTTTTGTAGTATTTGTTTCATGTCATCTTTCATTTCCTTGACCTTGTTTCTAGGGGGCTAGTGTTTATACCGTTGATTTGTTGATTGTTACGTTGTTATTTGTTACGTTGCGAGTTGGTTTGAAATTCTTGCCTGCCATGTCATTGGTGACCAATATGTCGATTTTTGTTTTTGTCGTTGCCTGCCGTGTTTTTATAGTTGTTAAATCTCTTGGTTAAATCTGGGCTTTGAAGACCTCCACCGAGGCAGATGTTATTGCCTCAGGTGGAAGGCTGAATCTACTATCTTTCTGCCTTACCGGTCCATTCTCCTGCCTTTTTTCACGAAACACTTTAAAAAATATTTCGTCCAGCCGAAATCGGACTGGGCCTAACTATTTCTTAGTTAGGCGCAAAACGGCAGTATGACGCATCTGCGCTCATAATTGACAGGAAACTGAGCGATCGAAGAAGAAAAAGAATAACTTCCCTTTTCTAACCTTCCATAAGCACTCATACTCACAAGCACGCACGCACACAACGCACGTAGCCGAGACAGAGACACAGAGAGAGAGAGAGAGACAAAGAATCAGAGAGAGAGCAGTCACCATGTTGTCTTTGATGAGCTGCTGGAAGCGGAACATGATCTGCTGCCTGGTGAGCACGGTGGTCTGTGCCCACTTGGGGAAGGCCTGTTTGGCGGCATCCACAGCCCCCTGCATCTCTGACTGGGTGGCCTCTGGAACCCTGGTCACCACCTCATTGGTTGCCTGGATAATAAATGTACATCTCATGTATATATTAACATATATCATACATTCTTTACGTCCACAGCCCCCTGCATCTCTGACTGGGTGGCCTCCGGAACCCTGGTCACCACCTCATTGGTCGCCTGGATAATTAATGTACATCTCATGCATATATTAACATATATTATACATTCTTTACGTCCACAGCCCCCTGCATCTCTGCCTGTGTAGCCTCCGGAACCCTGGTCACCACCTCATTGGTCGCCTGGATAATAAATGTACATCTCATGTATCGACATCGAGCTCCTTTCTCAAAGACAACAACACGCTCAAGCCAAGTTAACACGACTCACAGAAGAGGCAGAGAAGACCGGCCTGAGGATCAACACAAAGAACACGGAGGTGATGAGAGTCAACAACAAACAAGAAGTTCCAATCCAACTGACTGGAGAGACCAGACTGTTTCACGTATCTTGGGGGCATTTTGAGCAAAGACGGCGGGGCAGACAATGACATTAGAAGTCGGATCAACAAGGCCAGGCACGCATTCAACACCTTGCTGCCCATCTGGAACTCCAGAGCACTGTCCCGGAGGAACAAGACCAGGATCTTCAACACCAACGAGAAGGCAGTTCTCCTGTATTGTTCTGAAACCTGGAGAGTTACCAACACCAACAAGCTCCAGACGTTTGTCAACAAATGCCTGTCACATCCTGAATGTCAGGTGGCCCGAGACAATCTCCAACACCAGTCTCTGGGAGAAAACCAGCCAGAACTCCATCAGCCAAGACGTGAAGAAAATAGGGTTTTACGCCCTCTTCGGCCTTTCGGCCATGTGGGGCATTTGTAAATATAAAGATGGTGGGAACAATACTGGAGGCAATACCCGGAGGCAGTGCTTAACCAGTAAAGTCCCGATCTTTTTTTTAAAAATACAGATATGTGCAGCAGTAACCACGCCTCGGATAAACCTCATCGGCTATGGCACTGCCACAATGAAAAAGACGTGAAGAAGCGCAAGTGGGGTTATATAGGGCACACTACCCTACGTAAACCAGTAGACACCGTCGCCAGGCAGGCACTGGACTGGAACCCGCACGGGAAGAGGAAAGTGGGAAGGCCAAAGCAGACCTAGAGAAGATCCGTGGAGAATGAAATAAGGGATGCCGGACGGACATGGGCCCAGCTGAGGGGGATTGCTCAGAACAGAATCTGGTGGCGTGGCGTTGTTGAGGCCCTATGCTCCTCAAGGAGTCTACAGGAATAAGTCAAGTAAGGCAAGTCATGTACATTATTATTAACATATACATTATTGTCCTTTGCTGATCTACGATCGCAAAGGAGTATGAATTCGTTCGTGTGTGTTTCTTTGTGGGGTTTTGTGTGTGTGTGTTTGTTTGTTTGTTTGTTGTCCTTTGCCGATCTACGATCGCAAAGGAGTATGTTTTCGTCCGTGTATGTTTCTTAGTTTTGTTGTTTTTGTTGTTTGTTTTTTGTCTGTCCCAACGATATCTCCCGAATCGCTTGTTTGTTTGTTGTTTTTTCTTTCTGTCCCAAGGATATCTCCCGAACCGCTTAACAGAATCACTTCAAATTTTATGTGTGGGGTGTTACCATGAGAGAAAGGCATCCGCGCATAAATTATCGCCGTCGTGACCTTGACCTTGGCGTACGACCTAGAAAACCGAAAATCTTTAAGGGGCCTTAACTTGAAACTTGGCATGTAGGGTTTATACCGTTTTGACGATGGCATACCGACCAAGGTCAAGGTCAAGGTCAGGGAGATCGGTAGGCCTTGTTTTTCTTCTGTCTGTCCCAAGGATAATTCCAGAACCGCTTGAGAGAATCGCTTCAAATTTTGTGTGGTGGCGTGTCACCATGAGAGGAAGGCATTCGTGCATAAATTATCGCCGACGTGTCCTTGACCTTGGCGTATGACCTTGAAAATCGAACATCTTTAAGGGACCATAACTTCCACACCGTTGGTCTAAGAGTCTTGAAACTTGGCATGTATGTACTTTGGCGTATGACCGATCTGATGATGGCATACCGATGAAGGTCAAGGTCAAGGTCATGGAGATCGGTAGGCCTTGAATGTGGTAGGGGTCTAAAATTTGGTTTTAAGCCATATGTTCCACAATTTTACTTGACAGAAGCGCTTCAGATTGTGTGTGGTACTGTATCACCTAGAGAAGAAAACATCCGAGCACAAATTATCGCCATGCTGACCTTGAACTTGAAAACCGAAATTTCCTTCTTTGCGCTATATAATTCTTGTCCAAGCTGTATCTCGTGAACTAGAAGATAGAATCCCTTCAAATTTTGTGTGAGGATGTGAGAATAATAGTATATCACATCCGTATATAACGTATCCCTCAGAAATACAATGACGCCGAGCGGCAGACATGTTTCCGTTTTTCTTCACCCTCCTATATCTCGTTAGTCTTGAAAAGAAAGGCCAACTACGTTTGAATCGTGTCGTAAGGCTTTCTATGAGAGAGAGAGAGAGAGAGAGAGAGAGAGAGAGAGAGAGAGAGAGAGAGAGAGAGAGAGAGAGAGAGAGAGAGAGAGAGAGAGAGAGAGAGAGAGAGATTGAGATTGATTGATTGATTGATTGATTGATTGATTGATTGAATTTTATTTATAGAGGGTAATAGAGTAAGCAATAACATGCTTTTTTACATCCAGCCCTCTGGACAGAATACATATATAAAAGTAGAAACTGGAAAACGAAAATAAACACATACAAAGTAATATAAAGCATGCAAAAAAAACATCCCTATATTGTAACACATCAATAACAAAATCAAACCTTTTATTATTAACTATACTCATTATTAACATTCAAAATGTGTGAAGTAAGCGCATACACACGGGAAAATAAAACCCAATCCTACTTTTCACACTCATCTTTAAACATTCAAAAATAGAGAAGTTCACAAACATAAAAAATACCTCAATCATACTTCATCATTAAAATGTACTTATTTGAAAAGAAACCCATGCACATAATAAGTCAAACATAATATTACTTTACCTACTCATCTTAGCATGCACAATTCAAAAATAGAGAAGTTCACAAACATAAAAAATACCTCAATCATACTTCATCATTAAAATGTACTTATTTGAAAAGAAACCCATGCACATAATAAGTCAAACATAATATTACTTTACCTACTCATCTTAGCATGCACAATTCTTAATAGAGAAGTGCACAAACATAAAAAAAAATACCTCAATACATACTACCCATTGGCAACATGAAACCTATTCCTAATAAGTTACATTATTCTTTACCTAGCATAGCATGCACAATTTAAACAGTAACACACACATTCATGTAACACTATTCCTAGAGAGACAGAGAGAGAGTAGCAGAGCAAGAGAGAGAGAAAGACACAGAGAGAGAGAGACAGAGAGAGAGAGAGAGAGAGAGAGAGAGAGAGAGAGAGAGAGAGAGAGAGAGAGAGAGAGAGAGAGAGAGCACGCACACACAACAAAATAGACACCCACCCACCCCCATTCGCATCAGCTAACCGAAACTAGCACATGCCTCAGAACCGAAAATAGCTTTTTCGCGTAGAGTAGATGACATTGCCGTACAAATTATGCCACGTGGGATTTTAATGTCGCCGAGCGGCAGACATGACTCTGAGTTAAGGGTGTACACCCCATTGATTAAGGGTGTACACCCCATTGATTAAGGGTGTACACCCCAGTAATTAAGGGTGTACATCCCGGTAAAGGAGGGGGTGTAATACTAAAAGTAAAAGACATCGTAGCACAAAATGTGCCACGTGGGGCTTAGATGTCGCCGAAGCAGCAGTCATGTCTCAGTGTTAAGGGTGTACGCCCCACCAATTAAGGGTGTGCATCCCAGAACATGATTTGCACTCAGTCAAAAAGGCTCTCCCCCCCTCTTTTCATAACCAAATTCCAAAATTTATCTTCACGTAAAAAACCGTAAAACTCCAAATTAAGTGATGGATTCGTTTGTTACAAAACATAGCAACAATCTCAAATCGATGCACACCCTCCAAACTTACTACACAGGATATGGCGGGAGAATAGAACACACACACACACACACACACACACACACACACCACACACACACACACACACACACAACACACATACACACACACACACCACACACACACACACGCACACACACACACACACACATTTATCACACACACACACACACACACACACAACACGTACACACACACAACACACACACACACACACACACACACACACACACACACACACACACACACACACACACACACACACACACACACACACCACACAACACACACACACACACACACACACACACACACACACACACACACACACACACATACACACACACACACACACACACACACACACACACACACACACACACACACACACACACACACACACACACACACACACGCTCTAAATGATTCTAGAGCTAAGAACTTAGCAATGAAAACGAAATGGTGGACCTGCCCCTGGGGCGACCCTGCCCCGTTCTCCCCTACGCATCTATAGGCCTCAGTACTCACAGGGTTATGGACGTCGACCCATCTGTCCGTCTTGGATTCCACGAACACGTTGTTGATGAAGTGTTTGGTGGTGGGCTGGAAAACAACGACACGTGTTTCCTTTAGGCGAACACACACATACACACACACCACACACATACACACACACACACGCACACACACGCACGCGCACGCACGCACGCACACACACACACACCGGCACACGCACACACACACGCACACACACACACACACGCACACACACACACACGCACACGCACACGCACACGCACGCGCACGCGCACGCACACGCACGCGCACGCACACGCACGCGCACGCACGCACAACACGCACGCACGCACAACACGCACACACGCACACACACACGCACGCACGTACACACGCACCCATATACGCGCGCGCGCACGAACACAATTTGCATCTTTATTCATGTTATTGTGGACTCGTCGTTGGCAATTAAGTTTATCAATCTTTCTGTAAGCACTTCTTTTCTTCTCACAATTGGCCCTTTTTCTCGGTCGGTTAAACTAGGGTTTTTATTGTGTTAGATACGAGTCAACATAACAAGGCGTATGACAAATATCGGTTAGTGCCTTATTGGTACGAAGGAGGAGATCCGTGCAATCTGCCATTGAAAACGCGAAAGTAAGACAGGGAGATAACTGCAGTTGTGGGACATCATTGACACAAACAGTGATGTCCCCTTAGCCACCGTGGAGACTGGAGAGTGCAGATCTACAAGAATTCAACCACTCGACTTATTCGGCTCGCCGAAAGGCCAAGGAGGGCGTAAAGCATTACTTCCTTATTCGGCTCGATTCGGAGAAACAAACCAGTTAGTTTCCTTTCTTATGTTGTATGCGTGCGTGCGTGCGTGCGTGTGTGCGTGTGTGCGTGTGTGCGTGTGTGTTTCATGCTAATCGCAACTGCTTATTCTATCAAACGTGAACATATCTTACCACTGACGAACTGTAGGGCCTGTCCAGAAATTGACAGATGCTCTGCACACAAGCAACGAAACTTTTCTGACCATGGAGGATATTAAGGTCGTGGTGTACATTCGGTTGTAAAAGGGAAAAAAAAGAGCTACTTCCCAAAACAGCACATATTTATGTTGTAACACACACACACACACACACACACACACACACACACAATCGCGCACACACAGAGAGACGGAGAGAGAGATTGAGAGAGAGAGAGAGAGAGAGAGAGAGAGAGAGAGAGAGAGAGAGAGAGAGAGAGAGAGAGAGAGAGAGAGAGAGTCTGATGACTGAAAATCTTTATTACACAAGGATATTACGATTTTCGGCCACGTCTATTCTTCCAATCTGAGAGAGAGAGAGAGAGAGAGAGAGAGAAGAGAGAGAGAGAGAGAGAAGAGAAGAGAGAGAGAGAGAGAGAGAGAGAGAGAGAGAGAGAGAGAGAGAGAGGGGAGGAGAGAGAGAGAGAGAGAGAGAGAGAGAGAGAGAGAGAGAGAGAGAGAGAGAGAGAGGAGGAGAGAGAGAGAGAGAGAGAGAGGAGAGAGAGAGAGAGAGAGATGGGGAGAGGACAGAGGTGGCAGAGAGAGAGAGAGAGAGAGAGAGAGAGAGAGAGAGAGAGAGAGAGAGAGAGAGAGAGAGAGTGAGAGAGACGTCATCATTCAAACAGCAAATGTTAAACCTTATTGGCAGAAAAGAATATGATACAAATTTGATGACTTGTAGGCCTATATTTTGGACTCCTTTATCTTTTCTTTTTGTTTTTAATTGAATGGGAAACGTTTTGTTGTTGTTCTTGTGATTTGCAATACGCTTTTCGTATTTTTAAATTAAGTTTAATAATTGTCAGTCTAATTCAATGACAAACATAATTATACAATTTCGCAATAATTATAAAACTCTTGCAGCACCACCATCAAGGAACGAGCTTGCAAAGCCTTCGTAGATCGTGCGTCCCTTGGTTGAGTATGCCTGCTCTGTCTGAGACCCATACACAGAGGAGAACATTGGCAAGTTGGAGGCGGTCCAGCGTAGGGCAGCACGATTTGTGCTCAACCAGTACAGGCCCTACATCAAGTGCGTGAGCACCACGCTCGAGATTCTGGGCTGGGAATCACTGGAGAGCAGACGGCAGAGGACCAGGCTCTTCATGATGCACAAGATCAGCACCGGCGCTGTACACTGCCCTAATCCGCAAGCCAATCTGGTGCCGCTTCCATCTCGGCAAAGGCGTGGTACCCACCTGCAGTTCCAGCGCATTCAGTGCCGCTCTAAGTACAAATACAAGAACGGGCTCCTGAAAATGGAAACCAAACACGCGCCAGCTACCAACTGTCAAAAGAAAACAGGACGCCAGACCAACACGCAGGCGTACGATGTCCGATCGTGCAGGACACAGTACCGTCAGGGAACTTTTTTCCCCTCGCACGATCCCGGAGTGGAACCGCCTCCCAGAGAACATTGCCGCTGCACCGTCCCTGGCATCCTTCGACTCCAGGCTTCAGCACCACCTGAAGTGGACCAACGCCCCAGACCCTGGAGGAGAGCCAGCATCAGCAGGGCTCTCAGCCACATCCCAGCAATAAAACCCTGAGCAAACGCCCCCACCCCAGTCCCTTCATCCCCATCCCCAATTGTCTATTTTTTTACCCCAGTAGTTAGGGATTTGTTTGTTTGTCTTAATTATGTTAATATGTTGAAAAAGGTTATTTGCTCGGCTCCGAAAGGAGCCAAGTATTACTATGATATTCTTGTTCAAGATGCACAAGAACCTAAATGTTGTAATAAATGGAGAGACAGACTCAGAGTGGAAGTGCGCTGGAAACTAGTATTCAAAAAGATAAAAAACATAAAAGATGTTAAATTAAAATGGTTCCAAATGCGATTAGTTCACAGAATTTTGGGCACTAATGTGATTTTGCAAAAAATGAACATTACCGATTCAGATAAATGTACTTTTTGTCATAATGAAAAAGAAAACATTTAACATATTTTTGGGGCCTGCACACATGTAAAGAATTTTTGGAAAGCATTTGAAAACATGGTGAATTTGAAATGTGAACATTGAAACTTATTTCTAACAGAAAGCATAGTGTTATTTGGATGCGGTGATCGCTTCAAATCTGATAGTACGTTTGACCTTATTTTGCTATTGGCAATTTTTTTTATATATATAATGCAGATGTGGAGGAAAACACCCACAGTGTGAACAATTTATCCCATATTCAAAAAAGATATGAAATTGAAAAATGTATTTTTGGTTTTGAAATGTCACAAGAAGGGTTTTTTTCACACGATGGCATCCATATTTATCTCTTTTGCGTTAATTTGAATGTGCGACTATACTTTTTGGTTGAAAGTGATGTAAAATTTGAATTGTTGTCGATATGACCACAGGTATAAGAATGTGTGTGTGTGTGTGTGTGTGTGTGTGTGTGTGTGTGTGTGTGTGTGTGTGTGTGTGTGTGTGTGTGTAAGTATGTGTGCGAGCGTTAATGTGTTTTGTTACGTGTTGTGTGACTATTTGATTTGTAAAATGCAAAAAAAAGGAATAAAATTTATTAAAAAAAAGATAATTAGCTGAAAAGATTCCTAAAATACAGCTCAATGTTTGGTAAGAAAGGCAAGTGTGAAAATGCTGGGACAGCTGAGAAATGTAGGGGGGGGGGGACATATCTTGACCTTTGCCTTGAAAACCGATCCAAACCCACGCTACAGCCCCTTGCACTGCCGGCGGGAGACGGGCTGGAAACAGGACCTTTCTGTATCGGGTTGCGATCGAGTCTGATTCCTATCCTAACTCCGGCCACTACGAGTGCAGGCAAGTAGAGGTGAAAACCGGTTAAAATCTTCGAACCGGTGTTGTCGAACAGTTTGTTTTTTTAACCAGTACTCGCATCACTAGGTACCTATGCAAACACATATTTATTTGTAAGAATATTCACACACACGCACGAACGCGTGCAACACACGTGCACACACACACACACACACACACACACACACACACACACACACACACACACACTAAAAAACACCTTATGACTTATGACACACACACACTCAACTTAAGACTCAGTCAAAGTGAAAGCCATACACCACCACAAACTAGAAACAGCTACTCTTGGTTTACAAAACACACAATCTGCGCTGAGAATCACTGTTGTTCTTCGAAAAGAATGCGTTATTCTAAGAAAAACTTACTTTCAGTTTACAGTTAAAAAACCATGTCACATCAATCGAACCGGTTTTTTGAACCGCGAAAGTTTAGCATCGGTTTTTCGGTTCAAACCGGTTTTTTCCCCACCTCTACAGGCAAGTAGACAACGCACGCTTTTGGCGTGTGTCACGTCACAACAGATGTATGAATATGATGAGTGATTATCAAAAACCTGAGTGCACCATAAACCTTGTACATAATAAATGATACAATCAAAGATGGGGCATTTGAAAGCCTAACGGCTATGTTTAGTCCATACATCCTATCCTGTTCCAGGTCAGAAGACGTTAAACGGACTTTCATTATCACTTGACAATTTGAGCTGAGCTAAAATACTGTTTTTACGGTAGGCCTATATACCTATATTCGTTTGTAATCGACTGCTCTTTCACTCGCCAAATTCAATGTATCTGTATTCTTTTATTATTACCAAAGATTTTTTTTTTATTACGGTAGATAAACGGCATCAATTTTGATTTTATTTATTTACCTGACGGATTGTCATGCTCTTGGTAATCTTGGCGATGGATTGCATGATGAGTTGTGTGCAGCGCTGCTGGTTTTTCGACTCTTGAATTTTTGTTTTTCACTCACACAAACAGAAATCCTTCAAATCACAGCCTCTTACAGACCCAGTACGTCACGTGTCAAAATCACGGTTTTCACGTGTTTTCCCTCTTATAGCTGGTAAGAAATCTTATTTTGACCAAGTGTTGCTCCCATACAAATGTCCTCATGTACGAAAACGAGACATCACTTTATAGAGCAGCCTCGATCGTACGAATACGAGGAAAGTCTGAATGTTGGCCACACAGACCCAGAAAGAAACAAGGGACTTAATCCAGCCAGCCAGCCAGCCAGGTCTTTAATATACGTTCAAATGAAATATTTCATGACAATATCTCACTCACCACATCTGCGCGTGGGAGAGTTAGCCTTTCCTAAACTTGAGGACGACCTATACTACCACAGACTAGTTAGATATCACGCGGAGAGGCGAAAATGAAATACGAACTTTCAAGAGTTTGACAACTGAGTTTCATTGAAATTTCAAATTGTAATCAGGTTTTACAGGCAACGTATGAGCAATTAGAAAGCACTTATAATAGAAACATCCAATAGGGAGTCAAATCCTGGGGTTCTGTGTTAGACACTAACGACTGCTGGACAAATGTCCTTGTCACTATCGTAACAAAGGACAGTAAAACATAATAAAAACATCCAACAGGGAGTCAAATCCTGGGGTTCTGTGTTGGACACTAACGACTGCTGGACAAATGTCCTTGTCATTATCGTAACAAACGACAGTAAATCGATTGATTGATTGATTGATTGATTGAACTCGAGTATTCCTAGACTATTACGAAGTAATTCTATCACGCTATAAAGTTCTTTTCTTTGAAGGTCTAAGTTGCATTGCACAAAATGCTGGATTATGAAATACAATACAATGACACTAAAACAAAAATCCGATTGCCCCCCCCCCCTTCTTGTCCATATTCACCACCACCACCATCACCACCACCATCCATACATCCCTCCTTCGACTCTTATCCCACGCAGACGACCTCCACCGCGCCAAGACTCTCTGACCAGGGTGCTCGGAGCACATTCATCTGAAGGATAGTTCAGAAAATTGATTGGTGTGTGTGTGTGTGTGTGTGTGTGTGTGTGTGTGTGTGTGTACTTGTAACTTCATTCTCCACATAAGTTTCTTTAAAGACCCACCACATCCATGAGTGAAAATCACGGGTTTTCACGTGTTTCCCTCTCTCGCTGGTAAGAAATCTTATTTTAGCCAGGCGTGACCCCCAGGCAAATTATCCCACATTCAAAACGAGACAGAGACTTTGAAGAGCAGCCTCGTTTGCCTATGGGGGAAATTGGTTGTATGTGGGTCACACCTGGGCAGAAAAATACAAGGGACTTTGTCTTGTTGGATCTGTGTGTTCGTAACGTTTTAAAGAAACAGACTTAAGATTAAGATTAAAATGATAGCCCCGTCGACAACAAAGGCCATGTCAGGGCTGTCACCACGTTACATCTCACCACAAAGAAACCTGTAGACCCCACAAAACACGCTTTGCGTGCTTGTGGAGATCTACATTCTCCCCAACCCAGAATTGGTATTCTTGTGTTCTCTGTTTATGAAGTTCACTGTTAAGAGCCTTCTAGACCTATTATTGTTCTCTGTTAATACTAATCTCTTAATTATATGTGATTAGTGCATTAGCTCTATCCCCGTTGTGTAACGCGCACACAGAGTCCACACCCACGCGCGCGCGCACACACACACACACAGACAGACAGATTTGTACACACACACACAGACAGACAGACTAATAGTACGCAAGCCAGCTAGGCCTCCCGTGCACCCCCCCCCCCCCCCCCCCCCCAGGACTTATCATGACTGGTGTCAAAATGTTCCTTGGTATGTCCTGAACACGAAACTAAAATGTTTCCATCTAAACGTTGGGATGCACAGGAGTTACAGCCCTTGGCATAAGGGTACCCTCTAACACACTCACTTGCATCATTCAAATGTAACTTGGAAATAGCTCCTGTAAATGAGCAAGAAATCAGCTTTTGCTTATACTAGTTTTTATACTTACTTATCAGTGTGCCTGGTGGTAACTTGATCAGTCTTCTCTCATTCATTGTTTGGGTACAGTAGTGGGTGACTTTTATGTACCACTATTTTCACTGCATCGGCGGCATGTCAACTGTTGGCCACAAAACCAAAAGGCCAAAATCAACTGTTCTGATGAATCATATTATACTACAATGCCTCGTGGTAGTTTCTGACTGTACCTGGAACCACATGAGTAATGCATAAAGTCACAGTTTCACATTTATCTCCCCTACCCCCAAAATTCAGGATTTCGCCAAAGACACCAAACGACCATTTTGACAGCCTCTCAAACCCCCCAAATTGTTTGGCTTTGATGGGAGTTCATGTTCTTTATTGTCCGGAATGGTTTTATTTTTACAAGTTTAATTATGCTGGTATTCTCGTGTAACAAAATGTAGCATTAACAGTTTTTGAACAAATATGTATAGCGCAACACAACATACAGTATTCAAGGTGTCAGGAAAGCAAACATTTCTTGGTCATTTTCAAAGGCATAATTTGTCTGTATTCTCTCTTCATCAACAGTCAATGAAGCATCAAAAATTTTCACTTTCAAGCTTCATCAGAATCTTCAGAACTGGAGTCCAGTGAATCATTCAGGCCGTTTTGTAAGATGCACTCTCCATCTTCTTCATCTTCATCATCCGCATCACTGACATCATTCAGGTCATCAATGACAGCCTGAGGTAAAGTCAGCTCTTCTTCCTCCTCTGTCCACAGAGGCTCCAGCACCCCATTGTTCATTTTCCATCCATGGCCTTCTGTGGGACGGGGAATGTCTGGCACAGGCTGGTCTCCATGTTTCCAGATGGCAACCTGGAAATTGCAGCGTGAACGTGTTGCTTTAAGCTGCGCCGACATGGTGGCAAAGTAGCCAAATCTACGTTCTGACTGGCAGTGATGATCGCCTCGCCACACTTCTCTTTCAGCATGTGGTGTCTCAAGTCATCGACCTTGCTGAAACGTGCCCTTCCATAGATGCAGCAAGTGAAGGACTCCAGCTTGTCAATCATCTCTTCCTTCACTTCCCAGGTGTCCCCAAGCTGTGCTCGGTTCTGGACGAATGCTGGCTTCTGCTGAAGAACTTTCACTGCCTTCACTTTGCCTTTGCCTTTAAAGGCACTAGTTGAGTCACAGCCAGTGAAAGCATGCGGCGACAGAAGAGCAGAGCAGAATGGCTGTGTGAGTCATCTGGCAAGGTCACTTATGTCTATCAGTCGCTTGTTGTTGCCTTTACCTGTGTCAAAGAGGAGAGTCACACGATCCAGCTGAGAGGCAAAGTTCAACAGGATGAAACACACATCTGTGTCAGGACACTGCACGCGAATGTACTTGTATCCTTGCTCTTGTCCATACTTAGAGTAGAGAATGACACGTGAGTCTGTCTCCTCTTGGGTAGAAGGCAAGGAATGTAGCTCCTCTTTGTCAGTCGTTTCACCATCGGTTGATGTCAGCTTGAATGCTTTCCCTTCACAGACAAAGACTGTGTTCCTTCCCTGGTGCTTTTCAGCAAAAGAGTCCTTGCTCCAAACAGTCAGTAGCAGTTGAGTGAACTGAACTTTGTTCTCATCGTTGGCCAGGAAGGCTTTCCAATCTGCAGGTCGCTTTGTGCTATCTCCTTTCAGGATGATCTTGCCACCACACCCTCTTCTGTTTCGTTCCATCGACTTCACTGAATAGTCTTGGTACATATCTGTGCTGAACACAAAGTCAACAGATGGTGGTACCATGTCGTACAGCTTTTGGCAGATCTGGGGAAAGTTTGGAGGGACTTGCTGCATAACATGGAATGTTGCATTGCCATCGATGATCATTAAAGTTTCATGAACAGGCGGAAAGTGCGCGTCCTCAGCCTCTTTTGTCAGGTAGTGAAATGCAGTGCTCTTGTCAGTCTTTGCCATATAACCATCTGCTGTCCCCAGGCTGTAAGGAACAGGGGTCAGCTGGTAGGTCATGAGCTCTTTCAGATCCATGTTCAGATCACCAGTCTGAGACTTGACCAGGAGCTGAAAGGCAACATTTCCTTGGTGCCTGTACTCAGTCACTTTGTTCTGAGTTGACTTCAGTGTGACTTTCCTCGACATGTCTGCCATAGTTTTCAGATTGAGCTGTTTGATTGGCTGAAATAAATTTTCTTTACCTTCTAGTCTCTCAGTAATGAAGTTTTCTTTCTGACTTCTGCCTGCTGTCTCTGCACGTAGGACATCCCTTTCAATATCACCAGGAACTGTGGCACCCGATGACAGCATGATCAACTTCTCCTTTTCATGTACCTCGAATGGGTTAGTGAAGTTTTCTACTGCTGCAACTGCTCTTGACACACTCTTTTCATTGCTGGTGCCTTCTGTTGGACGAAGGTCACGGTGCTGGATGTCCATCGTCTTGTCCACAACACATCGATTCCCCGGGATGAATGATCTTGCCACACTGAATGCCCCACGCTTCAGCAGCTCTGTAGCACCTGGGTGTAAGACTTCAATGTTGGCAATGAAGAGCCCAAAGAATGAGATACCTCGCATAGTTCTGACCTCCAAAGCTGAAGAACATATCAGGCATCACCAGTAAGCACTGGGCATACAGCTCAAAGTCATTCATCTTCACAGCACGCAAGAGAGACAGCACAAGCCAGATGTGATCCATGTACGTTAGCCAGAACTGGGGAGTTTTTCCATGTTTGCCTTGTCTCACCTCTTCTCTGTACTGTTCATAGTCTCTGAAGAAGTCGTCCACACTTTTGTCTTCAAGCAGCTGCCTGACAGAGTCATGCACTGATGATACTGTTGTTGCAGCAAGCAGAGTTGTGGTTTCTTCAGACAGGACAGGAAAGTCGCTGTCAGTTCCTGCCATGTTCAGGTACTTTGCCAACATCACACGTTCCAGACATTCAAGCATAGTCTTGTGGCAGTGCAAAGCACGGTCATAATGTTTCCCTGTCTCGATGCCTTTCAAGGAACCTGAGCTGATGATCTCTGCTTCCACAAGAATGTCAGACAGACCACTTCCATTCATTTTCTTGCCTATCATTTTGAGATATGCAGAAATGAGGTGAAAGGTGCCAATGAGAATGATGTGTTTCTCGTACCTCTGAGGCTGGCTCCAGACAAGGGGATAGGCCTTCATGCATGCACCCAGATCAAGGGTGGTGATCACGTATTCTTGTCCCACTTCCTGTGTAGCACACTTTGCCTGCCTAAGGCACTCTTGGATGGTTTTGTACTCAGTGATGGGATTGAAGATAACTGGGTAGTAGTCTATTGTTGTTTTCTGTTCAGGCTTTTCTCCAGTCAATGAAATATACCCAGCCCAACCAGGGATCTCTTGTTTGGCAAAACTGCTGCGCAGACGTAACAGGATCCAGAGAAGGTTGATTCTGGTTGCTTTCTTCTGTGCTTCTTGGCCACCAGGAACAGTTTTCTCTTCAAACTGAAACTTGGGGCTTTTTCTGGTTGTGACGTAGCATTCTGGTAGTTCTTGGTGGGAAATCTCAAGATGCTGCTGTTTGGTTCGAGCTACACTTACCAGAGTGTGCTTTGTTCCACCAGACTCTCCAGAACGTTCTTGCATCACGATTCCATGGGCTGTGTGCACTGATCCCTTTCCTTCCAAAACATTCAACAGATGGTCAAAGTTGTCAAAGTCTGAGTGGAACAGAGAGGGTGTGGTGGGATTCATGACAATCTGTGTTGACAGGTAGTTTGATGACTCCTCCAGGCATTTGGCGATTGCAGCGTCCAGTTCCAAACTGAACCTGTAACTTTCCGAATGGCCGAGCCTATTCAACAGAACAGTCAGTTCTTCACTCCTGAACAGATGTCTCAGTGTCATGCAGATAAGTATGTGCTTTGGCAGCTTCCATTGTCCTCTTGTTACAGCTCTGCACATGTCTTGTCCTAGAGAGCTGACTATCCTTTGAACTTTAGCTGAGTTGTTCTCATCTTTACCAGCAAGTAGAAAGTTCAAAAATCTTTCCAGATCAGTAGGTAGAACATCATTCTGGCGTAGGAACTCATCTGATGGTGGCCATGGCAAGTCATCAGCCTCTTCGAAAGCTTCAGTGATCTTGTGTTTGAGATACAGGGCAACATCTTGAATCATATCTGCAGAGCCAAGCTCATAAGCAAGAGTTACTAATTTGTCCTTGCTGATTGCTGAACTGTACACAATGTAGGAATTGAATTTTCCTCTCTTCTTGTTGAGGCAAAAACTCAACCTATGCATGTACTTCTGGTCTTTTTCCAGTTTGCTTTTCAGTTTTTCTGCACGATAGTTTGGGTTAGCATGCTGCGTCCCTTGCAGCACAGCAATGTATACTTCCGACAGGTCAGAGAGTTTCATTATGTTTTGTCCTTGGATAATTTATCTGTCAATGACTTCACATACTTTAGCAAAGGCTTTCCTGTGTGACTCCTCGAGCTCAGTTTGTCTGCCTTTTGCCTCTTGATCTTCAGACTGCCAGTGTTGTGGATTTCTCAAGTACAGTTTTCGACAGTATGGATGATAACGAGCCTCACATGCAAATAAGTCAAAGTCTCGAATGCATCTCAAGAGGTTTTCATCTTTTTTCTTCTCAGCAACATCAGCCACTGTATACCCCCCTTCTTGATCAAACACTGTTGTTGCCTGTGTAGTCCAAGCACCATGCACGTTGATCTTCTTTCTTCCTTCTTTGTTACAGAAGATGCAGTCAGGCTTGAATATCACTTTCTCAGAGGTTTCAGAAGTACGGCCACACTTCCTAGGCTCTTCCTGTGTTGTTTCTGAAAATTTCAGACGATCTAAATGGTTGGTGAAACGCTGGTAGCAATCCCTATGATACCCATGCTCTGGCTTCAAATCTTCAGGAATCAATTTACAAGAATCCTCCATGCGATGTGGTGAATCTTCAGGTTCAGCAAGCCTCTTTCTACGAATGTCTACGAGTTTTTCAAGTCTATTCTCATTTCCTTTACAGTCTGAAAAATGATTAAACCACTCACAGTCTGAGTTACTAAAGTGTATGACACAAACTTCATCCTTTTTAGTCTTTTTCTGCGGATGAGAGGATGCACTTTCTTCACTCTTCCACTTCCGTGACGCCATGTTTCAGTTAGCTTCTGGCTGCATTACCCAGTCATCTGCAGACAGACAAAACCCTGATTAGACATTTCTTTTAACTGTGGTTGTGTCTAAATACATGTCATAAAACAATAAGACAAAAAACGTTCTGTTCTCTGTGTAATTTTCAGCCACCTGCAAAGTTCATCAAAAATCTTCATTTTGGGGGTGGGGGAAGGATATTTGCTGTTATGGCATAATGAACTGCAAACACCTCACAAAAAATATTCAGATACTAACCTGATACATAATACGTTATGAAAAACATATCAAACGAAACAATTTGCCCTTAAGATTTAGGGTAGGAAGAATGAAATCCTATCGGAACTGTGAAAATTATAGTGCCTGTTAATTATCCATCACTGTAGTCAAACTATCAATAAAGAAAGAATCCTCAGTGTACTGTGTTGTGGTATGAGAACTAACTTAAAGATTGGGATAGACAAAAAGTATTTTCTTGTTTATTTACAGGAGCTATTAAAAAGTTAAATTTGAACGGCCGTGACCAGCGCGTGTGAGGGTACCCTTACGCCAAGGGCTGTAACTCATGTGCATCCCAACTGTTTGATGGAAACATTTTAGTTTCGTGTTCAGGACACTCCAAGGAACATTTTGACACCAGTCATGATAAGTCCTGGGGGGGTGGGGGGGGGGGGGGTGCACGGGAGGCCTATCTGTATAAGCCCTCATTTATTAATTAAACGGCAACCTACAGCGACAGCTGCTTTCTGCGTAGACAGTCAGC
>CM065688.1:29500202-29502579 GCA_017654935.2 Phymorhynchus buccinoides
GACAGTGACAAAAGAGGGATCCACGCAATTAGAGTTCATCCCCACAATGGTTTTAGCAGATGAATTTACTATGATATTTGAACTTTCTGTTAGAGCAGATGATCCTAACACTCCGCCTGATGGTGTTAGTGACATCCTAATGAAAGGGATTCTCATTTCCTGGCAAAACTTGGATGTTGAAACACTGAGGTGTAGTATTGTTATTCAAAACAGTGGTGAAGAAATTAGGGCTGTGTCGACCAGTGATAAGGCTACATTAAGTGTTAATCCAAACAAAGAATTAACTTTCATCAACCTTACTAATTTAGATCTCATTGGGTTTTATTACACTGAAAGCGTTTTATCTGAAGATCTTCTCAAAATGATAACCGTAATAAAACGAGGCAATATCTATCCTTACAAAGTTCTCCCTTTTTTCAGGCTTAAAAATCAATTTTGATAAATCCCAAGTGGTATGGTTGGGAAGTAGAAAGAATTGTGGAATTAAATACATGAGATAAAAAAAATTGTTTGGGACCCTGGCACTTTCAAAATTCTTGGCATCAAATTCTCCACTAACATCGATATCATTGTACAGATCAATTTTGAGGATACACTTTTTGCAATAAAAAGGATCCTAGCTTTTTGAAAAAAAAAGAAATATCACCCCTTTTGGAAAAATCACAGTTATTAAAAGTCTAGCTTTTTCAAAAATTGTTCATTTATTGATTAACTTGGCGAATTATATTTGTTTTTGTGGAACGGTAAGCAAAGCAAAATTAAAAAACCGGAAAGGGCCATTCTTATAAATTGAAAACAAAGCTGACAACATATGAGATAAAACAACCATACTTTGAACATGAATCATTAAAACCCATATATATATACATATAAATATATGGGTTTTAATGATTCATGTTCAAAGTAAAATAGCCATTCAACAGTTGTGGTGCTTTTTAATGCTTTGAACCAGTAGAAATCAAACGGTTTTTTACATTTTTGTAACCTCTGCATCCAAATGATGCAAAATTTTAAAAGATTATTTATAGCATGACACCTGAACTATCCTCAACATTAAATCAAAGTCATAACTTTTGCAGCCTATCAGTTGCACAGCTTCAAATATAAATAACCATAAAGGAAAATTGTCTGTATGTCATGGAGTCTTAAAATATCAGATGTGCTAAAAATGTAATTGAATGTTTGAGGGTGGTTTCATAAACGTCCACACAATTCCATTGAATCACGCACGCACATGCAGGCACACACACACACACACACACACACACACGCACACACACACACGCACACGCACGCGCACGCACACGCACGCGCACGCCACACACACACACACACACACACACACACACACACACACACACAGAAAGAGGATGGGGGAGAGAAAAGCACACATTTTCCATTTAAGTAGTGAGTAACATAAGCTCTATAAAACCAGCTGAAACAGAAACATTATTTAAGTTTAGCATTGTAGTGTACATTTGATGTTTTCATTTCTGGTCATTCCTCCGCCAAGGAGCTTAAGCCTGTTTTGTCTTTCTTGGGTTGCGCACCCGTGGCGTTATGAGTTAGCAGCCTCGACCATGTGCATCAACCTTGACTTTTTTACAAAGGGGGTCGCATTTCAAAAGCCCTGGGCCCCGATGGGTTTACAGTAGAATTTTTAAAGTTTTTCTTTGTTGACATTGGTGTTTTCCTTTTGCGCTCGATTAATGAAGGTTTTTCTAAAGGCCAATGATCTATTACCCAGCGACAAGGGACCATTATATGTATTCCTAAAGAAGGTAAACCTAAAAGGTTCATTAAAAACTGGCGCCCCATCTCTTTATTGAACACCACATACAATTGCGTCTGCTTGCATAGCTAATCGTTTGAAAAGTGTTCTTCCGACTATCATACATGAGAGTCAAAGAGGTTTTTTTGAAGGGGAGATTTATTGGGGAAAATATCAGGCTTATGTATGATGTGCTATTGTATACTGAAAGGGAAAATATTCCAGGAATGTTCTTTCTGATTGAGTTTGAGAAGGCGTTCGATAACGTCTCTTGGTCATTTCTATATAAATGTCTTCAATATTGAAATTTGGCCCAGATATAATTAGATGGATTAAAACATTTTATTCTCAAATTTCTACATGTATTTCAGTAAATGGTCAATACTCTCCATGGTTCTCAATGGGGAGGGGAGTTAGGCAGGGGGACCCCGCCTCTCCCTACTTATACCTAATTTGTGCAGAGATTCTGTCAATGATTCGCTCTAATGAGCATATTAAAGGGATTAAGATTAATAACAAAGAAAAAAAAGTATTAAAAAGTTCCATTATCAAGTTGTCGAGTCGTCGTCCAAATGTACAATGTACCGTACAGTGTAAGGATGAAAA
>CM065688.1:29503079-29508079 GCA_017654935.2 Phymorhynchus buccinoides
AATTGCAGACCAATGTTAATAAGCTAACTGAGTCGGACAGGAATGAACCACATGTCTCTTAATGCCACAAAAACAAAATGTATGTATATAAAAACACACGTCAAAAGCGAAAGAAGAGGAACTCTGTGTTTCCTCCATTGTATTTCAAAGATAAAATAATTGAAGATGTTTCTCCATAAAGTGTTAGGGGTATCATTGATACGGACGTATCGTGGAGTGATCACATTAATGAACCTGGTAAGCGTATCTCTAAAAGAATTTACCAGTTATCAAAAATAAGAATTTCTTAGACCTTCATTCAAGAAAACTCTTTTTCAGCCACAAATCTTACCTCTTATAAATACGCATCCACGTTATGTGATAGTGCTAGTGAAAATAATCTAAAATACCATAACTCGCTTAACAACAAAAGGAGACTTAAAGCTTGTCCTTACTTAAGTCTACTGTTTGACAATAATTGACTATAAACAATAACATCCTGCGTTTAAAAGAAAGACCTTTTCTTAAACAAAAGCCTATGTATGTACAACATCCCGTAACGTAAACAGCCCCAAATAAAATAATAAGTTCCTTTACATAAATGAAAATCGACATACCTCATAAGCTTTCATTCCACTAAGCCCCATAAACGAATATGTTCAAATCCGGCTGACATACTCTGGGGGTAAACCAGGAACAATGCATCATTTCTTGAAAATCATGTCCATCTAAACCAGCTTTTAAAAAAAGCTTTAAAGAAGCACCTGGTTGATAAATTGTAATCTGGATTATTGGATGTATATACGGCATTGATGGTTTCTTATGTCTGGAAATATTCTTTTCTTCCTTCTTATCTTCCTTTTCCTTCTGTTTTGGGGGGGGGTCCAATTGTGTTGCGGTGTGTGGGTGGGGGAGTGGTGTGTGTCTGTGTGTGTGTGTGTGTGTGTGTGTGTGTGTGTGTGGTGTGTGTGTGTGGTGTGATGTGTGTGATGTGTGTGTGTGATGTTTGTGTGCAGTGTGTGTGTGTGTGTGTGCATATGCGCACACGCGCGCATGTGTGTATGTGAGTGTTTCCACCCCCAGCTTTCTCTCCCTCTCTCTTACTCCCTATTCCCTTCTCTCTCTTCTGTTTTGGTTTTTGTTTTTTTTGTTTTTTCTTTCATTATACTGATCATATGTTTTCTGTTTTGTGTTCCTGTAAAAAATATGTTAAGTTTTCATACATTTGTGATTGATGTGTATTTTTTTTATGAGAGCAAGATGAAAAAAGTCTTTGTCAGCTTATTCTTAACCCTCAAAAAAGATCATTTTGACCTGACTTGACTTGACTTCTTGACAGTACGGACACTTGGCTTTTTATTATATGATGTTAAATATATGTTGTGTTATATCTGTTTATTATATTGTTCTATTGTAAACGGCCTAGGGCATTAAATTGATTGGGCGTGCTAAATGTTCAAAATAATCATAATAATAATGTCTGCTTTTTCCATCACTATCACAATTAAAAACAATACACAAAAAAAACAATGACGAAAATTGTGCAAATTTAAATGGGCGATTTTAGGACTTTCCGTTATTTTCTGCAGTTTGATTCTGATCAGAAGCACATTTCGTTTATTTCACATTTTCATCCTTACACTGTACGGTACATTGTACATTTGGACGACGACTCGACAACTTGATAATGGAACTTTTTAATACTTTTCTTTCTTTGTTATTAATCTTAATCCCTTTAATATGCTCATTAGAGCGAATCATTGACAGAATCTCTGCACAAATTAGGTATAAGTAGGGAGAGGCAGGATCTCCCTGCCTGACCCCCCTCCCCATTGAGAACCATGGAGAGTATTGACCATTTACTGAAATACATGTAGAAATTTGAGATTAAAATGTTTTAATCCATCTAATTATATCTGGGCCAAATTTCAAATATTGAAGACATTTATATAGAAATGACCAAGAGACGCTATCGAACGCCTTCTCAAACTCAATCAGAAAGAACATTCCTGGAATATTTTCCCTTTCAGTATACAATAGCACATCATACATAAGCCTGATATTTTCCCCAATAAATCTCCCCTTCAAAAAAACCTCTTTGACTCTCATGTATGATAGTCAGAAGAACACTTTTCAAACGATTAGCTATGCAAGCAGACGCAATTGTATGTGGTGTTCAATAAAGAGATGGGGCGCCAGTTTTTAATGAACCTTTTAGGTTTACCTTCTTTAGGAATACATATAATGGTCCCTTGTCGCTGGGTAATAGATCATTGGCCTTTAGAAAAACCTTCATTAATCGAGCGCAAAAGTAAAACACCAATGTCAACAAAGAAAAACTTTAAAAATTCTACTGTAAACCCATCGGGGCCCAGGGCTTTTGAAATGCGACCCCCTTTGTAAAAAAGTCAAGGTTGATGCACATGGTCGAGGCTGCTAACTCATAACGCCACAGGTGCGCAAACCAAGAAAGACAAAACAGGCTTAAGCTCCTTGGCGGAGGAATGACCAGAAATGAAAACATCAAATGTACACTACAATGCTAAACTTAAATAATGTTTCTGTTTCAGCTGGTTTTATAGCGCTTATATATGTTACTCACTACTTAAATGGAAAATGTGTGCTTTTCCTCTCCCCCATCCTCTTTCTGTGTGTGTGTGTGTGTGTGTGTGTGTGTGTGTGTGTGTGTGTGTGCGTGCGTGCGTGCGTGTGCGTGCGTGTGTGTGCGTGTGTGTGTGTGCGTGCGTGCGTGTGTGTGCGTGCGTGTGTGTGTGCGTGCGTGTGTGTGTGTGTGCGTGCGTTTCGTGCGTGATTCAATGGAATTTTGTGGACGTTTATGAAACCACCCTCAAACATTCAATTACATTTTTAGCACATCTGATATTTTAAGACTCCATGACATACAGACAATTTTCCTTTATGGTTATTTATATTTGAAGCTGTGCAACTGATAGGCTGCAAAAGTTATGACTTTGATTGAATGTTGAGGATAGTTCAGGTGTCATGCTATAAATAATCTTTTAAAATTTTGCATCATTTGGATGCAGAGGTTACAAAAATGTAAAAAACCGTTTGATTTCTACTGGTTCAAAGCATTAAAAAGCACAACTGTTGAATGGCTATTTTACTTTGAACATGAATCATTAAAACCCATATATATATGGGTTTTAATGATTCATGTTCAAAGTATGGTTGTTTTATCTCATATGTTGTCACCTTTTTTTTCAATTTATAAGAATGGCCCTTTCCCGGTTTTTAATTTTGCTTTGCTTACCGTTCCACAAAAACAAATATAATTCTTTTTCCAAGGCAACAATAAAATCCTCAGGGAAGTTAATCAATAAATGAACAATTTTTGAAAAAGCTAGACTTTTAATAACTGTGATTTTTCCAAAAGGGGTGATATTTCTTTTTTTTCCAAAAAGCTAGGATCCTTTTTATTGCAAAAAGTGTATCCTCAAAATTGATCTGTACAATGATATCGATGTTAGTGGAGAATTTGATGCCAAGAATTTTGAAAGTGCCAGGGTCCCAAACAATTTTTTTTATCTCATGTATTTAATTCCACAATTCTTTCTACTTCCCAACCATACCACTTGGGATTTATCAAAATTGATTTTTAAGCCTGAAAAAAGGGAGAACTTTGTAAGGATAGATATTGCCTCGTTTTATTACGGTTATCATTTTGAGAAGATCTTCAGATAAAACGCTTTCAGTGTAATAAAACCCAATGAGATCTAAATTAGTATGGTTGATGAAAGTTAATTCTTTAAGATTGTTTGGATTAACACTTAATGTAACTTTATCACTGGTCGACACAGCCCTAATTTCTTCACCACTGTTTTGAATAACAATACTACACCTCAGTGTTTCAACATCCAAATTTTGCCAAGAAATGAGAATCCCTTTTATTAGGACGTCACTAACACCATCAGGCGGAGTGTTAGGATCATCTGCTCTAACAGAAAGTTCAAATATCATAGTAAATTCATCTGCTAAAAGCATTGTGGGGATGAACTCTAATTGCGTGGATCCCTCTTTTGTCACTGTCTTTTTTCTGTGCAGCATGTACTGTCTCTTTTTATACGGTTTGATTGCTATTTCTCTTCTGCTGTTGTTTTGCGGAATAAGACTGATATGCAACGGTCCTGAGTTAAATGATTTACGAAAGTGTTTGTTATTGTCAAAGAACGTAAACGAACTCAAAAATTCAAACTTAATTTCCCAATCAATGAATGGAAGTATGTGCCATTTGTTGTCCTTTTTCTTAACGATCTTATACTCAAAATGCCCAACATTGTCAGCCACTACATTACGCAGTTGCTCTAGTTTAGGAACCTTTTTATCACTTACTTCTGCACGTTTATAATAGCCATCTTTTGTGTACTCAAATCCATACAGTGCTCCTATTTCTCCGTTTAGATCGAAATCTTCTGTGTCTGCTAGGTCCTTCAATTCTAAAGTTGTGCATCTAACAGGATCGAGCATAACCGGTTGATCTGGTCCGCGCGACATAATTTTATTGTATTAAATTATTTTATTTCTAATAAAGCATGCAGGCTGCCACACTGAACTTCTTTTCCTTGTTGGTCAGTTATTCTGATCTTTAGTGAATGATGACGCTCGCAAATTAATTCCTTAAACTGTAAGTTTGGAAACGTTATTATTTCATAATCGCAGTATGCTGTTTTTCCTGATGGAAGAACTCTTAATACAGTAGATCCCCAACCATCAAATAACTTCTCATCTGTACTCAGGATATCTAAATGAAAATACAATAATGAATGTACAGCAAGATCAAGAGAGTTTTCCCCTTCAAAGTCGTAGTTGTTTTGTAAGATGGCAAATTTGTGGGTGACCAAACCATTAGTTAAAAAAACTGACATTTTTGCCAGTCCTCCTGCAAAGTAGTAGCCTACTATTTCTTGCTCTTTTTTGAAGATTAACGTTACTATTAAATTTCCTTCATTAAGTTTTAAAGTAATATCATACTCGCTTAGCATCTCTTTTAATGAACAATG
>CM065688.1:29510579-29523079 GCA_017654935.2 Phymorhynchus buccinoides
CAGATCCAGAAGGAAGCGGAAGAAGAAGACAAGAACATATATGTAAATGTATATTTAGTGTGTGATGCTCAGCTGAATATTGAAGACAACAGATTAAAAGACATTGTGTATTAAAATAATGGCGTTAAACTTTATGACAAAAGATCCTCATTGTTCATTAATTTGTGGGCAGACAGGGTGTGGGAAAACAATATTTGTTTTAGACTTATTACAAACAGTTTATCGTTATAATTTTGATCATATAGTAATATTTTGTACTACTTTGAAATACAACAAAGCATACAGAGAAAGAAGTTTATATGGTCAGATGATGAGGTCTATTTGGTTGATCCTGGTGACAAACTAAACGGGTGTTTGGAGCATTTTTATAAATTATTTGAAGGGACACCAACGTTGTTTGTCATTGATGACTGCTCAGCTGAAAAAGACATAGTCAAAAAAAGAAACACGTTAGCTAAATTAGCGTTCAGTGGTCGACATTTGCAGGGATTAGTGTATGAGTTATAGGTTTAGCCACAAACAAAAAGAAACCCGTCAGCTACATTAGCGTAGTGGTCGACATGCGGGGATTAGTGGTTTTAAAAGATTTTAGAAAACAATTAAAGACAGTTGTTTTGTTTTACACTAAAGACAAAAATAGTTTTGATGAATGTTTAGATGAAAATAATGTAGTTGGGACAAAAGAAGAAAGGAAGTTAATCAAACAACAACTTAAAGATCAATTGTTTTGTAAACTGGTAATAAAAACAGATTGTCCCACACAGTATAAAATGTTTGTAATTTATATTCTGTAAAACAAGTCAGTGTCTGTGAGATTATGGGTTTTTTAAAGTTCAATTGTAAGTTCGAGTAATTTACCATATAGACTTCTTTATCTTTGTTTGTCATCAATATTTCCGATTCTACTATTTTTTGTGTGTGCAAGCATTATATTCATCATTAACATTTTGTACTCCTTTGGCACACTCGCCATTTTGACTTTAGCTTGAGCTTCAGCTTCCATTTTTATCTCAGGTTTATTTTGTTAAATTACAATTAATCAAATGACTGGAACTGTGTCTGGCGGGATTATCTGCAGTTCTTCTTTAACAAAGGCCCTTTGTGGAGCTAATCGTTTTGTTGTATCAGTTTCTCTTAAATAATAAACGGCAGGCGCAGGGTCACGTGATTTAAAGCAGCTGTTGCTAATTGTCCCATATAGTTTGTGTGCAAACTTCAAAAAGTATACACAGTTAGTGGTGTTTGTGGTTTATTTGATCAAATTTATTATCATTTAACTATTAACAGTGGCATTTTAAGTTATAAAGCCATTTCAAGCCACAGTTGTACAGTGCATGGAGGGTTGGTAGTGTTTTGTGGTATAATTTGTTCATAATAGTTTGTGTGCATGTGTGTAAATCTATATGTATATAATTATGTATCTATGCGTGTGTGTGAAGACAGACCGGTAACATTGTAAAGTGCTGACTGTCTACGCAGAAAGCAGCTGTCGCTGTAGGTTGCCGTTTAATTAATAAATGAGGGCTTATACAGATAGGCCTCCCCGTGCACACCCCCCCCCCCCCCCACCCCCCCCCCCCCCCCCCCCCCCCCCCCCCCCCCCAGGACTTATCATGACTGGTGTCAAAATGTTCCTTGGAGTGTCCTGAACACGAAACTAAAATGTTTCCATCAAACAGTTGGGATGCACATGAGTTACAGCCCTTGGCGTAAGGGTACCCTCACACGCGCTGGTCACGGCCTTTCAAATTTAACTTTTTAATAGCTCCTGTAAATAAACAAGAAAATACTTTTTGTCTATCCCAATCTTTAAGTTAGTTCTCATACCACAACACAGTACACTGAGGATTCTTTCTTTATTGATAGTTTGACTACAGTGATGGATAATTAACAGGCACTATAATTTTCACAGTTCCGATAGGATTTCATTCTTCCTACCCTAAATCTTAAGGGCAAATTGTTTCGTTTGATATGTTTTTCATAACGTATTATGTATCAGGTTAGTATCTGAATAGTTTTTGTGAGGTGTTTGCAGTTCATTATGCCATAACAGCAAATATCCTTCCCCCACCCCCAAAATGAAGATTTTTGATGAACTTTGCAGGTGGCTGAAAATTACACAGAGAACAGAACGTTTTTTGTCTTATTGTTTTATGACATGTATTTAGACACAACCACAGTTAAAAGAAATGTCTAATCAGGGTTTGTCTGTCTGCAGATGACTGGGTAATGCAGCCAGAAGCTAACTGAAACATGGCGTCACGGAAGTGGAAGAGTGAAGAAAGTGCATCCTCTCATCCGCAGAAAAAGACTAAAAAGGATGAAGTTTGTGTCATACACTTTAGTAACTCAGACTGTGAGTGGTTTAATCATTTTTCAGACTGTAAAAGGAAATGAGAATAGACTTGAAAAACTCGTAGACATTCGTAGAAAGAGGCTTGCTGAACCTGAAGATTCACCACATCGCATGGAGGTTTCTTGTAAATTGATTCCTGAAGATTTGAAGCCAGAGCATGGGTATCATAGGGATTGCTACCAGCGTTTCACCAACCATTTGGATCGTCTGAAATTTTCAGAAACAACACAGGAAGAGCCTAGGAAGTGTGGCCGTACTTCTGAAACCTCTGAGAAAGTGATATTCAAGCCTGACTGCATCTTCTGTAACAAAGAAGGAAGGAAGAAGATCAACGTGCATGGTGCTTGGACTACACAGGCAACAACAGTGTTTGATCAAGAAGGGGGGTATACAGTGGCTGATGTTGCTGAGAAGAAAAAAGATGAAAACCTCTTGAGATGCATTCGAGACTTTGACTTATTTGCATGTGAGGCTCGTTATCATCCATACTGTCGAAAACTGTACTTGAGAAATCCACAACACTGGCAGTCTGAAGATCAAGAGGCAAAAGGCAGACAAACTGAGCTCGAGGAGTCACACAGGAAAGCCTTTGCTAAAGTATGTGAAGTCATTGACAGATAAATTATCCAAGGACAAAACATAATGAAACTCTCTGACCTGTCGGAAGTATACATTGCTGTGCTGCAAGGGACGCAGCATGCTAACCCAAACTATCGTGCAGAAAAACTGAAAAGCAAACTGGAAAAAGACCAGAAGTACATGCATAGGTTGAGTTTTTGCCTCAACAAGAAGAGAGGAAAATTCAATTCCTACATTGTGTACAGTTCAGCAATCAGCAAGGACAAATTAGTAACTCTTGCTTATGAGCTTGGCTCTGCAGATATGATTCAAGATGTTGCCCTGTATCTCAAACACAAGATCACTGAAGCTTTCGAAGAGGCTGATGACTTGCCATGGCCACCATCAGATGAGTTCCTACGCCAGAATGATGTTCTACCTACTGATCTGGAAAGATGTTTGAACTTTCTACTTGCTGGTAAAGATGAGAACAACTCAGCTAAAGTTCAAAGGATAGTCAGCTCTCTAGGACAAGACATGTGCAGAGCTGTAACAAGAGGACAATGGAAGCTGCCAAAGCACATACTTATCTGCATGACACTGAGACATCTGTTCAGGAGTGAAGAACTGACTGTTCTGTTGAATAGGCTCGGCCATTCGGAAAGTTACAGGTTCAGTTTGGAACTGGACGCTGCAATCGCCAAATGCCTGGAGGAGTCATCAAACTACCTGTCAACACAGATTGTCATGAATCCCACCACACCCTCTCTGTTCCACTCAGACTTTGACAACTTTGACCAGCTGTTGAATGTTTTGGAAGGAAAGGGATCAGTGCACACAGCCCATGGAATCGTGATGCAAGAACGTTCTGGAGAGTCTGGTGGAACAAAGCACACTCTGGTAAGTGTAGCTCGAACCAAACAGCAGCATCTTGAGATTTCCCACCAAGAACTACCAGAATGCTACGTCACAACCAGAAAAAGCCCCAAGTTTCAGTTTGAAGAGAAAACTGTTCCTGGTGGCCAAGAAGCACAGAAGAAAGCAACCAGAATCAACCTTCTCTGGGTCCTGTTACATCTGTGCAGCAGTTTTGCCAAACAAGAGATCCCTGGTTGGGCTGGGTATATTTCATTGACTGGAGAAAAGCCTGAACAGAAAACAACAATAGACTACTACCCAGTTATCTTCAATCCCATCACTGAGTACAAAACCATCCAAGAGTGCCTTAGGCAGGCAAAGTGTGCTACACAGGAAGTGGGACAAGAATACGTGATCACCACCCTTGATCTGGGTGCATGCATGAAGGCCTATCCCCTTGTCTGGAGCCAGCCTCAGAGGTACGAGAAACACATCATTCTCATTGGCACCTTTCACCTCATTTCTGCATATCTCAAAATGATAGGCAAGAAAATGAATGGAAGTGGTCTGTCTGACATTCTTGTGGAAGCAGAGATCATCAGCTCAGGTTCCTTGAAAGGCATCGAGACAGGGAAACATTATAACCGTGCTTTGCACTGCCACAAGACTATGCTTGAATGTCTGGAACGTGTGATGTTGGCAAAGTACCTGAACATGGCAGGAACTGACAGCGACTTTCCTGTCCTGTCTGAAGAAACCACAACTCTGCTTGCTGCAACAACAGTATCATCAGTGCATGACTCTGTCAGGCAGCTGCTTGAAGACAAAAGTGTGGACGACTTCTTCAGAGACTATGAACAGTACAGAGAAGAGGTGAGACAAGGCAAACATGGAAAAACTCCCCAGTTCTGGCTAACGTACATGGATCACATCTGGCTTGTGCTGTCTCTCTTGCGTGCTGTGAAGATGAATGACTTTGAGCTGTATGCCCAGTGCTTACTGGTGATGCCTGATATGTTCTTCAGCTTTGGAGGTCAGAACTATGCGAGGTATCTCACATTCTTTGGGCTCTTCATTGCCAACATTGAAGTCTCACACCCAGGTGCTACAGAGCTGCTGAAGCGTGGGGCATTCAGTGTGGCAAGATCATTCATCCCGGGGAATCGATGTGTTGTGGACAAGACGATGGACATCCAGCACCGTGACCTTCGTCCAACAGAAGGCACCAGCAGTGAAAAGAGTGTGTCAAGAGCAGTTGCAGCAGTAGAAAACTTCACTAACCCATTCGAGGTACATGAAAAGGAGAAGTTGATCATGCTGTCATCGGGTGCCACAGTTCCTGGTGATATTGAAAGGGATGTCCTACGTGCAGAGACAGCAGGCAGAAGTCAGAAAGAGAACTTCATTACTGAGAGACTAGAAGGTAAAGAAAATTTATTTCAGCCAATCAAACAGCTCAATCTGAAAACTATGGCAGACATGTCGAGGAAAGTCACACTGAAGTCAACTCAGAACAAAGTGACTGAGTACAGGCACCAAGGAAATGTTGCCTTTCAGCTCCTGGTCAAGTCTCAGACTGGTGATCTGAACATGGATCTGAAAGAGCTCATGACCTACCAGCTGACCCCTGTTCCTTACAGCCTGGGGACAGCAGATGGTTATATGGCAAAGACTGACAAGAGCACTGCATTTCACTACCTGACAAAAGAGGCTGAGGACGCGCACTTCCCGCCTGTTCATGAAACTTTAATGATCATCGATGGCAATGCAACATTCCATGTTATGCAGCAAGTCCCTCCAAACTTTCGCCAGATCTGCCAAAAGCTGTACGACATGGTACCACCATCTGTTGACTTTGTGTTCAGCACAGATATGTACCAAGACTATTCAGTGAAGTCGATGGAACGAAACAGAAGAGGGTGTGGTGACAAGATCATCCTGAAAGGAGATAGCACAAAGCGACCTGCAGATTGGAAAGCCTTCCTGGCCAACGATGAGAACAAAGTTCAGTTCACTCAACTGCTACTGACTGTTTGGAGCAAGGACTCTTTTGCTGAAAAGCACCAGGGAAGGAACACAGTCCTTGTCTGTGAAGGGAAAGCATTCAAGCTGACATCAACCGATGGTGAAACGACTGACAAAGAGGAGCTACATTCCTTGTCTTCTACCCAAGAGGAGACAGACTCACGTGTCATTCTCTACTCTAAGTATGGACAAGAGCAAGGATACAAGTACATTCGCGTGAAGTGTCCTGACACAGATGTGTGTTTCATCCTGTTGAACTTTGCCTCTCAGCTGGATCGTGTGACACTCCTCTTTGACACAGGTAAAGGCAACAACAAGCGACTGATAGACATAAGTGACCTTGCCAGAGGACTCACACAGCCATTCTGCTCTGCTCTTCTGTCGCCGCATGCTTTCACTGGCTGTGACTCAACTAGTGCCTTTAAAGGCAAAGGCAAAGTGAAGGCAGTGAAAGTTCTTCAGCAGAAGCCAGCATTCGTCCAGAACCTAGCACAGCTTGGGGACACCTGGGAAGTGAAGGAAGAGATGATTGACAAGCTGGAGTCCTTCACTTGCTGCATCTATGGAAGGGTACGTTTCAGCAAGGTCGATGACTTGAGACACCACATGCTGAAAGAGAAGTGTGGCGAGGAGATCATCACTGCCAGTCAGAACGTAGACTTGGCTACTTTGCCACCATGTCGGCGCAGCTTAAAGCAACACGTTCACTGCTGCAATTTCCAGGTTGCCATCTGGAAACATGGAGACCAGCCTGTGCCAGACATTCCCCGTCCCACAGAAGGCCATGGATGGAAAATGAACAATGGGGTGCTGGAGCCTCTGTGGACAGAGGAGGAAGAAGAGCTGACTTTACCTCAGTCTGTCATTGATGACCTGAATGATGTCAGTGATGTGGATGATCAAGATGAAGAAGATGGAGAGTGCATCTTAAAAAACGGCCTGAATGATTCACTGGACTCCAGTTCTGAAGATTCTGATGAAGCTTGAAAGTGAAATTTTTTGATGCTTCATTGACTGTTGATGAAGAGAGAATACAGACAAATTATGCCTTTGAAAATGACCAAGAAATGTTTGCTTTCTTGACACCTTGAATACTGTATGTTGTGTTGCGCTATACATATTTGTTCAAAGACTGTTAATGCTACATTTTGTTACACGAGAATACCAGCATAATTAAACTTGTAAGAACAAAACCATTCCGGACAATAAAGAACATGAACTCCCATCAAAGCCAAACAATTTGGGGGGTTGAGAGGCTGTCAAAATGGTCGTTTGGTGTCTTTGGCGAAATCCTGAATTTTGGGGGTAGGGGAGATAAATGTGAAACTGTGACTTTATGCATTACTCATGTGGTTCCAGGTACAGTCAGAAACTACCAAGAGGCATTGTAGTATAATATGATTCATCAGAACAGTTGATTTTGGCCTTTTGGTTTTGTGGCCAACAGTTGACATGCCGCCGATGCAGTGAAAATAGTGGTACATAAAAGTCACCCACTACTGTACCCAAACAATGAATGAGAGAAGACTGATCAAGTTACCACCAGGCACACTGATAAGTAAGTATAAAAACTAGTATAAGCAAAAGCTGATTTCTTGCTCATTTACAGGAGCTGTTTCAAGTTACATTTGAATGGTGCAAGTGAGTGTGTTAGAGGGTACCCTTATGCCAAGGGCTGTAACTCCTGTGCATCCCAACGTTTTGATGGAAACATTTTAGTTTCGTGTTCAGGACATACCAAGGAACATTTTGACACCAGTCATGATAAGTCCTGGGGGGGGGGGGGGGGGGGGGGGGGGGGGGGGGGGGGGTGCACGGGAGGCCTAGCTGGCTTGCGTACTATTAGTCTGTCTGTGTGTGTGTACAAATCTATGTGTGTGTGTACAAATCTGTCTGTCTGTGTGTGTGTACAAATCTGTGTGTGTGTGTGCGCGCGCGCGCATGGGTGTGGACTCTGTGTGCGCGTTACACAACGGGGATAGAGCTAATGCACTAATCACATATAATTAAGAGATTAGTATTAACAGAGAACAATAATAGGTCTAGAAGGCTCTTAACAGTGAACTTCATAAACAGAGAACACAAGAATACCAATTCTGGGTTGGGCAGAATGTAGATCTCCACAAGCACGCAAAGCGTGTTTTGTGGGGTCTACAGGTTTCTTTGTGGTGAGATGTAACGTGGTGACAGCCCTGACATGGCCTTTGTTGTCGACGGGGCTATCATTTTAATCTTAATCTTAAGTCTGTTTCTTTAAAACGTTACGAACACACAGATCCAACAAGACAAAGTCCCTTGTATTTTTCTGGCCAGGTGTGACCCACATACATACCAATTTCCCCCATAGGCAAACGAGGCTGCTCTTCAAAGTCTCTGTCTCGTTTTGAATGTGGGATAATTTGCATGGGGGTCACGCCTAGCTAAAATAAGATTTCTTACCAGCGAGAGAGGGAAACACGTGAAAACAGTGATTTTCACTCATGGATGTGGTGGGTCTTTAAAGAAAAACTATGTGGAGAATGAAGTTACAAGTACACACACACACACACACACACACACACACACACACACAATTGTGCTTTCCAATCAATTTTCTGAAACTATCCTTCAGATGAATGTGCTCCGAGCACCCTGGTCAGAGAGTCTTGGCGCGGTGGAGGTCGTCTGCGTGGGATAAGAGTCGAAGGAGGGATGTATGGATGGTGGTGGTGATGGTGGTGGTGGGGAATATGGACAAGAAGGGGGGGGTGCAAATCGGATTTTTGTTTTAGTGTCATTGTATTGTATTTCATAATCCAGCATTTTGTGCAATGCAACTTAGACCTACTTTATAGCGTGATAGAATTACTTCGTAATAGTCTAGGAATACTCGAGTTCAATCAATCAATCAATCAATCAATCGATTTACTGTCGTTTGTTACGATAATGACAAGGACATTTGTCCAGCAGTCGTTAGTGTCCAACACAGAACCCCAGGATTTGACTCCCTGTTGGATGTTTTTATTATGTTTTACTGTCCTTTGTTACGATAGTGACAAGGACATTTGTCCAGCAGTCGTTAGTGTCTAACACAGAACCCCAGGATTTGACTCCCTATTGGATGTTTCTATGATAAGTGCTTTCTAATTGCTCATACGTTGCCTGTAAAACCTGATTACAATTTGAAATTTCAATGAAACTCAGTTGTCAAACTCTTGAAAGTTCGTATTTCATTTTCGCCTCTCCGCGTGATATCTAACTAGTCTGTGGTAGTATATGTCGTCCTCAAGTTTAGGAAAGGCTAGCTCTCCCACGCGCAGATGTGGTGAGTGAGATATTGTCATGAAATATTTCATTTGAACGGATATTAAAGACCTGGCTGGCTGGCTGGCTGGATTAAGTCCCTTGTTTCTTTCTGGGTCTGTGTGGCCAACATTCAGACTTTCCTCGTATTCGTACGATCGAGGCTGCTCTATAAAGTGATGTCTCGTTTTCGTACATGAGGACATTTGTATGGGAGCAACACTTGGTCAAAATAAGATTTCTTACCAGCTATAAGAGGGAAAACACGTGAAAACCGTGATTTTGACACGTGACGTACTGGGTCTGTAAGAGGCTGTGATTTGAAGGATTTCTGTTTGTGTGAGTGAAACACAAAAATTCAAGAGTAGAAAAACCAGCAGCGCTGCACACAACTCATCATGCAATCCATCGCCAAGATTACCAAGAGCATGACAATCCGTCAGGTAAATAAATAAAATCAAAATTGATGCCGTTTATCTACCGTAATAAAAAAACCAAATCTATGGTAATAATAAAAGAATACAGATACATTGAATTTGGCGAGTGAAAGAGCAGTCGATTACAAACGAATAATAGGTATATAGGCCTACCGTAAAAACAGTATTTTAGCTCAGCTCAAATTGTCAAGTGATAATGAAAGTCCGTTTAACGTCTTCTGACCTGGAACAGGATAGGATGTATGAACTAATCATAGCCGTTAGGCTTTCAAATGCCCCATCTTTGATTGTATCATTTATTATGTACAAGGTTTATGGTGCACTCAGGTTTTTGATAATCACTCATCATATTCATACATCTGTTGTGACGTGACACACGCCAAAAGCGTGCGTTGTCTACTTGCCTGTAGAGGTGGGGAAAAAACCGGTTTGAACCGAAAAACCGGTGCTAAACTTTCGCGGTTCAAAAAACCGGTTCGAGTTGATGTGAACATGGTTTTTTAACTGTAAACTGAAAGTAAGTTTTTCTTAGAATAACGCATTCTTTTCGAAGAACAACAGTGATTCTCAGCGCAGATTGTGTGTTTTGTAAACCAAGAGTAGCTGTTTCTAGTTTGTGGTGGTGTATGGCTTTCACTTTGACTGAGTGTTAAGTTGAGTGTGTGTGTGTCATAAGTCACAAGGTTTTTTTTTAGTGTGTGTGTGTGTGTGTGTGTGTGTGTGTGTGTGTGTGTGTGTGTGTGTGTATGTGCACGCGTTTCGTGCGTGTGTGTGTGAATATTCTTACAAATAAATATGTGTTTGCATAGGTAAACTAGTGATGCGAGTACTGGTTAAAAAAACAACTGTTCGACAACACCGGTTCGAAGATTTTAACCGGTTTTCACCTCTACTTGCCTGCACTCGTAGTGGCCGGAGTTAGGATAGGAATCAGACTCGATCGCAACCCGATACAGAAAGGTCCTGTTTCCAGCCCGTCTCCCGCCGGCAGTGCAAGGGGCTGTAGCGTGGGTTTGGATCGGTTTTCAAGGCAAAGGTCAAGATATGTCCCCCCCCCTACATTTCTCAGCTGTCCCAGCATTTTCACACTTGCCTTTCTTACCAAACATTGAGCTGTATTTTAGGAACCTTTTCAGCTAATTATCTTTTTTTTAATAAATTTTATTCCTTTTTTTTTGCATTTTACAAATCAAATAGTCACAACACGTAACAAAACACATTAACGCTCGCACACATACTTACACACACACACACACACACACACACACACACACACACACACACACACACACACACACACACACACATTCTTATACCTGTGGTCATATCAACAACAATTCAAATTTTACATCACTTTCAACCAAAAAGTATAGTCGTACATTCAAATTAACGCAAAAGAGATAAATATGGATGCCATCGTGTGAAAAAAACCCTTCTTGTGACATTTCAAAACCAAAAATACATTTTTCAATTTCATATCTCTTTTTTGAATATGGGATAAATTGTTCACACTGTGGGTGTTTTCCTTCACATCTGCATTTATATATAAAAAAAATTGCCAATAGCAAAATAAGGTCAAACGTACTATCAGATTTGAAGCGATCACCGCATCCAAATAACACTATGCTTTCTGTTAGAAATAAGTTTACATGTTCACATTTCAAATTCACCATGTTTTCAAATGCTTTCCAAAAATTCTTTACATGTGTGCAGGCCCCAAAAATATGTTAAATGTTTTCTTTTTCATTATGACAAAAAGTACATTTATCTGAATCGGTAATGTTCATTTTTTGTAAAATCACATTAGTGCCCAAAATTCTGTGAACTAATCGCATTTGGAACCATTTTAATTTAACATCTTTTATGTTTTTTATCTTTTTGAATACTTGTTTCCAGCGCACTTCCACTCTGAGTCTGTCTCTCCATTTATTACAACATTTAGGTTCTTGTGCATCTTGAACAAGAATATCATAGTAATGCTTGGCTCCTTTCGGAGCCGAGCAAATAACCTTTTTCAACATATTAACATAATTAAGACAAACAAACAAATCCCTAACTACTGGGGTAAAAAAAATAGACAATTGGGGATGGGGATGAAGGGACTGGGGTGGGGGCGTTTGTTCAGGGTTTCATTGCTGGGATGTGGCTGAGAGCCCTGCTGATGCTGTCTCTCCTCCAGGGTCTGGGGTGTTGGTCCACTTCAGGTGGTGCATCGAAGGATGCCAGGGACGGTGCAGCGACAATGTTTTCTGGGAGGCAGTTCCACTCCGGGATCGTGCGAGGGAAAAAAGTTCCCTGACGGTATTGTGTCCTGCACGATCGGACATCGTACGCCTGCGTGTTGGTCTGGCGTCCTGTTTTCTTTTGACAGTTGGTAGCTGGCGCGTGTTTGGTTTCCATTTTCAGGAGCCCGTTCTTGTATTTGTACTTAGAGCGGCACTGAATGCGCTGGAACTGCAGGTGGGTACCACGCCTTTGCCGAGATGGAAGCGGCACCAGCTTGGCTTGCGGATTAGGGCAGTGTACAGCGCCGGTGCTGATCTTGTGCATCATGAAGAGCCTGGTCCTCTGCCGTCTGCTCTCCAGTGATTCCCAGCCCAGAATCTCGAGCGTGGTGCTCACGCACTTGATGTAGGGCCTGTACTGGTTGAGCACAACTCGTGCTGCCCTACGCTGGACCGCCTCCAACTTGCCAATGTTCTCCTCTGTGTATGGGTCTCAGACAGAGCAGGCATACTCAACCAAGGGACGCACGATCTACGAAGGCTTTGCAAGCTCGTTCCTTGATGGTGGTGCTGCAAGTGTTTTATAATTATTGCGAAATTGTATAATTATGTTTGTCATTGAATTAGACTGACAATTATTAAACTTAATTTAAAAATACGAAAAGCGTATTGCAAATCACAAGAACAACAACAAAACGTTTCCCATTCAATTAAAAACAAAAAGAAAAGATAAAGGAGTCCAAAATATAGGCCTACAAG
>CM065688.1:29525579-29529621 GCA_017654935.2 Phymorhynchus buccinoides
GTAAAGTCATGTTATGTTTGACTTATTATGTGCATGGGTTTCTTTTCAAATAAGTACATTTTAATGATGAAGTATGATTGAGGTATTTTTTTTATGTTTGTGAACTTCTCTATTTTTGAATGTTTGCTAAGATGAGTGTGAAAAGTAGGATTGGGTTTTATTTTCCCGTGTGTATGCGCTTACTTCACACATTTTGAATGTTAATAATGAGTATAGTTAATAATAATGAGGTTTCTATTTTGTTATTGATGTGTTACAAGGTATAGGGATGGTTTTTTTGCATGCTTTATATAAATTTTGTATGTGTTTATTTTTATTTTTTATTTTCTAAAACTTTTATATATGTATTTTGTCCAGAGGGTGAAAAGTGGATGTAAAAAAGCATGTGTAATATGCGCGTACTCTATTACCCTCTATAATGAGTATAAATTCAATCAATCAATCAATCAATTATCAATCTTTCAATCATCTCAAAGGGATCTATTTTGCATGCTTTATATTACTCATCCTCTCTCTTTCTTCTCTTTCTCTCTCTCTCGTATCTGTATCTCTCTTCTCAGAGGGCTGGATCAAAGCTCCTCTTGCTTACTCTACTCTCTATCTCTTTCTCTCTCTCTCAATCAATCAATCAAATCAATCAATCTCTCTCCTCTCTTCTCCTCTCTCTCTCTCTCTCTCTCTCTCTCTCTCTCTCTCTCTCTCTCTCTCCCTCTCTCTTCTCTACTCTTCATAGAAAAGCCTTACGACACGATTCAAACGTAGTTGGCCTTTCTTTTCAAGACTAACGAGATATAGGAGGGTGAAGAAAAAACGGAAACATGTCTGCCGCTCGGCGTCATTGTATTTCTGAGGGATACGTTATATACGGATGTGATATACTATTATTCTCACATCCTCACACAAAATTTGAAGGGATTCCTATCTTCTAGTTCACGAGATACAGCTTGAACAAGAAATATATAGCGCAAAGAAGGAAATTTCGGTTTTCAAGGTCAAGGTCAGCATGGCGATAATTTATGCTCGGATGTTTTCTTCTACTCTAGGGTATACAGTACCACACACAATCTGAAGCGCTTCTGTCAAGTACCAATGTGGAAAATATGGCTTAAAACCAAATTTTAGACCCCTACCACATTCAAGGCCTACCCCGATCTCCATGACCCAGGACCCTTTGACCTTGACCTTGATCGGTATGCCATCATCAGACAGGGCATAAGCCAAAGTACCTCCATGCCAAGTTTCAAGACTCTAAGGACCTACGGTGTGGAAGTTATGGTCCCTTAAAGATGTTCGATTTTCAAGGTCATACGCCAAGATCAAGGTCACGACGGCGATAATTTATGCACGGATGCCTTCCTCTCATGGTGACACACCACCACACAAAATTTGAAGCGATTCGGTCAAGCGGTTCGGGATTTATCCTTGGGACAGACAGAAGAAAAACAAGGCCTACCGATCTCCCTGACCTTGACCTTGACCTTGATCGGTATAGCATCGTCAAAAACGGTCATAAAACCCCTACATGCCAAGTTTCAAGTTAAGGCCCCTTAAAGATTTTCGGTTTTCTAGGTCGTACGCCAAGGTCAAGGTCACGACGGCAATAATTTTTGCGCGGATGCCTTCCTCTCATGGTGACACACCCACACACAAAATTTGAAGTGATTCTGTCAAGCGGTTCGGGAGATATCCTTGGGACAGAAAGAAAAAACAACAAAACAAACAAGCGAATCGGGAGATATCGTTGGGACAGACAAAAACAAACAACAAAAAAACAACAAAACTTAAGAAAACATACACGGACGAAAACATACTCCTTTTGCGATCGTAGATCGGCAAAGGGACAACAAACAAACAAACAAACCAACAACACAAAAAACCCACAAAGAAACACACAACGAACGAATTCATACTCCTTTGCGATCGTAGATCAGCAAAGGACAATAATGTATATGTTAATAATAATGTACATGACTTGCCTTACTTGACTTATTCCTGTAGACTCCTTGAGGAGCATAGGGCCTCAACAACGCCACGCCACCAGATTCTGTTCTGAGCAATCCCCCTCAGCTGGGCCCATGTCCGTCCGGCATCCCTTATTTCATTCTCCACGGATCTTCTCTAGGTCTGCTTTGGCCTTCCCACTTTCCTCTTCCCGTGCGGGTTCCAGTCCAGTGCCTGCCTGGCGACGGTGTCTACTGGTTTACGTAGGGTAGTGTGGCCTATATAACCCCACTTGCGCTTCTTCACGTCTTTTGTCAATGGCCGAAAGGCCAAAGAGGGCGTAAAACATTATTTCTTCTTCTTCACGTCTTTTTCATTGTGGCAGTGCCATAGCCGATGAGGTTTATCCGAGGCGTGGTTACTGCTGCACATATCTGTATAAAAACAAAAAGATCGAGACTTTACTGGATAAGCACTGCCTCCGGGTATTGCCTCCGAGTATTGTTCCCACCATCTTTATATTTAAAAATGCCCCACATGGCCGAAAGGCCGAAGAGGGCGTAAAAACCCTATTTTCTTCACGTCTTGGCTGATGGGAGTTCTGGCTGGTTTTCTCCCAGAGACTGGTGTTGGAGATTGTCTCGGGCCACCTGACATTCAGGATGTGACAGGCATTTGTTGACAAACGTCTGGAGCTTGTTGGTGTTGGTAACTCTCCAGGTTTCAGAACAATACAGGAGAACTGCCTTCTCGTTGGTGTTGAAGATTCTGGTCTTGTTCCTCAGGGACAGTGCTCTGGAGTTCCAGATGGGCAGCAAGGTGTTGAATGCGTGCCTGGCCTTTCCTTGTTGATCCGGCTTCTGGTGTCACTGTCTGCCCCTGCCGTCTTCGCTCCCAATGCTCCCAAGATATGTGAAAGAGTCAGTCTCCATAATAGTCTCTCCGTTCAGTTGCATTGGGAGTTCTTGCTTGTTGTTGGCTCTCATCACCACCGGTTTCTTGGTGTTGATCCTCAGGCCGGTCGTCTCTGCCTCTTCGGAGAGTCGTGTTAACTTGGCTTGAGCGTGTTGTTGTCTTTGAGAAAGGAGCCCGATGTCGATACATGAGATGTACATTTATTATCCAGGCAACCAATGAGGTGGTGACCAGGGTTCCGGAGGCTACACAGGCAGAGATGCAGGGGGCTGTGGACGTAAAGAATGTATAATATATGTTAATATATGCATGAGATGTACATTAATTATCCAGGCGACCAATGAGGTGGTGACCAGGGTTCCAGAGGCCACACAGTCAGAGATGCAGGGGGCTGTGGACGTAAAGAATGTATGATATATGTTAATATATACATGAGATGTACATTTATTATCCAGGCAACCAATGAGGTGGTGACCAGGGTTCCACGAGACCACCCAAGTCAGAGATACTGGTGGCAGGGGCCGTAAAGAATGTATAATATACCTCCATAGATACAGCACATCCCCAAGGCTGGGGCAAAGCAACCACCGAGATGCGTCACGCCACTTCCAGAGGCCACCCAGTTCCGAGATCCAGCAGGCTGGGCATGCCGCCAAAGAGGCCTTCCCCAAGTGGGCACATGACCACCGTGCTCTCCAGGCAGCAGATCGCGTTCCGCTTCCAGCAGCTCATCAAAGACAACTTTTTGACTTCTCTCTGGTGTGCGTTCCTCTGTCTGCGGCTACTTGCGTTGTGTGTGCGTGGGGGCTAGGTGCGTTGTGTGAGTGCGTGATTGTGAGTGTGAGTGCTTGATGAAGGGTGAAGAAGATGGAAGTGTTATATCTTGTTGTTCTTCGATCTGTCTTACTAATTCTGCTTCCTTTCCTGTACTTATTGAGCGCAGACTGCGTCATACTCAGCTATGCCGTTATGCGCTAACTAAGAAATAGTTAGGCCCAGTCCGATTTCGGCTGGACGAAATATTTTTGAAAGTGTTTCGTGAAAGAAAGGCAGGAAGAATGGACCGGTAATGCAGAAAGATAGTAGATTCGGCCTCCCCCTGGCAGGCCATATACATCAGCATCGGTGGAGGTCTTCAAAGCCCAGATTTAACCAAGAGATTTAACAACTATAAAAACATGGCAGG
>CM065688.1:29530121-29547621 GCA_017654935.2 Phymorhynchus buccinoides
AAGAATAACTTCCCTTTTCTAACCTTCCATAAGCACTCATACTCACAAGCACGCACGCACACAACGCACGTAGCCGAGACAGAGACACAGAGGGGGAGGGGAGAGAGGAGAGACAAAGAATCGGAGAGAGAGAGCAGTCACCATGTTGTCTTTGATGAGCTGCTGGAAGCGGAACATGATCTGCTGCCTGGTGAGCACGGTGGTCTGTGCCCACTTGGGGAAGGCCTGTTTGGCGGCATCCACAGCCCCCTGCATCTCTGACTGTGTGGCCTCTGGAACCCTGGTCACCACCTCATTGGTTGCCTGGATAATAAATGTACATCTCATGTATATATTAACATATATTATACATTCTTTACGTCCACAGCCCCCTGCATCTCTGACTGGGTGGCCTCTGGAACCCTGGTCACCACCTCATTGGTTGCCTGGATAATAGATGTGCATCTCATGTATATATTAACATATATCATACATTCTTTACGTCCACAGCCACCTGCATCTCTGACTGGGTGGCCTCTGGAACCCTGGTCACCACCTCATTGGTCGCCTGGATAATTAATGTACATCTCATGCATATATTAACATATATTATACATTCTTTACGTCCACAGCCCCCTGCATCTCTGCCTGTGTGGCCTCCGGAACCCTGGTCACCACCTCATTGGTCGCCTGGATAATAAATGTACATCTCATGTATCGACATCGAGCTCCTTTCTCAAAGACAACAACACGCTCAAGCCAAGTTAACACGACTCTCAGAAGAGGCAGAGAAGACCGGCCTGAGGATCAACACAAAGAACACGGAGGTGATGAGAGTCAACAACAAACAAGAAGTTCCAATCCAACTGACTGGAGAGACCAGACTGTTTCACGTATCTTGGGGGCATTTTGAGCAAAGACGGCGGGGCAGACAATGACATTAGAAGTCGGATCAACAAGGCCAGGCACGCATTCAACACCTTGCTGCCCATCTGGAACTCCAGAGCACTGTCCCGGAGGAACAAGACCAGGATCTTCAACACCAACGAGAAGGCAGTTCTCCTGTATTGTTCTGAAACCTGGAGAGTTACCAACACCAACAAGCTCCAGACGTTTGTCAACAAATGCCTGTCACATCCTGAATGTCAGGTGGCCCGAGACAATCTCCAACACCAGTCTCTGGGAGAAAACCAGCCAGAACTCCATCAGCCAAGACGTGAAGAAAATAGGGTTTTACGCCCTCTTCGGCCTTTCGGCCATGTGGGGCATTTGTAAATATAAAGATGGTGGGAACAATACTGGAGGCAATACCCGGAGGCAGTGCTTAACCAGTAAAGTCCCGATCTTTTTTTTAAAAAATACAGATATGTGCAGCAGTAACCACGCCTCGGATAAACCTCATCGGCTATGGCACTGCCACAATGAAAAAGACGTGAAGAAGCGCAAGTGGGGTTATATAGGGCACACTACCCTACGTAAACCAGTAGACACCGTCGCCAGGCAGGCACTGGACTGGAACCCGCACGGGAAGAGGAAAGTGGGAAGGCCAAAGCAGACCTAGAGAAGATCCGTGGAGAATGAAATAAGGGATGCCGGACGGACATGGGCCCAGCTGAGGGGGATTGCTCAGAACAGAATCTGGTGGCGTGGCGTTGTTGAGGCCCTATGCTCCTCAAGGAGTCTACAGGAATAAGTCAAGTAAGGCAAGTCATGTACATTATTATTAACATATACATTATTGTCCTTTGCTGATCTACGATCGCAAAGGAGTATGAATTCGTTCGTGTGTGTTTCTTTGTGGGGTTTTGTGTGTGTGTGTTTGTTTGTTTGTTTGTTTGTCCTTTGCCGATCTACGATCGCAAAGGAGTATGTTTTCGTCCGTGTATGTTTCTTAGTTTTGTTGTTTTTGTTGTTTGTTTTTTGTCTGTCCCAACGATATCTCCCGAATCGCTTGTTTTTGTTTGTTGTTTTTTTCTATCTGTCCCAAGGATATCTCCCGAACCGCTTGACAGAATCACTTCAAATTTTGTGTGGTGGTGTGTTCACCATGAGAGGAAGGCATCCGCGCATAAATTATCGCCGTCGTGACCTTGACCTTGGCGTACGACCTAGAAAACCGAAAATCTTTAAGGGGCCTTAACTTGAAACTTGGCATGTAGGTACTTTGGTTTATACCGTTTTGACGATGGCATACCGACCAAGGTCAAGGTCAAGGTTAGGGAGATCGGTAGGCCTTGTTTTTCTTCTGTCTGTCCCAAGGATAATTCCAGAACCGCTTGAGAGAATCGCTTCAAATTTTGTGTGGTGGCGTGTCACCATGAGAGGAAGGCATTCGTGCATAAATTATCGCCGACGTGTCCTTGACCTTGGCGTATGACCTTGAAAATCGAACATCTTTAAGGGACCATAACTTCCACACCGTTGGTCTAAGAGTCTTGAAACTTGGCGTATGACCGATCTGATGATGGCATACCGATCAAGGTCAAGGTCATGGAGATCGGTAGGCCTTGAATGTGGTAGGGGTCTAAAATTTGGTTTTAAGCCATATGTTCCACAATTTTACTTGACAGAAGCGCTTCAGATTGTGTGTGGTACTGTATCACCTAGAGAAGAAAACATCCGAGCACAAATTATCGCCATGCTGACCTTGACCTTGAAAACCGAAATTTCCTTCTTTGCGCTATATAATTCTTGTCCAAGCTGTATCTCGTGAACTAGAAGATAGAATCCCTTCAAATTTTGTGTGAGGATGTGAGAATAAGAGTATATCACATCCGTATATAACGTATCCCTCAGAAATACAATGACGCCGAGCGGCAGACATGTTTCCGTTTTTCTTCACCCTCCTATATCTCGTTAGTCTTGAAAAGAAAGGCCAACTACGTTTGAATCGTGTCGTAAGGCTTTCTATGAAGAGAGAGAGAGAGAGAGAGAGAGAGAGAGAGAGAGAGAGAGAGAGAGAGAGAGAGAGAGAGAGAGAGAGAGAGGAGAGAGAGAGAGAGAGAGAGAGAGATTGATTGATTGTTGATTGATTGATTGATTGATTGAATTTTATTTATAGAGGGTAATAGAGTAAGCAATAACATGCTTTTTTACATCCAGCCCTCTGGACAGAATACATATATAAAAGTAGAAACTGGAAAACGAAAATAAACACATACAAAGTAATATAAAGCATGCAAAAAAAAACATCCCTATATTGTAACACATCAATAACAAAATCAAACCTATTATTATTAACTATACTCATTATTAACATTCAAAATGTGTGAAGTAAGCGCATACACACGGGAAAATAAAACCCAATCCTACTTTTCACACTCATCTTTAAACATTCAAAAATAGAGAAGTGCACAAACATAAAAAAAAAAAATACCTCAATCATACTTCATCATTAAAATGTACTTATTTGAAAAGAAACCCATGCACATAATAAGTCAAACATAATATTACTTTACCTACTCATCTTAGCATGCACAATTTAAAAAATAGAGAAGTTCACAAACCATAAAAAATAACTCAATCATACTTCATCATTAAAATGTACATTGCCGTGAAAATTATGCCACATGCACATAATAATGTCAAACAGCGGCAGACTTTACCTACTCATCTTAGCATGCACACCCCAAAATTAAATACATGCACCCTATTAACATGTAAACCCATTCCTATGCATTAAGGGTGTTCCCGGTAAAGGAGGGGGTCTAATACTAAACAGTAAACAGACATTCGTACCAACACAAAATGTGCCAGAGTGGGGCTTAGAATAGAGAGAGAGAGAGAAGAGAGTCATGTCTCAGTGTTAAGAGAGAGAGCCCCACCAAGAGAGAGTGTGCATCCCAGAACATGATTTGCACTCAGTCAATACAAAAGGCTCTCCCCATTCGCATCATAACCGAAAATTCCAAAATGCTTCTTCACGTAGAGTAGATGACATTGCCGTACAAATTATGCCACGTGGGATTTTAATGTGAGCGGCAGACATGTCTACGTTTAAGGGTGTACACCCCATTGATTAAGGGTGTCTCACCCTATTAAGGGTGTACACCCACTAATTAAGGGTGTACGTCCCGGTAAAGGAGGGGGTCTAATACTAAAAGTAAAAGACATCGTAGCACAAAATGTGCCACGTGGGGCTTAAATGTCGCCGAGCGGCAGACATGTCTCAGTGTTAAGGGTGTACACCCCACCAATTAAGGGTGTGCATCCCAGAACATGATTTGCACTCAGTCAAAAAGGCTCTCCCCCTCTTTTCATAACCAAATTCCAAAATTTATCTTCACGTAAAAAACCGTAAAACTCCAAATTAAGTGATGGATTCGTTTGTTACAAAACATAGCAACAATCTCAAATCGATGCACACCCTCCAAACTTACTACACAGGTTTTTGCACACACGCACACGCCACACACACACACACACACACACACACACAACACACTTCAAGACAAAAGGTATCTCTTTGCTTATTAATTGTTTCTTTAATTAATTGATAACATTAATCCAATTATTACTTGTATACGTTCTACATAACTTGTTCGTAAGTAAATGTTGGAATGTTTTTAGTTCTTTGATTATATTTTCATAATATGCTATTCGCATATGTCCCCATCCTTTTTCCTGTTTTTGTTATGGAATATTTGCTTGTTTAATTAATTGTTTAAGCATGTCCTTTGCTTATACAACACACATCACACACTTGTTGAAAACACATGTTTTTTGACACACACACACACACACACACACACACACACACACACACACACACACACACACACACACACACACACACACACACGCTCTAAATGATTCTAGAGCTAAGAACTTAGCAATGAAAACGAAATGGTGGACCTGCCCCTGGGGCGACCCTGCCCCGTTCTCCCCCTATGCATCTATAGGCCTCAGTACTCACAGGGTTATGGACGTCGACCCATCTGTCTGTCTTGGATTCCACGAACACGTTGTTGATGAAGTGTTTGGTGGTGGGCTGGAAAACAACGACACGTGTTTCCTTTAGGCGAACACACACATACAACACACACACACACACACGCACACACACGCACACGCACACACGCGCACGCACGCACACGCACACGCACGCGCACGCACGCACGCACGCACGCACGCACACACACACACACACACACACACACACACACACACACACACACACACACACACACACACACACACACGTACACACGCACCCATATACGCGCGCGCGCACGAACACAATTTGCATCTTTATTCATGTTATTGTGGACTCGTCTTTGGCAATTAAGTTTATCAATCTTTCTGTAAGCACTTCTTTTCTTCTCACAATTGGCCCTTTTTCTGGGTCGGTTAAACTAGGGTTTTTATTGTGTTAGATACGAGTCAACATAACCAGGCGTATGCCAAATATCGGTTAGTGCCTTATTGGTACGAAGGAGGAGATCCGTGCAATCTGCCATTGAAAAAGCGAAAGCAAGACAGGGAGATAACTGCAGTTGTGGGACATCATTGACACAAACAGTGATGTCCCCTTAGCCACCGTGGAGACTGGAGAGTGCAGAACTACAATTCAACCACTCGACTTATTCGGTTCGATTCGGAGAAACAAACCAGTTAGTTTCCTTTCTTATGCGCGCGCGCGCGCGCGTGTGTGTGTGTGCACGTGTGTGTGTGCGTGTGCGTGTGCGTGTGCGTGTGTGTGTGTGTGTGTGTGTGTGTTTCATGCTAATCGCAACTGCTTATTGTATCAAACGTGAACATATCTTACCACTGACGAACTGTAGGGCCTGTCCAGAAATTGACAGATGCTCTGCACACAAGCAACGAAACTTTTCTGACCATGGAGGATATTAAGGTCGTGGTGTACATTCGGTTGTAAAAGGAAAAAAAAGAGCTACTTCCTAAAACAGCACATATTTATGTTGTAACACACACACACACACATACACACACAATCGCGCACGCGCGCACACACACACACACAGACGGGAAGAGAGAGAGAGAGAGAGAGAGAGAGAGAGAGAGAGAGAGAGAGAGAGAGAGAGAGAGAGAGAGAGAGAGAGAGAGAGAGAGAGAGAGAGAGAGAGAGACGTCATAATTCAAACAGCAAATGTTAAACCTTATTGGCAGAAAAGAATATGATACAAATTTGATGACTTGTAGGCCTATATTTTGGACTCCTTTATCTTTTCTTTTTGTTTTTAATTGAATGGGAAACGTTTTGTTGTTGTTCTTGTGATTTGCAATACGCTTTTCGTATTTTTAAATTAAGTTTAATAATTGTCAGTCTAATTCAATGACAAACATAATTATACAATTTCGCAATAATTATAAAACACTTGCAGCACCACCATCAAGGAACGAGCTTGCAAAGCCTTCGTAGATCGTGCGTCCCTTGGTTGAGTATGCCTGCTCTGTCTGAGACCCATACACAGAGGAGAACATTGGCAAGTTGGAGGCGGTCCAGCGTAGGGCAGCACGAGTTGTGCTCAACCAGTACAGGCCCTACATCAAGTGCGTGAGCACCACGCTCGAGATTCTGGGCTGGGAATCACTGGAGAGCAGACGGCAGAGGACCAGGCTCTCCATGCTGCACAAGATCAGCACCGGCGCTGTACACTGCCCTAATCCGCAAGCCAAGCTGGTGCCGCTTCCATCTCGGCAAAGGCGTGGTACCCACCTGCAGTTCCAGCGCATTCAGTGCCGCTCTAAGTACAAATACAAGAACGGGCTCCTGAAAATGGAAACCAAACACGCGCCAGCTACCAACTGTCAAAAGAAAACAGGACGCCAGACCAACACGCAGGCGTACGATGTCCGATCGTGCAGGACACAATACCGTCAGGGAACTTTTTTCCCTCGCACGATCCCGGAGTGGAACTGCCTCCCAGAAAACATTGTCGCTGCACCGTCCCTGGCATCCTTCGATGCACCACCTGAAGTGGACCAACACCCCAGACCCTGGAGGAGAGACAGCATCAGCAGGGCTCTCAGCCACATCCCAGCCATGAAACCCTGAACAAACGCCCCCACCCCAGTCCCTTCATCCCCATCCCCAATTGTCTATTTTTTTACCCCAGTAGTAAGGGATTTGTTTGTTTGTCTTAATTATGTTAATATGTTGAAAAAGGTTATTTGCTCGGCTCCGAAAGGAGCCAAGCATTACTATGATATTCTTGTTCAAGATGCACAAGAACCTAAATGTTGTAATAAATGGAGAGACAGACTCAGAGTGGAAGTGCGCTGGAAACAAGTATTCAAAAAGATAAAAAACATAAAAGATGTTAAATTAAAATGGTTCCAAATGCGATTAGTTCACAGAATTTTGGGCACTAATGTGATTTTGCAAAAAATGAACATTACCGATTCAGATAAATGTACTTTTTGTCATAATGAAAAAGAAAACATTCAACATATTTTTGGGCCTGCACACATGTAAAGAATTTTTGGAAAGCATTTGAAAACATGGTGAATTTGAAATGTGAACATGTAAACTTATTTCTAACAGAAAGCATAGTGTTATTTGGATGCGGTGATCGCTTCAAATCTGATAGTACGTTTGACCTTATTTTGCTATTGGCAATTTTTTTTATATATAAATGCAGATGTGAAGGAAAACACCCACAGTGTGAACAATTTATCCCATATTCAAAAAAGAGATATGAAATTGAAAAATGTATTTTTGGTTTTGAAATGTCACAAGAAGTTTTTTTCACACGATGGCATCCATATTTATCTCTTTTGCGTTAATTTGAATGTACGACTATACTTTTTGGTTGAAAGTGATGTAAAATTTGAATTGTTGTTGATATGACCACAGGTATAAGAATGTGTGTGTGTGTGTGTGTGTGTGTGTGTGTGTGTGTGTGTGTGTGTGTGTGTGTGTGTGTAAGTATGTGTGCGAGCGTTAATGTGTTTTGTTACGTGTTGTGACTATTTGATTTGTAAAATGCAAAAAAAAGGAATAAAATTTATTAAAAAAAAGATAATTAGCTGAAAAGGTTCCTAAAATACAGCTCAATGTTTGGTAAGAAAGGCAAGTGTGAAAATGCTGGGACAGCTGAGAAATGTAGGGGGGGGGACATATCTTGACCTTTGCCTTGAAAACCGATCCAAACCCACGCTACAGCCCCTTGCACTGCCGGCGGGAGACGGGCTGGAAACAGGACCTTTCTGTATCGGGTTGCGATCGAGTCTGATTCCTATCCTAACTCCGGCCACTACGAGTGCAGGCAAGTAGAGGTGAAAACCGGTTAAAATCTTCGAACCGGTGTTGTCGAACAGTTGTTTTTTTAACCAGTACTCGCATCACTAGGTACCTATGCAAACACATTTATTTGTAAGAATATTCACACACACGCACGAACGCGTGCACATACACACACACACACACACACACACACACACACACACACACACACACAATAAAAAAAACCTTGTGACTTATGACACACACACACTCAACTTAAGACTCAGTCAAAGTGAAAGCCATACACCACCACAAACTAGAAACAGCTACTCTTGGTTTACAAAACACACAATCTGCGCTGAGAATCACTGTTGTTCTTCGAAAAGAATGCGTTATTCTAAGAAAAAAACTTACTTTCAGTTTACAGTTAAAAAACCATGTCACATCAAACGAACCGGTTTTTTGAACCGCGAAAGTTTAGCATCGGTTTTTCGGTTCAAACCGGTTTTTTCCCCACCTCTACAGGCAAGTAGACAACGCACGCTTTTGGCGTGTGTCACGTCACAACAGATGTATGAATATGATGAGTGATTATCAAAAACCTGAGTGCACCATAAACCTTGTACATAATAAATGATACAATCAAAGATGGGGCATTTGAAAGCCTAACGGCTATGATTAGTTCATACATCCTATCCTGTTCCAGGTCAGAAGACGTTAAACGGACTTTCATTATCACTTGACAATTTGAGCTGAGCTAAAATACTGTTTTTACGGTAGGCCTATATACCTATATTCGTTTGTAATCGACTGCTCTTTCACTCGCCAAATTCAATGTATCTGTATTCTTTTATTATTACCATAGATTTGGTTTTTTTATTACGGTAGATAAACGGCATCAATTTTGATTTTATTTATTTACCTGACGGATTGTCATGCTCTTGGTAATCTTGGCGATGGATTGCATGATGAGTTGTGTGCAGCGCTGCTGGTTTTTCTACTCTTGAATTTTTGTGTTTCACTCACACAAACAGAAATCCTTCAAATCACAGCCTCTTACAGACCCAGTACGTCACGTGTCAAAATCACGGTTTTCACGTGTTTTCCCTCTTATAGCTGGTAATAAATCTTATTTTGACCAAGTGTTGCTCCCATACAAATGTCCTCATGTACGAAAACGAGACATCACTTTATAGAGCAGCCTCGATCGTACGAATACGAGGAAAGTCTGAATGTTGGCCACACAGACCCAGAAAGAAACAAGGGACTTAATCCAGCCAGCCAGCCAGCCAGGTCTTTAATATCCGTTCAAATGAAATATTTCATGACAATATCTCACTCACCACATCTGCGCGTGGGAGAGCTAGCCTTTCCTAAACTTGAGGACGACATATACTACCACAGACTAGTTAGATATCACGCGGAGAGGCGAAAATGAAATACGAACTTTCAAGAGTTTGACAACTGAGTTTCATTGAAATTTCAAATTGTAATCAGGTTTTACAGGCAACGTATGAGCAATTAGAAAGCACTTATCATAGAAACATCCAATAGGGAGTCAAATCCTGGGGTTCTGTGTTAGACACTAACGACTGCTGGACAAATGTCCTTGTCACTATCGTAACAAAGGACAGTAAAACATAATAAAAACATCCAACAGGGAGTCAAATCCTGGGGTTCTGTGTTGGACACTAACGACTGCTGGACAAATGTCCTTGTCATTATCGTAACAAACGACAGTAAATCGATTGATTGATTGATTGATTGATTGAACTCGAGTATTCCTAGACTATTACGAAGTAATTCTATCACGCTATAAAGTTCTTTTCTTTGAAGGTCTAAGTTGCATTGCACAAAATGCTGGATTATGAAATACAATACAATGACACTAAAACAAAAATCCGATTGCCCCCCGCCCCCCCCCCTTCTTGTCCATATTCCCCACCACCACCATCACCACCACCATCCATACATCCCTCCTTCGACTCTTATCCCACGCAGACGACCTCCACCGCGCCAAGACTCTCTGACCAGGGTGCTCGGAGCACATTCATCTGAAGGATAGTTCAGAAAATTGATTGGTGTGTGTGTGTGTGTGTGTGTGTGTGTGTGTGTGTGTGTACTTGTAACTTCATTCTCCACATAAGTTTCTTTAAAGACCCACCACATCCATGAGTGAAAATCACTGTTTTCACGTGTTTCCCTCTCTCGCTGGTAAGAAATCTTATTTTAGCCAGGCGTGACCCCCATGCAAATTATCCCACATTCAAAACGAGACAGAGACTTTGAAGAGCAGCCTCGTTTGCCTATGGGGGAAATTGGTATGTATGTGGGTCACACCTGGCCAGAAAAATACAAGGGACTTTGTCTTGTTGGATCTGTGTGTTCGTAACGTTTTAAAGAAACAGACTTAAGATTAAGATTAAAATGATAGCCCCGTCGACAACAAAGGCCATGTCAGGGCTGTCACCACGTTACATCTCACCACAAAGAAACCTGTAGACCCCACAAAACACGCTTTGCGTGCTTGTGGAGATCTACATTCTCCCCAACCCAGAATTGGTATTCTTGTGTTCTCTGTTTATGAAGTTCACTGTTAAGAGCCTTCTAGACCTATTATTGTTCTCTGTTAATACTAATCTCTTAATTATATGTGATTAGTGCATTAGCTCTATCCCCGTTGTGTAACGCGCACACAGAGTCCACACCCACGCGCGCGCGCGCACACACACACACAGATTTGTACACACACACAGACAGACAGATTTGTACACACACACATAGATTTGTACACACACACAGACAGACTAATAGTACGCAAGCCAGCTAGGCCTCCCGTGCACCCCCCCCCCCCCCCCCAGGACTTATCATGACTGGTGTCAAAATGTTCCTTGGTATGTCCTGAACACGAAACTAAAATGTTTCCATCTAAACGTTGGGATGCACAGGAGTTACAGCCCTTGGCATAAGGGTACCCTCTAACACACTCACTTGCACCATTCAAATGTAACTTGAAATAGCTCCTGTAAATGAGCAAGAAATCAGCTTTTGCTTATACTAGTTTTTATACTTACTTATCAGTGTGCCTGGTGGTAACTTGATCAGTCTTCTCTCATTCATTGTTTGGGTACAGTAGTGGGTGACTTTTATGTACCACTATTTTCACTGCATCGGCGGCATGTCAACTGTTGGCCACAAAACCAAAAGGCCAAAATCAACTGTTCTGATGAATCATATTATACTACAATGCCTCTTGGTAGTTTCTGACTGTACCTGGAACCACATGAGTAATGCATAAAGTCACAGTTTCACATTTATCTCCCCTACCCCCAAAATTCAGGATTTCGCCAAAGACACCAAACGACCATTTTGACAGCCTCTCAACCCCCCAAATTGTTTGGCTTTGATGGGAGTTCATGTTCGTTATTGTCCGGAATGGTGTTGTTCTTACAAGTTTAATTATGCTGGTATTCTCGTGTAACAAAATGTAGCATTAACAGTTTTTGAACAAATATGTATAGCGCAACACAACATACAGTATTCAAGGTGTCAAGAAAGCAAACATTTCTTGGTCATTTTCAAAGGCATAATTTGTCTGTATTCTCTCTTCATCAACAGTCAATGAAGCATCAAAAAATTTCACTTTCAAGCTTCATCAGAATCTTCAGAACTGGAGTCCAGTGAATCATTCAGGCCGTTTTTTAAGATGCACTCTCCATCTTCTTCATCTTGATCATCCACATCACTGACATCATTCAGGTCATCAATGACAGACTGAGGTAAAGTCAGCTCTTCTTCCTCCTCTGTCCACAGAGGCTCCAGCACCCCATTGTTCATTTTCCATCCATGGCCTTCTGTGGGACGGGGAATGTCTGGCACAGGCTGGTCTCCATGTTTCCAGATGGCAACCTGGAAATTGCAGCGGTGAACGTGTTGCTTTAAGCTGCGCCGACATGGTGGCAAAGTAGCCAAGTCTACGTTCTGACTGGCAGTGATGATCTCCTCGCCACACTTCTCTTTCAGCATGTGGTGTCTCAAGTCATCGACCTTGCTGAAACGTACCCTTCCATAGATGCAGCAAGTGAAGGACTCCAGCTTGTCAATCATCTCTTCCTTCACTTCCCAGGTGTCCCCAAGCTGTGCTAGGTTCTGGACGAATGCTGGCTTCTGCTGAAGAACTTTCACTGCCTTCACTTTGCCTTTGCCTTTAAAGGCACTAGTTGAGTCACAGCCAGTGAAAGCATGCGGCGACAGAAGAGCAGAGCAGAATGGCTGTGTGAGTCCTCTGGCAAGGTCACTTATGTCTATCAGTCGCTTGTTGTTGCCTTTACCTGTGTCAAAGAGGAGTGTCACACGATCCAGCTGAGAGGCAAAGTTCAACAGGATGAAACACACATCTGTGTCAGGACACTTCACGCGAATGTACTTGTATCCTTGCTCTTGTCCATACTTAGAGTAGAGAATGACACGTGAGTCTGTCTCCTCTTGGGTAGAAGACAAGGAATGTAGCTCCTCTTTGTCAGTCGTTTCACCATCGGTTGATGTCAGCTTGAATGCTTTCCCTTCACAGACAAGGACTGTGTTCCTTCCCTGGTGCTTTTCAGCAAAAGAGTCCTTGCTCCAAACAGTCAGTAGCAGTTGAGTGAACTGAACTTTGTTCTCATCGTTGGCCAGGAAGGCTTTCCAATCTGCAGGTCGCTTTGTGCTATCTCCTTTCAGGATGATCTTGTCACCACACCCTCTTCTGTTTCGTTCCATCGACTTCACTGAATAGTCTTGGTACATATCTGTGCTGAACACAAAGTCAACAGATGGTGGTACCATGTCGTACAGCTTTTGGCAGATCTGGCGAAAGTTTGGAGGGACTTGCTGCATAACATGGAATGTTGCATTGCCATCGATGATCATTAAAGTTTCATGAACAGGCGGGAAGTGCGCGTCCTCAGCCTCTTTTGTCAGGTAGTGAAATGCAGTGCTCTTGTCAGTCTTTGCCATATAACCATCTGCTGTCCCCAGGCTGTAAGGAACAGGGGTCAGCTGGTAGGTCATGAGCTCTTTCAGATCCATGTTCAGATCACCAGTCTGAGACTTGACCAGGAGCTGAAAGGCAACATTTCCTTGGTGCCTGTACTCAGTCACTTTGTTCTGAGTTGACTTCAGTGTGACTTTCCTCGACATGTCTGCCATAGTTTTCAGATTGAGCTGTTTGATTGGCTGAAATAAATTTTCTTTACCTTCTAGTCTCTCAGTAATGAAGTTCTCTTTCTGACTTCTGCCTGCTGTCTCTGCACGTAGGACATCCCTTTCAATATCACCAGGAACTGTGGCACCCGATGACAGCATGATCAACTTCTCCTTTTCATGTACCTCGAATGGGTTAGTGAAGTTTTCTACTGCTGCAACTGCTCTTGACACACTCTTTTCACTGCTGGTGCCTTCTGTTGGACGAAGGTCACGGTGCTGGATGTCCATCGTCTTGTCCACAACACATCGATTCCCCGGGATGAATGATCTTGCCACACTGAATGCCCCACGCTTCAGCAGCTCTGTAGCACCTGGGTGTGAGACTTCAATGTTGGCAATGAAGAGCCCAAAGAATGTGAGATACCTCGCATAGTTCTGACCTCCAAAGCTGAAGAACATATCAGGCATCACCAGTAAGCACTGGGCATACAGCTCAAAGTCATTCATCTTCACAGCACGCAAGAGAGACAGCACAAGCCAGATGTGATCCATGTACGTTAGCCAGAACTGGGGAGTTTTTCCATGTTTGCCTTGTCTCACCTCTTCTCTGTACTGTTCATAGTCTCTGAAGAAGTCGTCCACACTTTTGTCTTCAAGCAGCTGCCTGACAGAGTCATGCACTGATGATACTGTTGTTGCAGCAAGCAGAGTTGTGGTTTCTTCAGACAGGACAGGAAAGTCGCTGTCAGTTCCTGCCATGTTCAGGTACTTTGCCAACATCACACGTTCCAGACATTCAAGCATAGTCTTGTGGCAGTGCAAAGCACGGTTATAATGTTTCCCTGTCTCGATGCCTTTCAAGGAACCTGAGCTGATGATCTCTGCTTCCACAAGAATGTCAGACAGACCACTTCCATTCATTTTCTTGCCTATCATTTTGAGATATGCAGAAATGAGGTGAAAGGTGCCAATGAGAATGATGTGTTTCTCGTACCTCTGAGGCTGGCTCCAGACAAGGGGATAGGCCTTCATGCATGCACCCAGATCAAGGGTGGTGATCACGTATTCTTGTCCCACTTCCTGTGTAGCACACTTTGCCTGCCTAAGGCACTCTTGGATGGTTTTGTACTCAGTGATGGGATTGAAGATAACTGGGTAGTAGTCTATTGTTGTTTTCTGTTCAGGCTTTTCTCCAGTCAATGAAATATACCCAGCCCAACCAGGGATCTCTTGTTTGGCAAAACTGCTGCACAGATGTAACAGGACCCAGAGAAGGTTGATTCTGGTTGCTTTCTTCTGTGCTTCTTGGCCACCAGGAACAGTTTTCTCTTCAAACTGAAACTTGGGGCTTTTTCGGGTTGTGACGTAGCATTCTGGTAGTTCTTGGTGGGAAATCTCAAGATGCTGCTGTTTGGTTCGAGCTACACTTACCAGAGTGTGCTTTGTTCCACCAGACTCTCCAGAACGTTCTTGCATCACGATTCCATGGGCTGTGTGCACTGATCCCTTTCCTTCCAAAACATTCAACAGCTGGTCAAAGTTGTCAAAGTCTGAGTGGAACAGAGAGGGTGTGGTGGGATTCATGACAATCTGTGTTGACAGGTAGTTTGATGACTCCTCCAGGCATTTGGCGATTGCAGCGTCCAGTTCCAAACTGAACCTGTAACTTTCCGAATGGCCGAGCCTATTCAACAGAACAGTCAGTTCTTCACTCCTGAACAGATGTCTCAGTGTCATGCAGATAAGTATGTGCTTTGGCAGCTTCCATTGTCCTCTTGTTACAGCTCTGCACATGTCTTGTCCTAGAGAGCTGACTATCCTTTGAACTTTAGCTGAGTTGTTCTCATCTTTACCAGCAAGTAGAAAGTTCAAAAATCTTTCCAGATCAGTAGGTAGAACATCATTCTGGCGTAGGAACTCATCTGATGGTGGCCATGGCAAGTCATCAGCCTCTTCGAAAGCTTCAGTGATCTTGTGTTTGAGATACAGGGCAACATCTTGAATCATATCTGCAGAGCCAAGCTCATAAGCAAGAGTTACTAATTTGTCCTTGCTGATTGCTGAACTGTACACAATGTAGGAATTGAATTTTCCTCTCTTCTTGTTGAGGCAAAAACTCAACCTATGCATGTACTTCTGGTCTTTTTCCAGTTTGCTTTTCAGTTTTTCTGCACGATAGTTTGGGTTAGCATGCTGCGTCCCTTGCAGCACAGCAATGTATACTTCCGACAGGTCAGAGAGTTTCATTATGTTTTGTCCTTGGATAATTTATCTGTCAATGACTTCACATACTTTAGCAAAGGCTTTCCTGTGTGACTCCTCGAGCTCAGTTTGTCTGCCTTTTGCCTCTTGATCTTCAGACTGCCAGTGTTGTGGATTTCTCAAGTACAGTTTTCGACAGTATGGATGATAACGAGCCTCACATGCAAATAAGTCAAAGTCTCGAATGCATCTCAAGAGGTTTTCATCTTTTTTCTTCTCAGCAACATCAGCCACTGTATACCCCCCTTCTTGATCAAACACTGTTGTTGCCTGTGTAGTCCAAGCACCATGCACGTTGATCTTCTTCCTTCCTTCTTTGTTACAGAAGATGCAGTCAGGCTTGAATATCACTTTCTCAGAGGTTTCAGAAGTACGGCCACACTTCCTAGGCTCTTCCTGTGTTGTTTCTGAAAATTTCAGACGATCCAAATGGTTGGTGAAACGCTGGTAGCAATCCCTATGATACCCATGCTCTGGCTTCAAATCTTCAGGAATCAATTTACAAGAAACCTCCATGCGATGTGGTGAATCTTCAGGTTCAGCAAGCCTCTTTCTACGAATGTCTACGAGTTTTTCAAGTCTATTCTCATTTCCTTTTACAGTCTGAAAAATGATTAAACCACTCACAGTCTGAGTTACTAAAGTGTATGACACAAACTTCATCCTTTTTAGTCTTTTTCTGCGGATGAGAGGATGCACTTTCTTCACTCTTCCACTTCCGTGACGCCATGTTTCAGTTAGCTTCTGGCTGCATTACCCAGTCATCTGCAGACAGACAAAACCCTGATTAGACATTTCTTTTAACTGTGGTTGTGTCTAAATACATGTCATAAAACAATAAGACAAAAAACGTTCTGTTCTCTGTGTAATTTTCAGCCACCTGCAAAGTTCATCAAAAATCTTCATTTTGGGGGTGGGGGAAGGATATTTGCTGTTATGGCATAATGAACTGCAAACACCTCACAAAAACTATTCAGATACTAACCTGATACATAATACGTTATGAAAAACATATCAAACGAAACAATTTGCCCTTAAGATTTAGGGTAGGAAGAATGAAATCCTATCGGAACTGTGAAAATTATAGTGCCTGTTAATTATCCATCACTGTAGTCAAACTATCAATAAAGAAAGAATCCTCAGTGTACTGTGTTGTGGTATGAGAACTAACTTAAAGATTGGGATAGACAAAAAGTATTTTCTTGTTTATTTACAGGAGCTATTAAAAAGTTAAATTTGAAAGGCCGTGACCAGCGCGTGTGAGGGTACCCTTACGCCAAGGGCTGTAACTCATGTGCATCCCAACTGTTTGATGGAAACATTTTAGTTTCGTGTTCAGGACACTCCAAGGAACATTTTGACACCAGTCATGATAAGTCCTGGGGGGTGGGGGGGGGGGGGGGGGGGGGGTGCACGGGAGGCCTATCTGTATAAGCCCTCATTTATTAATTAAACGGCAACCTACAGCGACAGCTGCTTTCTGCGTAGACAGTCAGCACTTTACAATGTTACCGGTCTGTCTTCACACACACGCATAGATACATAATTATATACATATAGATTTACACACATGCACACAAACTATTATGAACAAATTATACCACAAAACACTACCAACCCTCCATGCACTGTACAACTGTGGCTTGAAATGGCTTTATATGCCACTTAAAATGCCACTGTTAATAGTTAAATGATTTGATCAAATAAACCACAAACACCACTAACTGTGTATACTTTTTGAAGTTTGCACACAAACTATATGGGACAATTAGCAACAGCTGCTTTAAATCACGTGACCCTGCGCCTGCCGTTTATTATTTAAGAGAAACTGATACAACAAAACGATTAGCTCCACAAAGGGCCTTTGTTAAAGAAGAACTGCAGATA
>CM065688.1:29552621-29569756 GCA_017654935.2 Phymorhynchus buccinoides
ACTTTTTGCAATAAAAAGGATCCTAGCTTTTTGAAAAAAAAAGAAATATCACCCCTTTTGGAAAAATCACAGTTATTAAAAGTCTAGCTTTTTCAAAAATTGTTCATTTATTGATTAACTTGGCGAATTATATTTGTTTTTGTGGAACGGTAAGCAAAGCAAAATTAAAAAACCGGAAAGGGCCATTCTTATAAATTGAAAACAAAGCTGACAACATATGAGATAAAACAACCATACTTTGAACATGAATCATTAAAACCCATATATATATACATATAAATATATGGGTTTTAATGATTCATGTTCAAAGTAAAATAGCCATTCAACAGTTGTGGTGCTTTTTAATGCTTTGAACCAGTAGAAATCAAACGGTTTTTTACATTTTTGTAACCTCTGCATCCAAATGATGCAAAATTTTAAAAGATTATTTATAGCATGACACCTGAACTATCCTCAACATTAAATCAAAGTCATAACTTTTGCAGCCTATCAGTTGCACAGGTTCAAATATAAATAACCATAAAGGAAAATTGTCTGTATGTCATGGAGTCTTAAAATATCAGATGTGCTAAAAATGTAATTGAATGTTTGAGGGTGGTTTCATAAACGTCCACAAAATTCCATTGAAACATGCAGGCACACGCACACACACACACACACACACGCACACGCACACGCACACACACACACACACACACACACACACACACACACACACACACACACAGGAAAGAGGATGGGGGAGAGAAAAGCACACATTTTCCATTTAAGTAGTGAGTAACATAAGCTCTATAAAACCAGCTGAAACAGAAACATTATTTAAGTTTAGCATTGTAGTGTACATTTGATGTTTTCATTTCTGGTCATTCCTCCGCCAAGGAGCTTAAGCCTGTTTTGTCTTTCTTGGTTTGCGCACCTGTGGCGTTATGAGTTAGCAGCCTCGACCATGTGCATCAACCTTGACTTTTTTACAAAGGGGGTCGCATTTCAAAAGCCCTGGGCCCCGATGGGTTTACAGTAGAATTTTTAAAGTTTTTCTTTGTTGACATTGGTGTTTTCCCTTTGCGCTCGATTAATGAAGGTTTTTCTAAAGGCCAATGATCTATTACCCAGCGACAAGGGACCATTATATGTATTCCTAAAGAAGGTAAACCTAAAAGGTTCATTAAAAACTGGCGCCCCATCTCTTTATTGAACACCACATACAATTGCGTCTGCTTGCATAGCTAATCGTTTGAAAAGTGTTCTTCCGACTATCATACATGAGAGTCAAAGAGGTTTTTTTGAAGGGGAGATTTATTGGGGAAAATATCAGGCTTATGTATGATGTGCTATTGTATACTGAAAGGGAAAATATTCCAGGAATGTTCTTTCTGATTGAGTTTGAGAAGGCGTTCGATAGCGTCTCTTGGTCATTTCTATATAAATGTCTTCAATATTTGAAATTTGGCCCAGATATAATTAGATGGATTAAAACATTTTATTCTCAAATTTCTACATGTATTTCAGTAAATGGTCAATACTCTCCATGGTTCTCAATGGGGAGGGGGGTCAGGCAGGGAGATCCTGCCTCTCCCTACTTATACCTAATTTGTGCAGAGATTCTGTCAATGATTCGCTCTAATGAGCATATTAAAGGGATTAAGATTAATAACAAAGAAAGAAAAGTATTAAAAAGTTCCATTATCAAGTTGTCGAGTCGTCGTCCAAATGTACAATGTACCGTACAGTGTAAGGATGAAAATGTGAAATAAACGAAATGTGCTTCTGATCAGAATCAAACTGCAGAAAATAACGGAAAGTCCTAAAATCGCCCATTTAAATTTGCACAATTTTCGTCATTGTTTTTTTTGTGTATTGTTTTTAATTGTGATAGTGATGGAAAAAGCAGACATTATTATTATGATTATTTTGAACATTTAGCACGCCCAATCAATTTAATGCCCTAGGCCGTTTACAATAGAACAATATAATAAACAGATATAACACAACATATATTTAACATCATATAATAAAAAGCCAAGTGTCCGTCTGTCAAGTCAAGTCAAGTCAAGTCAAAATCATCTTTATTGAGGGTTAAAGAATAAGCTAACAAAGCTTTTTTTCATCCTGCCCTCATAAAAAAAAATACACATCAATCAAAAATCAATGAACTTAACATATTTACAGGAACACAAAACAGAAAACATTATGATCAGTATAATGAAAGAAAAACAACAACAACAAAGAACCAAACAGAAGAGAGAGAAGGGAATAGGGAGGAAGAGAGAGGGAGAGAAAGCTGGGGGAGGAAACACTCACATACACACATGCGCGCGTGTGCGCATATACACACACACACACACATACGCTCACTCACACACACACACACTCACTCACACACACACACACACACACACACACACACACACACACACACACACACACACACACACACACACACACACACACACACACACACCTGCACACACAATTGGAAAACAAAACAAAAAACAGAAGGAAAGGGAAGATAGAAGGAAGAAAAGAATATTTTCAGACATAAGAACAATCAATGCGTATATACATCTCAATAATGCCAGATTACAATTTATCAACCAGGTGCTTCTTTAAAGCTTTTTTAAAAGCTGGTTTAGATGGACATGATTTCAAGAATGATGGCAAGTTGTTCCATGTGTTTCCCCCAGAGTATGTCAAGCCGGATTTGAACAGATCGTTATGGGGCTTAGTGAATGAAAGCTTATGAGTATGTCGATTTTCATTTAATGTAAAGGAACTTATTATTTTATTTGGGGCTGTTCCGTTTACGATGTTGTACATACATAGGCATTTGTTTAAGAAAAGTCTTTCTTTAAACGGAAGGATGTTTAGTTGTTTATAGTCAATTATTGTCAAACTAGTAGACTTAAGTAGGACAAGCTTTAAAGCTCTTTTGTGTAAGCGAGTTATGTATTTTAGATTATTTTCACTAGCACTATCCCATAACGTGGATGCGTAATTTATAAGAGGTAAGATGTGTGCATGAAAAAAGAGTTTTCTTGAATGAAGGTCTAAGAAATTCTTTATTTTTGATAACTGGTAAATTCTTTTAGAGATACGCTTACCGAGGTAATTAATGTGATCACTCCACGATACGTCCTTATCAATGATAACCCCTAACACTTTATGGGAGGAAACTTCTTCAATTATTTTATCTTTGACATACAATGGAGGAAACACAGAGTTCATCTTCTTTCGCTTTTGACGTGTGGTTATATACATACATTTTGTTTTTTGTGCATTAAGAGACATGTGGTTCAATTCTGTCCACTCAGTTAGCTTATTAACATTGGTCTGCAGATTGTCTACTAATTCAAAAGGACTGGCACTGTTAGATTGCAATGAAGTGTCATCAGCAAACATTTCACAACAGCATTTAATGTACAAAGGCAAGTCGTTAATGTAGATTGAAAATAGAAGTGGCCCCAAGACTGATCCCTGGGGAACACCAAACTTTATCGGGAGTAACTTTGACCTTACAGAATTGATTTCAACCAGCTGTTGTCGATCAGTAAGAAACGACGCAATGAAACACAAAGCACTGCTAGATATGTTGTAATGAGTAGGTTTTTTTAATTAAAAGTGAATGGTTGATAACATCAAACGCTTTAGCAAAATCTATGAATAAAGCACCTGTAAATTCGTCTGTGTGACTGTGTGTCTGAAACCTTATAAATCCGCCGTTTTTCGACCGAATCGCTTCAAATTTGCTGTGAGCCCTAACGGGGCGATGGCAACGGCAACCGAGGCGGCCGTGTCATTTGCGCGGTTTGGCAAATGCGCGAAACGCGTATCTGCCGGCCTCTCGGCGCCTGTATCTCCAGTATTTCTGGACAGATTGCCTTCACATTTGGTAGGTACATGACCGGGGACGGTGACTATCGATGTGCCAAACCGGAAGCGAATCGATTGATAAACGCGCGCGATATACGCCGCTTCACCTTTTCACAAATAACTCCGCCGTTTCTTAGCCGATTCGCTTCAAATTTGCTGTCAGGCTTGCTGTCGCCAGGACAAAGCCTGGTAGCGAAGTTGAAGAGAATCGGGAGAGCGCGTCACTCTCAGAGCAGCGCCAACGGGAAACGGGGCCTTATAACTCTGCCGTTTCTTAACCGAATCACTTCAAATTTGCTGTACTCAGCGTTACCAGTACTTGGCGTTACCGTTACTAGGCGTTACCGTTACTAGGGAGAGCGCATCACTCTCAGAGCAGCGCCAACGGGAAACGGGGCCTTATAACTCCGCCTTTTCTTAACCGAATCACTTCAAATTTGCTGTACTCAGCGTTACCAGTACTAGGCGTTACCGTTACTAGGGAGAGAGCGTCACTCTCAGAGCAGCGCCAACGGGAAACGGGGCCTTATAACTCCGCCGTTTCTTAACCGAATCGCTTCAAATTTGCTGTACTCAGCGTTACCAGTACTTGGCGTTACCGTTACTAGGCGTTACCGTTACTAGTTAGAATAATTAGTAAAATGGTTTACAGCTCAAAGCCTATGAAATGCTTGTGCGTCATAATGGAAAAAACCCCAAAACAGTTGAACTGATATGAAATAATCATTCGATTTTCTAAGAGTCTTAGATAAATTTTACACAATGTCTTAATAATTATTGATCCTAAATATTTTATTGCTACTGGGACTGGTTTTGTATTTCAGGGCGTGCAGTTCTTCACTCAGCTGAAGACAGTGACCCAGACGTGGAAAGGCGAGGACACACAGCAATACTCCAACCCGAAGAACACTCCCGTGCCTGGTGTCTGGAACTAGGTGCCAGATTTGGGGGGGACGATTTTTGTCAATGCTGGTGCTTGTTTAATCAATGAAACATAAATAGCTTGACCGTGGAGCCTTTCCATCACAAACAAATCTTTTGCTGTTCTGCACTGCACTACCAGATAACAGGACGTATCTCGTTTTTATAATGTTTCCATTGTTGAGGTAACACGCTGAAAATAGCATTGTCTTATCTGCGCACATTGTTTTCACATAAGGTTTTACACCACTGTGCAGGAAATCGCATAGTCTACCGATATGGTAATCTACAATACAAAGCTATATTTCAACTAAAGTATATATGATGTAAGCTAATTTTCTAGTGTAGTCCAGTAACATTACTGCTAAACAAAAACCTTGCCCATCCAATTTATTAGCAGATAAGCAACATCAAAGTATCGCAGTTATTGCTTTTCGTTTGGGATCTTTAAAAAAATATTCAAAGAGGGACAAATCCGAACAATAGGTATAACTGCATTACGTAGGCACAGGCTGTTAAGTAGTGCATATGCGTTCGCATGCATGCACGTGAGCATACACACACGTGTTTGTATTACCACAGAAGTATAGAACACTTTAAGGAAGATTGGTGTGATGTTGGTGAAGAACGTGATACAGAAAGTAGATAAGAGGGGGGGGGGGGGGGGGGGGGGGGGGGGGGGGGGGGGGGGCTGGGGTATATGAAACAAATATCAGTGTCAACAGTGCACCTATCTTTTATGGACAAGATCTTATTTGATGTATTTTTAACCACCTGTATAACCAGTTATCTTTTATTTTCTTCTCTTTGCATCATAGACTATCATAGTTATATTTCGGGAATATTTCTCAACATCTATGCCGAACATTCTTCTACTATGTAATGTGTTAAGCTTTAATTTCATATAATTTTGATTTGCGTCCTAACGTTGAAAACCCGCTGATTATTTTAAGCTATTTAATAACACCCTCTCTAGAGTTCAAACGCAATATTCGAACATGTTGTGCCATTATAGAATTTGTTCATAGAGTGATTTTCTTTGTTGGGTACGATGGCTATTAATATTGTCACTTACGTTGATGTAGCTTATTAAATCGTTTGCCAAAATACGAAACGGTTAACGTCGTTGTCCTGTGCTCCAAGACAATGTAAATGGTTTCGAAAATCTATCCAGTTGTTTTGTATTTGGGGGATGACACGACATTGGTAATACCAGTATCTGTTTTGTTCTATTGAGTTCCAGAGAAAACACGTGAACAAAAACACATTTTATTTGTCTGAACTTATAATTCAACATCATTTACCAGCTTACTTTTTTGTGTAAATATTTGTGTCTGATATAACTTATAATCTCCGTGCATAAAGATGTGTATCAATATAACGAGTCACTAACACTTGTTTGATCGGCCACTTTCGTCAAATGCGCGTGCATGCGTCTATACATCTCTCTCTGTGTCTCTCTGAGACTCTGTCTGTTTGTGTCTGTCTCTATCTCTGTCTGTCTGTCTGTCCCCCCTCTCTGTCTCTCTCTCTCTCTCTCTCTCTCTCTCTCTCTCTCTCTCTCTCTCTCTCTCTCTCTCTCTCTTGCCCTCTCGGCTATATTAACAATTATGCCCGTCGAACTCTTCGGTGTTGGAAACCCAAAACGGTATGTTGACGGACCGACCAGGAATGGTATACCAATTTAGGAACCAGTATGGAAATACTGTTTCGTTCAGTTTGTTGATTTCGACTGTTATGTAGGGTCCACATTTATTCCCGTCCTTAAGTTTTTAGCCAATAGATACGAAGGAGGACGGGAATAAATGTGAACACTATACTTAGTACAGTTGAAGTCAACAAAATGAACCGATCGGCATTTGCGTACTGTTTCCTAAAATTGGGCTTTTGCGGTATACGGAAATTACGGTTTCGCGATGCACGATTTTTCAGTAATCACTTTTACGCAAAAATCGTATATTTTCAGTACTTAAATTACTCTTATATAGGGTCATCATTTATTCCCGTCGTCCTTCTTAACCATGCATTAAAAAACATCAAAAGGGGAATAAATGTGGACCCTATGTAATAGTATGGACTATTATATTATAGGGTCCACATTTATTCCCGTTTTGATGTTTTTTAATACATGGTTAAGAAGGAGGACGGGAATAAATGAGAACCCTATTAATAGAGTTATTTAGTAATTAAAGAAACTATACGATTTTTCAGTATTTTAAGACAACATTTTAAGACAATTAGGATATCTAGGATTCCTAATAAGGGATGTTTTTTTGGGGGGCATTGATCCACATAACAAAGGGGTTTAGAATAAAAAGGGGGGGGGGGGGGGGGGGGGGGGGTACGCAAAGAAAAGTAAAACACGAGGGGAATAAATGTGCCAGCGCGTTTATTCCCCTACAGAGGGAATAAATGCGTTACTCATTTCTTCCCGTACGGTCGTCGTACATTTCTTCCTGTCTCGCACACATAACATAACTACAGGGTTTAGAACTGTTTCCCGTTCACTGCTAGTTCTACCACTAAGACACATATTAAAACAGCTGTTGGAATTTTATCCATAGGGTTTATTAAAAAAAAAGAAGAAGGCGGAAACGCAAGGAAAAGTAACGTAAAACACGACGGGTGGGGGGGGGGTGGGGGTGGGGGGAGGAAGGTGGGAAAGGGGGGAGAGGAAGGGGGGGGAAAGGGGGGGGGGGGAGGGGCACTACTGTCTACTGTAGGGCCTATAACTCAATTTGATCGTGAGATATGGGCGCTCAAAAGGTTGAGACTACTATTATTAATTGCAACTTTGGCGAAAACGCTGAAATCAGCCATTTGCGAAAAGTTTATAATCATTGCGCGCTGATAATACTCATTTCCACAGAACACAGCTTCCACAATCATAACAAAAACTGATACATGTAATAACAAAGCATAGATTCAATATTTCTGGATGTTATGAACTTGCAAAATATATATTTAAAAAAATGCTTATGATAAAAGAGCACGTCAATGGCGGCAAAAACATGGCAACTTCGGGTTATCATAAAACATGATGTAATATTACTAAAAAAGCAATGACAGTAACAGTGTACACCCAGCCAGATTTAAGTTTAACCCTTTCACCGCCAGCCATATTTCAGCCAAAAAATAATGTCCATTAAATTTACCTGGGTAGAGAACAAAATCCACCTGCAGTATTTGAGGATTCTTCTGTGACATATATAAAATAAGGTCTAACCTTGCTTCCTAAAACTAAGACAGTAGGATCTTTGGATAATAGACGATGCCTTTTAGTGACCTAAGTGTTAAATCACCGTGGTGCTAAAATGTGACTTTGGCGGTGAAAGGGTTAAGTATGTTGAAAGCCAATTTACCAATCAAAAAGCTGTATACAATCCGCTCGCATAGCCTTACATGCTTGCATGATGCATGCACATCCATAATCAGTTATAATTATGTATAATTTTATGCATGTCAGTTTTGTCTTGCCTTCCTTATGGAGGTGGGATGCGGGTTACAGACGCACAAACTTAGGCTACGAGGGCTTTATTATACTATAATTCATAGCCAACTCAAAATAGCTTAGCTTTTATTAAAGACATTTTGAATCCCTTGACAGTGTGCTGCCACAATGATCAATTTGCAGAATAAATTGATATAAGTTTGATGATAAAGCTTTTCACAACATATTTTAGCCATTTTTGGGGCTCTGCCTATTAAACTGACGTTTGGTGAGGTTTGCACACCACTGCGTTCAAGACTGCACTTGGTCATCTCCAAACACGGAACACTCATTTTGTTTTAGTAAAGTTTTATCTTTTGTGTATTTGACGGTTTAAGGTTTTGGCTAGGGTTAGGGCTAGGGTTAGAGTTAGGGCTAGAGTCAGTTTAATTTCAGATTGAATGATGAAATTTAAAGATACACATTCTAAAGTTTCGCTAAAAACCGAGGGAGCCAGAATGGTCGACATACTGACCGTGGGCCCTGAAGAGAAGAAAAAGAAAACCAACATTGTCACGCGTCACTTTCCGTATTTGGAGATGACCAAGTGCAGCATTGAACGTCTTGTGGTTTGCACTGGGCGTCAGTGCATTTATAACTATTGCTTCTGGTGAAACATTATTATGACGTCTTGCTTATATTTATAATACTACAGCCACATTGATTTGGGAAGGATAGTGGTGGTGGTGTGTTTGTGTCTGTCTGCGTGTGGCATTGTTTGGGTCGTGTATTTTTCTTCTGCTTTCAACTATCTCCCTTCCCTCCCCCATCACCCTATCTCCCAACTTTACACAATCTTACAATAATGGCATGTGACTTTTGTGATTGAAAGAGTTCTGACACACACACACACACACACACACACACACACACACACACACACGCGCGCGCGCGCGCACGCATGCGCACGCACGCACGCACGCGCACGCGCACGCGCACGCACACGCACATGCGCACACACACACACACACACACACACACACACACACACACACACACACACACACACACACACACACCTATCAAAGAAATGGAAAGGTATGTGTTGCCATTTGTTTGCAGCGATCGGGACAGAAGAGAGGAAACTCTGGTTTGTAGTTGTAGTAACCGTTTAGCTGGCTTATTTCCCTTAGATTGAGAGAGAGAGAGAGAGAGAGAGAGAGCGAGAGATTGATTGATTGATTGAATTTTATTTATAGAGGGTAATAGAGTAAGCAATAACATGCTTTTTTACATCCAGCCCTCTGGACAAAATACATATATAAAAGTAGAAAATGGAAAACGAAAATAAACACATACAAAGTAATATAAAGCATGCAAAAAAACATCCCTATATTGTAACACATCAATAACAAAATCAAACCTATTATTATTAACTATACTAATTATTAACATTCAAAATGTGTGAAGTAAGCGCATACACACGGGAAAATAAAACCCAATCCTACTTTTCACACTCATCTTTAAGCATTCAAAATAGAGAAGTGCACAAACATAAAAAATACCTCAATCATACTTCATCATTAAAATGTACTTATTTGAAGAAACCCATGAGAGAGAGAGAGAGAGAGAGAGAGAGAGAGAGAGAGAGAGAGAGAGAGAGAGAGAGAGAGAGAGAGAGAGACGAGAGATTGAAAATTGATTGAATTTTATTTATAGAGGGTAATAGAGTAAGCAATAACATGCTTTTTTTTTACATCCAGCCCTCTGGACAAAATACATATATAAAAGTAGAAAATGGAAAACGAAAATAAACACATACAAAGTAATATAAAGCATGCAAAAAAACATCCCTATATTGTAACACATCAATAACAAAATCAAACCTATTATTATTAACTATACTAATTATTAACATTCAAAATGTGTGAAGTAAGCGCATACACACGGGAAAATAAAACCCAATCCTACTTTTCACACTCATCTTTAAGCATTCAAAAATAGAGAAATGCACAAACATAAAAAATACCTCAATCATACTTCATCATTAAAATGTACTTATTTGAAGAAACCCATGCATAATAAGTCAAACATAGTATTACTTTACCTACTCATCTTAGCATGCACAATTTAAAATGTAAGCACATGTACCCATGGCAACATGAAACCTATTCCTACATTCCATTATTCATTTTTAGCATGAACATATTAAAAAGTAAACACACACTCGTAACAAAAGCAAACCTAGTCATATTATTTGCAAGCGAATACACATATTAAAAGGTAAATACTGTTCATGACGAAATCAAGCCTGAACCTACTTTCTAGTCCTCATCTTTAACACGCACATAAGTAAAACTTAACTCATCACAAAATTAAAACTAATCCTTATTTTACATACTCGTAACATGTACACATTTTAAATTTAAAGCCGATACACATAATAAAATCAAGCCTAAGCCCATTTTACATACTAATCTTAAAAATACATCAAGCTTAAATGTAAGCACATACACATGACGGAATAAAACCAAATCCTATTCTACATACTCATCTTTAACATGCACGCAGAGAGAGAGAGACAGAGAGAGAAGAGAGAGAGAGAGAGAAGAGGTAGAGAGAGCCAGAGAGAGAGAGAGAGAGAGAGACAGAGAGAGAGAGAAGAGAGAGTTTGTAGTTGTAGTAAAATAATGGCATGTTCCCTTATTTCCCTTAGATTGAGAGAGAGAGAGAGAGAGAGAGAGAGAGAGAGAGAGAGAGAGAGAGTTGGAAAACTTTATTTGACAAGGATAAAGCGAGAGAGAGAGAGAGAGAGAGAGAGAGAGAGAGAGAGAGAGAGAGAGAGAGAGAGAGAGAGAGAGAGAGAGAGTATAATTTAAGGATTATTATTGATTTTTGTGAGGTAATCAGCATTCATGGAGGTGGTTAATAAGTGTTAGGGTTGGGTAAATATTCTAAGGGGGTCATGATATTTTTTTATAATTTTTTTTTAGGAATCACGATATTTATGGGCTTAGAGTTTGTGACAGTTAACACATTTATGCATGCACACACATCACTCTCACACAGCAAGCTTGCAGTACACACACTTAAGACACACGATTGTTTCACCATCATCTTTAATATTTGGTTATATTGTGACATTAAAGATTAAGGATTGTGTTGGGTTTGTGCAGAGGGTAAAACCGGTGCTAAACATTCGCGGTTCTAAAAACCGGTTCGAGTTGCTGTGAACCGGGTTTTTTAACTGCAAATTGAAAGTAAGTTTTTCTTAGAATAACGCATTCTTTTCGAAAAACAATACTGATTCTCAGCGCAGATTGGGTGTTTGTAAACCAAGAGTAGCTGTTTCTAGTTTATGGTGGTGTATGGCTTTGACTTTGACTGAGTGTTGAGTTGAGTGTGTGTGTGTGTCATAAGTCATAAGTTTCTTTATTGTGTGTGTGTGTGTGTGTGTGTGTATGTGTGTGTGTGCGTGCGTGCGCGTGCGTGCGCGTGTGTGTGAATATTCTGACAAATATATGTGTTTGCACAGGTAAAACTAGTGATGCGAGTACTGGTTAAAAAAACCGGTTCGGTAAAACCGGTTCGAAGAACGGAAACCGGTTTAAAACCGGTTCGGATTTTTTAACCGGTTCTCAGCTCTAGTTTTGTGTGTTGCAGGGCTTCTACTTTTACTTTTCCTTCTACTTCTGTTTCTACTTCTGTTCCTGCTCCTACTTCCTTCTTATTCTTTAACCCTCATCGATCTTCATTTCTTTAGCTCCATCACCTTGATACATGAGTTGTTCATTTAAAATAAACTCTGGAGAACCAGAACCCAGGAGTCTTCCTTAAAAAGCCATTTTCAACAACATCGGTTAGTAGGCCAAATCTTTCACAAATTGCAGTGTCATAAAAATTTGAACTCTTTGGAAATACGTTCGAGTGGCTTGTCATTTTAGTCGAGGTAACATTTCAGGCATTATCATTGGGATATATAAGACAATCCTGCCACTGAGTTCAATCACTGACTGGAGGTATGTTTACATGGCTTGGCATTTCGTTGAACTGACATCAATTTACCCAAAAGGCCAAATCGGCAGGAGATCGGGTATAGGCCCTACGATTCAGTCAAAACTCATGATCCGTTCGATAAATGTCAGCAAATAAGCATTGTCATCAAGAATCGAAGTCACCGGGACTGCTTGTATGTGGCTTGCCATTTTGGCGAAATAAAATTAGGTGTACATGGAAATGTAATGTATTGCAATGACATGGAGGTGGGTGGGGGTGGGGTTACAAGTCTGCCAATTTTCATTGTAACCAGTCAAGTAGTTTAGACTTCTATCTCACACACACACGCACACACACACACACACACACACACACACGCGCGCGCGCGCGCATGGGTCAACCGTGGTCACTGAGCTGGGCGATGTTTTTCCAGGGGGACATCCCACCCTCTTGCGCTTATAACTTGTGCTCATGAAATAATTTGTGTACACTGCAATAATAACAACTCTTTTGTGTTGTGAGTCTAAAAGATTTGTATTCATGTTGATCTAGACTATAGCATTTTTGTTAGGTTTTTTTTCTCCCATCAGAAGAAGCTAACAAAAAAAAACCTACGGTAAAGGTAATTCCATTTTTGCCTTTCTTACCAAACATAAAGCTGTATTTTAGGAACATTTTCAGCTTTGGAAGAAATCAATTGGAACAAAGTTTTTGAAAAAATCCATAAAATAAAAGAAATGAAATTTAAGTGGTTCCAGATAAGGTTATTGCATAGGATTATTGCAACCAATGTCATTTTACAAAAAATGCCAATTGTTGAATCTGATACATGTACTTTCTGTGGGACGGTCAAAGAAACAATTGAACACTTATTTTGGGATTGTGCAGAAGCTCACTATTTGGATTGATTTTGCAAGATTCTTTAATTGCAAGAATGCAGCTAGGCTACGACTAACTAAAGAACTTGTATTGTTTGGAATGGACAATACTAACCAAACAGATGAGACATTTGGTTATATCCCATGTGCAAAATTCTTTATATACAAAAGTAAGTGCGAGAATAGTAATTAAAAAAAATTTGAAGAGCTGGTGCAAAACTCGTCTTCTTTGCTTGTTTGCTTCGTATTTGCTTTTACGAGTTTTGATCAGATGGATATTGCTAGCTAATTTTCCGTAGGCCTTAAAACAAAGTATAAAGTATAAAGTATAAAATTGAGTTATTTTTTGCCGGCCACGTAGTAAAGGCGGTTCAAAACCAAGCGAGCTTCATTGGAAAAAGGACGGGAATTTTGAAAGAACCCTTAACCACGCTTTGTTAGTCCTTCCAGTATTATACATCGGCACTCCTCCCACCAACTTCAACTTCTTCTCTTGAGGGCCCACGGTCAATGAGCTGACCAGTCTAGGCCCCAATTGTCTACTCCTGAATTCAACTTACCGTTCTATCTCTTGTCTCCCACTGCTTCCTGTCCAACTTGCTTGCAGCTGGGATGTGAGCAGACTGATTCGTTGGCAGCTATTTCGCAGCCTATCCTGTCGTCTGTTGCGATGTTTGAGTGAGTAGCCTAGTTTTGAGAGGCTAAGTGAGACAATTTCGTGTTGCACGCATTTTCGTGTTGCACGCATTGCACAAGAATTTGTCGTGTCACACGTAGCAGACGCGTTCTCTTCGTTTCAATGAATCAGGGTTGGGTTTCTCTAGACTAGACGACGGTCGCCGCGCGCATAACTGTTACGCCAAAAGGAGTCTAAGAAACACCACTAACCGCGAATAACGCTAGCTAAGTAAAGTAACAATGATAACTCTAATAGCTTACTCTTCACTTTCAGAGAGACAAAAGAGTTGCTATCAAAAGGGAGATAAATCATACCTCACTGACAGGTTGTACACATATTACAATTTCATTGTCAATCTATTTGTGTGCGGAAAATTAAGTTTGCACTACATTATGCCATCTAACATGATGAAAAATTAAGAAAGAGCTCTAAAAAAATACTTGTATTTGTTTACTTTGCTAAAATCATCCCATATATTTTCGCTGTAGAGTGAAGAATATTTGTATCCACTTTTACGTCTTTCATTTGTGAACAAAAAGCTACGTTCTCGCGAGAACTAATTTTAGCCGGAAGTAGAAACAAAGTTGCACATTTCCCATGATACAACTAACAGTTTGCGGCGTGCTAGGGCACGAGAGAGAACAAAACGTTACGCGAACTATCGGCAAACGAAGGATGTGTCTTATACCGTTTTTGTCGATTGCGCCCACGCTACGTAACGTTAGCCCTTGTGAAACGGACACAGGCTCGGTAGTTATGAGGAGACTCGTTAACATGGGTAGTAACATGTAAATTTGCAATCGTATTGGCAGCTTCTTCTAGTTTACATGTTACTACCCGTGTTTACTTTTTAAGACGTACCAAAGATGAGAGAAGATAGGGTGCGTAGCGCTTTCACTACGTATCGAAAAAACTACCCCTTGTTACCGCTAAGTCATAAGTCATCAGTTTCTTTATTGTCAATTGGCATTGTACAACGCACATGGAAAATTGTCTTCCACCGTGTGAAAATAAAAATATTAAATAAAAGTATGAAACATCAATTTACATTAACAAAATATGTAGGGGAAGACGGGGTAAAAAGCGCATGGGCGGGTAAGAAGCCCACCCCAATTATCTCATGAAATAAGAAAATTTCAGTCAAATTTTCCCCATGAGACGAATGCTAGACATTAACGCTCGTCTCATGGGCAAAAATGAGACTGAAATTTGCTTCATTTCAAGAGATAATTGGGGTGGGCTTCTTACCCGCCCATGCGCTTTTTACCCCGTCTTCCCCTAACTCTCACACCACACCCCCCAATCATTCATCCGCTCTCTTGCTCACTCATCATGCAACCCACCACCACTTCCGCCTTCATTTTTCACCCTTTCTTTTCTTTTTTCCTTCCTTTCCTTCTTTTTCCTTGTTCCTTTTGACTCTCTCCCCCCTTTAAAAAAAAAATTTTAGGTAGGCTTTTTCCCCGCTCTCTTTCTATGTCTGGTTGACTAAGATGGACATTTCCAAGAGTGTTATTTGATACAAAAATGTCTGGGTTTCTGTGTGACCTAGTGTTTGGTGTACTGACACATTCATACTGTGTGAAGCTGGTGTAGGGGAAGACGGGGTAAAAAGCGAATGGGCGGGTAAGACGCCCACCCCAATTATCTCATGAAATAAAGAAAATTTCAGTCAAATTTGCCCATGAGACGAATGCTAGACATTAACGCTCGTCTCATGGGCAAAATGAGACTGAAATTTGCTTCATTTCATGAGATAATTGGGGTGGGCTTCTTACCCGCCCATGCGCTTTTTACCCCGTCTTCCCCTATGTGTGGGAGAGATAGAGTGTGTGTGTGTGTGCGTGTGTGTACGTGCATGTGCATGTATATATGCGTGTGTGCGCATGCATATGTGTGTATGTGTGTCACTGTGTGCAAGTGGATAAACGTGTGCATTAAAAGAGTTTAGTGGACAATCACTACAACAACAACAACAGTGATAATGATGAAGATGATGATAATAATGAATAAGTAAAATGAGAACCACCACCAGTACCAATACGACCCATAGAGAAAAATTGATGATGACTGTGTCAATCTGTCAGTTCGAATTCCGACAGACTAACCCTAACCCTAACCCGAACCCATTTCCTAGCCTAACCCTAGTCCTTACCTAAGTTTAACCCTATTTTAACCCTAACCCTTAGTTGCCGAAGTGATTTAGCCCAGTAGTGTTATCGATACGTAGTGAAAGCCGTACTGATTTATCTTGGTAGTGTTATCGATACGTAGCGATAGCGGGATGTCCCCGAGAAGATGGACTACTGACACCAGGGGTGTTCAACAAAATTAAGACACCCCCCCACACACACACACTCTCTCTTCCTCCTCTCTCTCTCTCCTCTCTCTCTCTCTCTCTCTCTCTCTCTCTCTCCTCTCCTCTCTCCCCCCATCTCTCTCTCTCTCTCTCATTCTCTCTCTCTCTGTTGAGGGGCAAAGGCCTAAATGAATAAATCATTGTCATTGTCATTGTCATTGTCTCTCTCTGTGTTTACCAATACAACGTCGACGATGTTAGGTGGGTTTTGTTGTGGTTGCCTTTTTGGCTCACTCGTGTCAACGACACGAAGTGAGTCTATGTTCTCATGTTTCTTCGATTTTCCGGGTGTCTGGATGTCTGAGTGTGTGTGTGTGTCTGTCTGTCTGTCTGTCTGCGGTAACTTTAACGCTGACGTTTTCTCGGAAACTACAAGGCGTACATTGTTCAAACTTTGCACACACATAGATGTTTATGCAAGCTTTCAAGAAAGATGATTTCCATATTGATATTAACCAATGACCTTGACCTTTAACGTTTAATTTTTGTCTTGGCCATATCTTTCAGTTTTGCAGTTAAGTCCACAAATTTGGCATGGTGGTGCATTAGCCTAAGGTGATATGGTATCTACAGTGACTTTTACTCTCTTGACCTTAACTTTGACCTTTGACCTTGAACATCGTCAATTATTTGCTTTGGTCATATCTTTTATATCCTGGCAGATACAGTCCCCAAATTTAGCAAGCAGGTAGACTAGCTTTACCCTTTCGCCGCCAGACATTTTTCAGCCCAAAAATACCATTAAGCTTAACTGGGTAGAGAAAATTTGTATCTGCAATATTGGGAATTCCTTTGTGACATGCATAACATTAGGCCTATCCTTACATCACAAAGTTAAGAAAACAGGGTCGTCAGATTACAGACCCCTGATTTGATGCCTTTTAGTGACATGGGTGTTAAACCACTGTGGTGCATAAAATGCGACATTGGCGGTGAAAGGGTTAAAGGTGCACCCTGACGGATGAGTTTTTGCAAGAAGCACGTCCAGATCAGAAGGAAAAC
>CM065688.1:29570256-29590313 GCA_017654935.2 Phymorhynchus buccinoides
AATTAGTACGTTTGCTTGGGTTATTGTGGTTTTTTTTGGTGGGTTTTTGTTTCTCAATAAACAAAAATAGAGAACTCTCCACCCCTGATAGGCATGCACCTAATATTAAGAATGTTCGTTTGGTTTCTGTTTTCTTCTTTACCACAGTTTTATCTTAAGAGTTGAGTTTGCAACGTGTTGTGTAAGGATTAAAGGACACAATCAAGTTTTATTCACTGATGCTCTCAGAAACAGTGCTGGTCACAGTCAGTGACCTGAAGGATTTTGACTGATTAGTTCTGATTGACATTCGGAGACAAGATGTTTTCAAACTGGTTATTATTGTTTACGTTTTGTTCTTTAATTGTAGAATTGCGCGAATGTGTGAGCGAATTTTACTGGAATATTTCCAAGTTTTTGCAAAAAAATTACTTCTTTTTTTTAATCAAGTCAAAGCCTTGAGTGGGGGGCCTGTACATGCTGCAATCTTTCCATTTCAGACAAGCAAAAACTATTTGTTAAACTAATTTTAAGTGAAGAATCTATCCGCACCCTAACAACCTCGATGTACTTTCATTCGTATATATAGATAGTATTTCTGTGCCATACTTTGTTGAGTTTTGTCTTACATTGGTAGGGCTTATTCATTGTACTTTGCCATTTGTTTTAATGTTGATGTACAGCGCTCTGCGCTCCCTGCAAAGGGAATAGAGCGCTATACAAATATACATTATTATTATTATTATCAGTAGGCCTATTACACTACTACCGGCCTGAATAGTTTCCACTGATAAACATCTGCGTTGTTATTAGTACTTCGTTAGTTTTTCTGTTTTTGTTGTTGCGTGCACCAGCTGCTGGAAGCGGTGTTTGGCGACGCGGGTCAGAGGTGCATGTCTCTGTCCACGCTGGTGTATGTGGGAGAGGCCAGACACTGGATCCCTGACCTGGTGGAGCAGGCCAAGGCTCTCCACGTCACTGCAGGTAGGTGCTCAAAAAGTTATCGTGTTGATTTTAGTTATAGCCATGCACTTAACAGCAGAATACAACTTTTAAAATATTTCAGATTAATGTTAATGCTTTGAGATTTTGTTCACGCATACTTGACTTGACTCACAATCGCGTAAGTTGGTTGGTTGGTTAAGGATGCTTAAGCGTAGCGCCGAGAATGCTTGGCTTGGTAATGGTCAACCTATGGCGATATTTTTCACGCCAGAGGGCAGTCAATGCACTAGGGGCTTATCACGCGATTTTCTTACTTGGGCGTAGTGAGAGAGAGAGTGATGGTAGGACCACTCACTGTCTCTCTCTCTTTCTTTATCCCCAACTAATAATATAGAGAGGATTAGCCCCACACGAGCGTCATACCCTCTGGCGTGAGAAAAATCGCACTAAGTCTCTAATTCTTAGCAATCCTGAACTTTTCTGCCTGCTCGCTTAGAGTACTTCAAAAGTTCTATAACTTGCTCTTTTCCTCAAAAAGAAATCGTGTGCAATCTGTTGTGGACTTTACGTTTGCGAATGAATAAAGAGTTTGGTTGTTTGTTTGTTTTTCTTTATGAAGTACAATGCCACTATTGTTTTCATACTTTTCTTAAAATGAATATTACTGAAAGTCTGATTAATATGTTTAGTAAGCAAGGAAAAGGGATATCCTTAATTAAAGGCTTATACATACCTTTCTCTGCACGAAGGTTTAATATCGACGACGTTGATTACTCTGATTTTGATATTGGACCTTGCTTTTTATGTTGTCTTTCTTGTAAACCACTTCACACCCTCACTTGAAATGTAGGGTGGTATAATGTCTGACACGTTTTGAAAACATGAAGAGTAACTGTATCCTTGTCAGACACCTCGACGTTTACTTCTGAACTTCAGAATGTTCTTTCCTCTTCGCCTTGTTTATCATTATTGTGTGCACGTGTTGTTATGGTTGTTGTTGTTTTACGTTTAGGTTCGTGCATTGCACAGATTGATGTCTTGTCTTAGCAGTCACAGTTTCTGGGGGAAAGGGCGGGGAAGAGTGCTGAGTTGAGAGTAGATCTGCGGGAGGGAAAAAGCCTCAGCAGACACGTCTGCCCCTCGGTGACACCTGTTTGTGTGACAGTCAGAATAGACCAATGTTGCCAGCCTAGGTGCTGATCTCATCAACCAGCCCACCTCATGCTGGATGTCAGAAGTGTTATTAGCCAGGGCCTGTATTCACGTTGAGATAGCATGAGACTTAGCATCATGCTAACTTAGAAGCTCTTCCAAAAGCCCTATTAAATCCTATAGGACATTGGAAGAGCTTCTAAGTTAGCATCATGCTAAGTCGCATGCTATCTCAACGTGAATACAGGCCCAGGCTTGCAGTAATGTAGCCGGCAAAGTCCATTCCTCATTCTCTCTTGTTTTCAATCTACAGTCAAGCAAACACGGCACAATTTGACTGGTAAAACTGAAAGGCCGAATGAGTACAAATGATCTACTTTAGTGTAGCTTATTTAATAGGAAAAATAGCTATTAAATACACAACAAAACGTATTTAATAATGTCATTATCAATATTAAATAGGAAAAGTAAAGACTCCAAAGTAAAAAATATGTTTTATTTTTCATGACTATCGTTGTAGTTTTTTAATTCTTTGCTGCACTTTTCTATTCAATAAAAAAAACCCACAGTATTGAATAGATACAAACCCAGTAGAGTAGAAAATAAAACGCTAAAGTAAAGAATAGATTCGGAGCATGAACAAGCCATTCTTTATTGATTACTGTACGTATTGTTTTTTAAAATAGTTCCAATATCTATTCAATACTTCTTGTGAACATAGAGCAGATAATGTTCTTTTCATACAACCGTTTCCTTCTATCTAATAATATCCGTAAAGTTTATTATTAAATAGTCGAAACCGTCAAGAATGGATTTTCAAACGAAAGGAAACGGTTGTGTGAAAAGAACATTATCTACTCTATGTTCACAAGAAGTATTGAATATATATTGAAACTATTTAATATATTGTGTTCGTATTCAATTAAAGAAAAGGCTTGTGCATGCTTGGAATCTATTCTTTACTTTAGCGTTTTATTTTCTCCTGTACTCAGTTTGCATCTATTCAATACTGTTTTTGTTCTATTGAATAGAAAAGTGTAGTAAATAATACAAAAACAACGATAGTCATGAAAATATTCTTCTTTTTTTTAACTTTGGATTCTTTACTTTTCCTATTTGATATTGATGATGACGTTATTAAATACGTTGTTTGTGTATTTAACCCCTATTGAATAAGCTACACTAAAGTAGATACTTTTTACACAACTGGCCTTTCATAAAAACAACACTGTAAATCTGTAAACGGATTTCTTTTTAAAGCATTGTTATTGTCTTGGCTGTTCTTGTGCTCCAGGCAGGGAGAAGGGCGCTGACCTGGGCCCCCTGATCTCCCCAGAGTCCAAGCAGAGGGTCTGTGACCTGGTGCAGGCCTGGCTGTGTGATGAACACTGACCATGTCCACTCTGAGGCCTAATCCACTGTTCTATGTGATACATGCTCCAGGAACAGAGAAGGGCGCTGACTTAGGTCTGTATTCACGTTGAGATAGCATGAGACTTAGCATCATGCTAACTTAGAAGCTCTTCCAAAAGTCCGATTAAATCCTATAGGACATTGGAAGAGCTTCTAAGTTAGCATCATGCTAAGTCGCATGCTATCTCAACGTGAATACAGGCCCTGGGCCCCCTGATCTCCCCAGAGTCCAAGCAGAGGGTCTGTGACCTGGTGCAGGCCTGGCTGTGTGATGAACACTGACCATGTCCACTCTGAGGCCTAATCCACTGTTCTATGTGATGCATGCTCCAGGAACAGAGAAGGGTGCTGACCTGGGCCCCCTGATCTCCCCAGAGTCCAAGCAGAGGGTCTGTGACCTGGTGCAGACCGGGGTGGACGCCGGGGCTCAGCTGTTGCTGGACGGCCGGGACATCAAGGTGCCCGGCTATGAGAAAGGAAACTTTGTGGGGCCCACCATTCTGCATCGGGTCGACGTAAGTCTTCTGTTCGTCAAATCTACGCTTCTAGAAAATGTTGTAGTTTTATGATGAACAATGTAGCTTAAATCTTGTGGTATCGATGAACTCCCTCTGCAAAGCACTACAAGCTGCTGGGAAAGGTATAGGGGTGCTGAGCTGCCAGAGCATCAAGGTTTATCTCCCCATGTTGCTGGTACGTTCTAAAACAGAGGCAAGCTACTACGTATTAGTATCAGTGTAGCTGCAAGAGTTGCCATCACCCAAGCGCTTTAGGGACACCATTTCCCAGTTGTCATGGTCTTGCATTATGCTTACAATAGAAACAGTTTGCATGAAACCAATTCTTATCATTTTCAGGTCAGCATGCCGTGCTACACGGAGGAGATCTTCGGGCCTGTTCTGCTGGTGATGGAGGTGGACACCCTGGAGGAGGCCATCCAGATGGTCAGGGCCAACCCCTACGGGAACAGCACGGCCATCTTCACCAGCAGCGGAGCCACGGCCCGCAAGTACACCATGGAGTGTGACGTGGGCAATGTGGGGGTCAATGTTCCCATCCCCATGGCCGTGCCGGCCTTCGCCTTCGCTGGGTCACGGGGATCCTTCCTGGGGAGTACTTACTACAGGGGCATGCAGGTTAGATGATTAATAACATCCCGAGTTGCCTTTTCCTTGATCATCCTTTTCCCCATTCACCACTTCTCATTCCGCATTACTACCTGTCGTTATTAGCTTGGTTACTTTCATTGGAGCCAAATGGGGAATACAAATGTCCTGTAGTATTAGCAGAGACGGTTTAGGAAACCGTCTGTGGGATTAGTTCTTAAAATCAACGGCTGTTCGCCTGACCTTGGTCGTGTGTGTAGGAGAGGGGGGGGGGGAGGTATGTGTTCAGTTATTTATACTGTCTAATTCAAGGCGTACATTGTAGCCCTCAATGTGTTTCCTAATAAAGCGTGTGTTTTATATAAGATAGAAAGTAATGTTGTGTTTGTTTTACATTTTGAACTAAACTGTTGAAGTAAAGCTATTGTAACTGCATTTGTATGTAAAACACACACACACACACACACACACACACACACACACACACACACACACACACACACACACACACACACACACACACAAAATAAATAAATAAATAAATGAGCGTATCAAAACAAAAGGAGGAACTTATCGCACAAAAGAAACTAATACTGATGCAAAATGTTAACTACAACCAGACAGGAGGGGGGTGTTCTCCGAGTATTAAGAACGCTTTTGGTTACAGGAAAGATGAATTTTGCTTTTATTATAATCCTTGTGTACCTTGATTTTGTTTTTACAAATAGCTGTTACTCATTCTATTCCTTTTGTTTTTTGTTCAAATGCGTGCATATTTTTGTGTTTTGTTATCCTTGTTGTACCATCAGACTACAATGTAATTTCTGTAGTAATTTTGACTGACTTTGAACCACATCTATAAGATTTCGCAAGTCCCCGACTCCTTCAAGGACAATGTAGTATCATGTTTGTTGTGTGTTTCAGGGGGTGCATTTCTGCACTCAACTCAGAACAGTGAGCCAGAAATGGAAATATGAGTGAAACTGCCACCCAATCAACCCTCCCATGCCTGGTGTAGGACACTGAATGCTGATTTCTTTGATGGTTGTGTCCCTACTTCTGAATAGAAACTTTAAGATCGATATGCTTAATCAGAAACTGTAAAGAAAATGTTGACAATGCAACCTTCCCGTAACAAAACATTTAATAGTTTGCACTGTGTGATACGAGGACACATTTTTTGGTTGACACTTTCACAAGGTTAAGGGAACATGCTCGTAGAAAATTAATGTCTTATTTCCCCAGCAGTGTGTATCACAGTGCGGGAACTCTGTGTATAGATTTCCTATTCTAGAAAGCTACATTTAACTTAACATGTTTGTGGACTTTTCTGTTCTTGAGGAGGAGGGAATTAGGGCAGTCCAGTATCATCAATGACTAGTCTTAACCATGCAGACTCTTATTAGATATAAAACATAAGGCAATACAGACGAGTGTGTATAATTTTCTTTTTTTGTTCATTTTGGAGAGCAGAGCAATCTCCAATCTCAAGCACATATATACACATACATGCACGCTTTTTCTGGGGTGGGGATGGGTGGGAGTAAAGAATTGAATGAACATGATATCATAGAGGTAGATGGGGAAGATAGTGTTCAATGACAAAAGTTCATACACTCATTTCGCCTCAATTTACCATGAAAAGTGATCAAAATTTAGTTAGCTCCGTTTGTTGTTTTTGTTGTTTTTTAGCTATGCACTTGGAATAACTAGTTACCCTCTCGTTTTTTTGTGTGCTTTACGGTAGTAGTATTTTAAACTATATTACTGTTCGTATTCTATGGTAGCAATATTTTTGTACTTTACACATGTCTGTGTTGAGTTTAACTTTCATGTATATTTTGTTTTACCTCGTCGTAAATTTTTAAAAAGCATGAGCCGGATTCACATCAAAGGTAATAAGTTATATGATTATTTTAAACGATATAAGTCAGTACTGTCTGGTTTTAAGCGCAAAGTTGATTAATATGCTATTAATGTAATTTTCATATTATTTGTTTCGCTTCTTCCAAAAATAAAAGAAACTGAAACATTGCAATTTGATACCTAAAAGAATGTTAATGATTTCGAGAGTCTATCTCATTGTTTTTATCTGTTATCATTGTTTTATCTTTGGACAGAAGATATATTTTTCTTAATACAGTAACATTTTTATAGTAAGCTTAACCAGTTTTATTTCTTTACCTTGTTTATCAACATCCTGTATCAATCGTGCTTTTGTGAAAATACCTGTGCCTGTACTCTCACAATCTTTGTTTATGAATAAAATTCATACTTACTTATTCACTAACACTTGTTTTACTTGCCACTTAAGCGTTAGTTAACGTCTCTCTCTCTCTCTCTCTCTCTCTCTCTCTCTCTCTCTCTCTCTCTCTCTCTCTCTCTCTCTCTCTCTCTCTCTCTCTCTCTCTCTCTCTCTCTCTCTCTCTCTCTCTCTCTCTCTCTCTCTCTCTCTCTCTCTCTCTCTCTCTCTCTCTCTCCATTAGGAGTAAAAAGTACACAAAGAGCTAAATGGTTTGACCATGACTGTTTTACCATAAAAAAAGGAAGTCAAAAGACTTCTTAGGATAAGTAGAAAGCACAAGTCGGAACTGGAAAATGTTATAGAATATCTAAAGGCCAAAAAAGAGTATAACTATAAGGTACTGATTGAGTCAAAAGAAAATGCCATGCGCAATTCTGATTTGAATAATTTGCTCAATGCTTTAGGTAATCCTAACCAATTTTGGACTGAAATTCGTAAGCATAAAAGACGTAACATAACCACAAATAATATAACAGAAAATGACTGGATCCAGCACTTTGAACTTGTTTTCAATGATGGTTACAATCATGGTGTTATTCCGGTGGCGGATGGGTCTAGTGAGATAATTTTTGACGAAAATCTTGACAAAGAAATTAGTGAGGAAGAAATTTTAAAAGCTATTAAACGCATGAAATCTGGAAAGCTGGTGGACTTGATGGGATTTTAGCTGAAATGTTAAAAACTGCTGGGCAATCTTTGTTACCGTTTCTGAATAAATACTTTAATGCCATATTCTCTAGTGGTCATTTTCCTGCGAAATGGTCAGAAGCAGTAATAGTACCGTTACACAAGAAGGGCGACACTGACAACCCGGACAACGATAGAGGCATATCCCTCATCGGCATTCTTAGTAAAGTATTTACACATATCATGAATGATAGGCTTACGGTATGGACAGAATCAAAGGGTATAATTTGTGAAGCATAGGCAGGTTTTAGGAAAGGGCGATCCACAGTGCATATTCACACTGCATGCAATTATTGAAAAATATTTAACCAAAAACAAGAAACTATACGTAGCTTTTATTGACTTTAAGAAAGCTTACGACACTGTTAATTGCAATGTTTTGTGGTCAATTCTCCTTCATGGAGGAATCCAAGGTAAAATGTTGAATATGGTAAAGGCAATATACTCAACAGTTAAAGCTTGTGTTTTATGCCATAGTTCAATTGGTTATTCTAAGTTCTTTGAATGCCTTCAAGGACTCAAACAGGGATGTGTACTCAGTCCAATTTTGTTTTCACTATTAATAAACGAACTCGCGCAAGAAATAATTGTGAATGGTAAACATGGGGTTACATTTACGTCAGAGGAAATAGAGCTGTTCCTTTTGTTATTTGCCGACGATCTCACTCTTCTAGCTTCAACAGTAATTGGACTTCAGCATCAGTTAAACATTCTGGAAAGAGAGACTAACAGACAACAATTAACAGTTAACTTAGATAAATCAAAGATTATTGTATTTAGGAAGGGTGGCTTCCTTCATTCGAAAGAATAATTGTATTTTAACGGTAATTTGCTAGAGGTTGTTAATTCTTATAAGTATTTAGGTTTAACCTTTTCAACTAGACACAGTTTCTCGCGGGCTATGGAGGAAATAAAAGTAAGGGGGGAAAAAAGTACAAATGACATCCTTGGTACACTGAAAAGAATTGGATGCAACTCTCCAAATATTGTCTTTAAACTGTTTGACTCTCAGGTTGTTCCTTTGCTGTTATACGGGGCTGAAATATGGGGTTACAAATCTTACCAACAGATAAAACAAGTACATTTATATGCATGCAAACGATTTTTACACGTTAGGAACAAAACTGCAAATGATATAGTCTATGGAGAGCTAGGTCGTTTTCCTCTAAGTTTAACAGCTGTCGTTCGGTGTGTTAAATTTTGGTTCAGATTGTTGAAACAAACTGATGATAGATATCCTAAGAAATCATATAATATGCTGCTTTCTTTGCACAATAATGGGCATAAAACATGGGTCACTCACATTAAGAATATTCTTTGTGATAATGGCTTTGAAGAGGTGTGGAATGTTGGTTGTGGTAATGAGGCTGAGTTTATTAAAGAGTTGAGAGTTAGATTATTTAGTAATTTTTGCTTTAACTGGCGTAATCACCTTTATACAAGTCTACGGTTATCTGTTTATGGAAAAGTAAAACATATATTTGAACGAGAGAAATATGTTGAAGTTTTGTATGTTGACGTTTATAGAAATATATTGGCACAATTCAGAATGGGTGTCTCACAATTAAACTCACATAAACACCGTTTTTCGCCAACGTCAGAAAATACTGCATGTCCATGTTGTCAAAATTCAACAGAAGATGAGATTCATTTTCTCTTCCATTGCCCTTTGTATGACCAAATCCGAAATCAAATTCTTGTAAAGGTGAATGCAAATGTTGTTGAAAACTATGACAGTAGATTGGTTCAGGTGTTATCAAACGTTTCAAAGACAGAAATAGTAAATCTAGCCAAATATTTACTGGCAGCCTTTAAGATAAGGGAACATTTCATTGACAATTATGCAAATAGTAACGTTACATAATGTTTACATCTCTGTTTCTTGTCAATACACTTATCATGATTCAGTTAGTGTTTCCGTTTGTGACAGTCTATGCATATTGTTGTGAATGTATTTATGTTCCTTTCAAATTTCAGATAATGTTATCATGGATAATTGTGTTTGTCGTTACATTGCTCAGGGTTATTATTGTATTATGTGTTCCCCCCATGAAAGGGGCTGTAGGCCCATATTCATTAAACTTCCGACTTCCGACTTCTCTCTCTCTCTCTGATATAGGCAGGAGGCCTGAAACATTAAAACTGTGTTCAATTGTTCTCTCTCTCTGATAATCTTTGAACGTGCGTGCAGGGGTACTTGCGCGCGCGCGCTCATGTGTGCGCGTGCGCGTGGGCGTGGGCGTGTTTGCGTATGTGTGTGTGTCTCTCTTTCTGTGTGCGTGTGTGTTTGTATGGCAGTGTATTATGTTAATAAATAAAAAACCTGGACGCTATTGGGATTTCTACCAGTAAAATCGCCAATTGTACTAAATCGGAGTCTCTACCGTGACAGGTACCAGGTCATCGTTTTTCGTTTGTAAACGTCACCAAGAAAACTGCGTTGTATTTCGTTTTGTCTGTCTATCTGTGTTTCTTAGGCTTACCGTATTTCTAAGTTAATGCAGAATTTCTCTCAGAGATTATTTTTCCTTCTAAAATCTAGCTTCTCGCAAACTGAAACGGAATAGTCCCTCTTGTTGGTGGTTTGCACTTGTCAGTGCTTTCTATCTTCAAATGTAAATAGTGATTTGTATTTTGTATTTTGATACACCAGGTTTTCATGATATTGATTAATCAACATTCATTCGAGGAAACCTGTCAGGGGGTGGAGGGGGGGGGGGGATTAAAACATGTAAGCATAAGCTCAGAGTTAATTTCTCTTTTTATAGATCCCTTTCAACGCCAGTCATTTTTCAGTCAAATCTGTCCATAAAACTTACCTAGGTAGAGAAACGATTTAGTCTGCAATACTGAGGATCCCTCTGTGTCATACATAAAATAGGGCCTATCCCCTTACCTCCCAACATTAACAACATAGAGTAATTGGGTAACAGACCCTCATCTGATGCCTTTTAGTAACATGGGTGTTAAACCATTGTGGTGCCAAGAGGCGACATTGGCGATGAAAGGGGTTTAAACCCCAACCTAACCTCCGCCGTGTCGCATGAAAAAAGGTAGCTCGTAAAAATAAATTTCACTTTCGCTATTTACCTATGAGAGTCTGTATTTGCGACGACCACAAATTTCACTTTTTCTGTACTTTACCTAACCCTAACCCTATCCCTAACCCTAGAAAAAAGTGATTTTTGTGGTTCATGCTCAATGTCGTAAATACACACTGTCATAGGTAGCGAGCTACTTATTTTTACGAGCTGTCTTTTTTCATGCGACACGCCGTTCCAATAAATTTTGCTTTGTGATACGATAACCTGCTTCAACAGAGTTTCCTTCTAGAAAATGTTTTGAATGGAATCTGACGACATGCCGTCACATGTCAGTTACGCTTGTATTATGTCCCTTTGTGTCTCCCTATTATTGAGTTGTCCCATTGGTGACCGTGCTACTTCAAAGAACTCTGCAGAAACTCAAGGGAAACGTACAGAACAATAACTCTGGTTGTCGCGTCTTATGTCACACGTTTGCTACCAGCAGAAATAAATATAAACAAGAGCCAAAGCCTTCAAGGCTCACTCGCTGGGTTTTTTATATAGATAGATCTAAATGCCAGAGATAGATCTAAATGCCAAATTGTTTACTTTTTTTTAATAAAAAAACACCTCCATACCCAAATTTTGCTGCACTCATCCGCTTGATGTGATATATCACCCTACAAAATTTTAAGCGAATTTGTGCAGCGGTTCATGTAATACTGTGATAGACACAAATTCAAGGACAAAGGTCAAGGTGACCATGGTCACTGACGTCGACAACGCTTCGCATTCCATTTGATCTTAAAGGTGGACTCGGACAGATGAGTTTTTGCAAGAAACACGTCGAGATCACCAGAAAGACAGCCTTTTCAAGGATCGGAACACTCACTTTGCTCTGGTTTCCTAGAAATTAAACCGTCAAAACGGCGATTCCTCCTTGGCGGAGATGCCGGAGAGAGTAGCCATTTTGGATGGGGTGGGTGGAGGTCACTCATTGTGGTTGAAGCGTTTTCTTTTTTTGTAGTGCAGTAAAAAAAAAAAAGGAGCTATTTCCTTTGTTGTGAGCGAAACTCCTTTAGATAAACTGTATAAAATTAAAGGGGAAAAAAGAGGCTTGTATTGCGAAAAGTTCGTGCAAACGATTTGGTCTAAACACAGGCGGACATTCAAAAAGAGACGGCACACGCCTTCTCTTTGGGTGAAAGAATTTGACTTCCAGCACCTCCGCCAAGGAGGAATCGCCTTTTTGACGGCTTGATTTCTGGGAAACCAGAGCAAAATGAGTGTTGCGATCTCTGTAAAGGGTGTTTTCCTGGTGATCTGGACGTGCTTCTTGCAAAAACTCATCCGTCAGGGTGCCCCTTTAACCCTTTCACCGCCAATGTCGCATTTTAGCACCACAATGGTTTAACACCCATGTCACTAAAAGGCATCAAATCAGGGTCTGTAATCTGACGACCCTGTTTTCTTAACTTTGTGATGTAAGGATAGGCCTAATGTTATGCATGTCACAAAGGAATTCCCAATATTGCAGATACAAATTTTCTCTACCCAGTTAAGTTTAATGGTAGTTTTTTGGCTGAAAAATGTCTGGTGGCGAAAGGGTTAAGCTAGTCTACCTGGTTGCTAAATTTTGGGACTGTATCTGCCAGGATATAAAAGATCGCCCAAGCAAATAATTGACGATGTTCAAGGTCAAAGGTAAGGTCAAGAGAGCAAAAAGTCACTGTAGATACCATATTACCTTAGGCTAATGCACCACCATGCCAAATTTGGGGACTTTAACTGCAAAACTGAAAGATATGGCCAAGACAAAAATTAAGCGTTAAAGGTCAAGGTCATTGGTTAAATTCAATATGGAAATCATCTTTCTTGAAAGCTTGCATAAACATCTATGTGTGTGCAAAGTTTGAACAATGTACGCCTTGTAGTTTCCGAGAAAAAGCCAACGTTAAAGTTACCGCAGACAGACAGACAAACACACACACACACACACACTCAGACATCCAGACACCCGGAAAACCGAAGAAACATGAGAACATAGACTCACTTCGTGTCGTTGACACGAGTGAGCCAAAAAGGCAACCACAACAAAACCCACCTAACATCGTCGACGTTGTATTGGTAAATGAGGACACAGAGAGACAATGACAATGACAATGATTTATTCAGAGAGAGAGAGAGAGAGAGAGAGAGAGAGAGAGAGAGAGAGAGAGAGAGAGAGAGAGAGAGAGAGGAGGAGGAGAGAGAGAGTGTGTGTGGGGGGGGGGGGGGGGGATGTCTTAATTTTGTTGAACACCCCTGGTGTCAGTAGTCCATCTTCTCGGGGACATCCCGCTATCGCTACGTATCGATAACACTACCAAGATAAATCAGTACGGCTTTCACTACGTATCGATAACACTACTGGGCTAAATCACTACGGCAACTAAGGGTTAGGGTTGAAATAGGGTTAAACTTAGGTAAGGACTAGGGTTAGGCTAGGAAATGGGTTCGGGTTAGGGTTAGGGTCTGTCGGAATTCGAACTGACAGATTGACACAGTCATCATCAATTTTTCTCTATGGGTCGTAGTGGTACTGGTGGTGGTTCTCATTTTACTTATTCATTATTATCATCATCTTCATCATTATCACTGTTGTTGTTGTTGTAGTGATTGTCCACTAAACTCTTTTAATGCACACGTTTATCCACTTGCACACACACACATACACACATATGCATGCGCATGCGCACACACGCATATATACATGCACATGCACGTACACACACGCACACACGCACACACACTCTCTATCTCTCCCACACATAGGGGAAGACGGGGTAAAAAGCGCATGGGCGGGTAAGAAGCCCACCCCAATTATCTCATGAAATGAAGCAAATTTCAGTCTCATTTTGCCCATGAGACGAGTGTTAATGTATAGCATTCGTCTCATGGGCAAATTTGACTGAAATTTTCTTTATTTCATGAGATAATTGGGGTGGGTCTTACCCGCCCATGCGCTTTTTACCCCGTCTTCCCCTACACCAGACACAGTATGAATGTGTCAGTGCACCAAACACTAGGTCACACAGAAACCCAGACATTTTTGTATCAAATAACACTCTTGGAAATGTCCATCTTAGTCAGCCAGACATAGAAAGAGAGCGGGGAAAAAGCCTACCTAAAAATTTTTTTTTAAAGGGGGGAGAGAGTCAAAAGGAACAAGGAAAAAGAAGGAAAGGAAGGAAAAAAGAAAAGTGAGGGTGAAAAATGAAGGCGGAAGTGGTGGTGGGTTGCATGATGAGTGAGCAAGAGAGCGGATGAATGATTGGGGGGGGTGGTGTGATTAAAAAGCGCATGGGCGGGTAAGAAGCCCACCCCAATTATCTCTTGAAATGAAGCAAATTTCAGTCTCATTTTGCCCATGAGACGAGCGTTAATGCCTAGCATTCGTCTTATGGGCACATTTGACTGAAATTTTCTTTATTTCATGAGATAATTGGGGTGGGCTTCTTACCCGCCCATGCGCTTTTTACCCCGTCTTCCCCTACATATTTTGTTAATGTAAATTTATGTTTCATACTTTTATTTAATATTTTTATTTTCACACGGTGGAAGACAAGTTTCCATGTGCGTTCTACAATGCCAATGGACAATAAAGAAACTGATGACTTATGACTTAGCGGTAACAAGGGGTAGTTTTTTCGATACGTAGTGAAAGCGCTACGCACCCCATCTTCTCTCATCTTTGGTACGTCTTAAAAAGTAAACACGGGTAATAACATGTAAACTAGAAGAAGCTGCCAATACGATTGCAGATTTACATGTTACTACCCATGTTAACGAGTCTCCTCATAACTACCGAGCCTGTGGCCATTTCACAAGGGCTAACGTTACGTAGCGTTGGCGCAATCACGCTACAATCGACAAAAACGGTATAAGACACATCCTTCGTTTGCCGATAGTTCGCGTAACGTTTTGTTCTCTCTCGTGCCCTAGCACGCCGCAAACTGTTAGTTGTATCATGGGAATTGTGCAACTTTGTTTCTACTTCCGGCTAAAATTAGTTCTCGCGAGAACGTAGCTTTTTGTTCACAAATGAAAGACGTAAAAGTGGATACAAATATTCTTCACTCTACAGCGAAAATATATGGGATGATTTTAGCAAAGTAAACAAATACAAGTAGGGGAAGACGGGGTAAAAAGCGCATGGGCGGGTAAGAAGCCCACCTCAATTATCTCATGAAATGAAGCAAATTTCAGTCTCATTTTGCCCATGATAGAGCGTTAATGTCTCTTTTCGTCTCTGGGCAAAGTTGAGAGTAAGCTTCTTTATTTCATGAGTTATTCGGGTTAGTGGTGTTTCTTAGACCCCTTTTGGCGTAACAGTTATGCGCGCGGCGACCGTCGTCTAGTCTAGAGAAACCCAACCCTGATTCATTGAAACGAAGAGAACGCGTCTGCTACGTGTGACACGACAAATTCTTGTGCAATGCGTGCAACACGAAATTGTCTCACTTAGCCTCTCAAAAACTAGGCTACTCACTCAAACATCGCAACAGACGACAGGATAGGCTGCGAAATAGCTGCCAACGAATCAGTCTGCTCACATCCCAGCTGCAAGCAAGTTGGACAGGAAGCAGTGGGAGACAAGAGATAGAACGGTAAGTTGAATTCAGGAGTAGACAATTGGGGCTTAGACTGGTCAGCTCATTGACCGTGGGCCCTCGGAGAAGAAGTTGAAGTAGATGGGAGGACCCAACCCTGTATAATACTGGAAGGAAGAGAAAGCGTCTGCTACGTGTGACACGACAAATTCTTGTGCAATGCGTGCAACACGAAATTGTCTCAATTAGCCTCTTAAAAACTAGGCTACTTTTCTCAAACATCGCAACAGACGACAGGATAGGCTGCGAAATAGCTGCCAACGAATCAGTCTGCTCATCCCAGCTATTAGTTGGACAGGAAGCAGTGGGAGACAAGAGATAGAACAGTAAGTTGAATTCAGGAGTAGACAATTGGGGCCTAGACTGGTCAGCTCTCACCGTGGGCCCTCAAGAGAAGAAGTTGAAGTCGGTGGGAGGAGTGCCGATGTATAATACTGGAAGGACTAACAAAGCGTCTTAAGGGTTCTTTCAAAATTCCCGTCCTTTTTCCAATGAAGCTCGCTTGGTTTTGAACCGCCGTTACTACAGTGGCCGGCAAAAAATAACTCAATTTTATACTTTATATACTTTGTTTTAAGGCCTACGGAAAATTAGCTAGCAATATCCATGATAATCTTCTTTGAGTGGATAAATGTTTTTGGCATAAAACTTATTGAGTAAGCATACTATTCTCAATATAAAAAAACACTGTAATTGGCTAGCGATATTTCGGTTTATTTTTCAACCTTCGACGGGCAAAGCACCAGGGCAACTAAAACAGCCTTTAAAATAGTGGTACACAATAAACAAAATTCTGATCAAAACTCGTAAAAGCAAATACGAAGCAAACAAGCAAAGAAGACGAGTTTTGCACGAGCTCTTCAATTTTTTAAAAATTACTATTCTCGCACTTACTTTTGTATATAAAGAATTTTGCACATGGGATATAACCAAATGTCTCATCTGTTTGGTTAGTAGGGGAAGACGGGGTAAAAAGCGCATGGGCGGGTAAGAAGCCCACCCCAATTATCTCATGAAATGAAGCAAATTTCAGTCTCATTTTGCCCATGAGACGAGCGTTAATGTCTAGCATTCGTCTCATGGGCAAATTTGACTGAAATTTTCTTTATTTCATGAGATAATTGGGGTGGGCTTCTTACCCGCCCATGCGCTTTTTACCCCGTCTTCCCCTATATAAAGAATTTTGCACATGGGATATAACCCAATGTCTCATCTGTTTGGTTAGTATTGTCCATTCCAAACAATACAAGTTCTTTAGTTAGTCGTAGCCTAGCTGCATTCTTGCAATTAAAGAATCTTGCAAAATCAATCCAAATAGTGAGCTTCTGCACAATCCCAAAATAAGTGTTCAATTGTTTCTTTGACCGTCCCACAGAAAGTACATGTATCAGATTCAACAATTGGCATTTTTTGTAAAATGACATTGGTTGCAATAATCCTATGCAATAACCTTATCTGGAACCACTTAAATTTCATTTCTTTTATTTTATGGATTTTTTCAAAAACTTTGTTCCAATTGATTTCTTCCAAAGTTGCGTTTCTCTATTTGGGTGCATCCCATAAGCGCGCGTTTTACCTACTCTCTAAAAGCACGCGTCCAAAAAATGAAGCTAGAAAGAGCGCAATGTTTTGTCCAATAAGCGCGCATCTTTGGAACCTAAGAAAGATCGAGGATGTCAAAAAGAGCGCGTTGTAAAATGTGATGTGAAACTTTATCGTCAGTTTATGGAAAGACGAATACATGTCAAAACCTTAACCCTAACCCTTCGAACCTTAACCCTAACCCTATCTAACCCTAACCGTTGTTGTCAACGATATAGTGTCATCTACACCAGCCATATCGAAAGTTTCTTTCTCCAAAACAGCAAGAAGACTGAAGTTTAGCAAACAGACGAGTGCAAATGGTAAATGTCTGGTGAGAACGATTTCACCTATGCGCGCTTATTAGCACAAAAACCACACATTCACGTGCGCTCTTTTTGGCATGAACACGCGCTCTTATTAGCATGCAAAATGCGCTCTTTTAGGCGCGCGCTTATTAGCGGTGCGCTCTTTTCGACTGCTCCACTCTATTTTATACAGCAGTTCGGTTGACTTTGTCTTTCTAAAGCCGGCGACAGACTATGCGACTGCCTCATATGACTCGATCAGGTCGTGACGTAGATCAAATTTTGTTTCCCGCACATGGGTGTATGTGTGCGCGCGCGCGCGCGTGTGTGTAGGGTAAAAAACGGGGTAAAAAGCCCATGGGTGGGTAAGAAGCCCATGCCAATTATCTCATGAAATGAAGCAAATGAAAGGCAATAACGGAAAAATACAATTAACCGAGATAGGTAGGGGGGGGGGGGGCACATCTTGACCTTTACCGCAAATTTGACTGAAATTTGCTTCATTTCATGAGATAATTGGCATGGGCTTCTTACCCGCCCATGTGCTTTTTACCCCGTCTTACCCTATAAATGTATTTATGATTGATAAAAAGCGCTACTATATAAAAGTTCATTTGTAATATGTGGTATAAGTGGTCTTGCACAGCATTAGCTTGTGGTCACAGACTCCGATCCTGCAAGTAAGAGATGTGCATACATTAAACCAGGCACTGACATTTTATGAACATTTGACGAAGTGTCTTGTGTCAAAGGGCCAGTGCTACATTTTTTTAATTTGTTTTTTACAATACACATAATTATGCAACACATCAAAGCACTTTTCTTGATACATCATTGTACTGAATTTAAACAACTACTAAGAGAAAACAAGAATAAGATGTGATACTAAACAACATAAATACAAGGAAGGAAAACAACAAAAATCATCAGCTAAAGATGCAAATGTGTGAAAAATTCATGCTATACTGACACATAAAAATAATCCAAGCCGCAGTTTCGTAGTTAAGATAGCGCTCTATAAATTTACAAGCATGCTTATTAGCTTGAAGCATTTTTTTTTAATAATTTTAATTCAACTACAACTCTGTTGCACTAACCCGTTTCATTCCTAATACTGATTTGTTTGCTTCACTGTATGCTTGGATGGTACCGTGTGTGTGTGTTGAAATGCTGATTGTAAAGCGCTTTATGGTGGTTAAAAGGCGCTGTATAAAAATATCAAACATTTGCTGACTTATAACTGTATATTCAGTCAGCAAATTTGTGCACGTTTTCAGTGCTGGGTAAGACTACGAAACAGAAAATAATTGCGCTGTTGGTTTAATGTATACTTACTCTTCACCTTCGCTCATTTAGAATGTCCAAACGGCACAGCGATTGCAGTATTCTGTCTTCCACGTGAACTTGCCTGTAGGTAAAGATCCTGTTGGTTAAATGCCGTACAGACATCAAAATGTACACACGGAGACCGTGGGCACCCTAGATAACGGCGTGTCTGATATCCAGTGCTACAGACATGTATCAGTAAACCAGGTCCACTTCATGAAACAATAAAAGTAATAAGCAGGTAAGAAGGAAGGCAGAAGAGTGGTCAGGGAGGTTGTTGTTGTTGTTGTTGTCCGTCGTACCCTGGCTTAAAGACTCCAGGGATCATCCCAACAGCTGAAGCACTTGAACACTATGGCATAAATAATGCACCAGCTAGGGATGAGAACATTACGTGTGTGACCGTTTTTGATTAACCCGCCACGTGGGCAGCCACACTCCGACTTCGGAGGGAGGGGGGTAAACAGGCAGGTTTGTTAAAAAGATCTGTAGGCAATGAGCGGCGTGGGAGCAACGCCACTGTACGGCCCAGAAGATGGGACAGCAAAAACACATCTGTAGGCAGATAGGTAGACAAAATGGACAATTTTTCAATGTAATTTCAGCCCTTGCTTTTATGTTCAGCCAGATATTTATTTTCACTTTGTGTCAAGGACGTGGTATGAGTCGTCTGGCACATTGTACTTGTAAGAACAGTCACAGATTTCATGTGAATCGTGCCTCACAAGCTTCACAATCAGATCGCAGTGAATCGAATCTTATGCAGTGTTGTAGCCCCTTAACTAAAGTTAATGTTGTATGACGAATGTGATCACTTCTTGCACGATTAATTAACGGCTTGCAGGAATATACCCTGGGAGTACAGGTTTTGTGCATACAGTAAATGTGGACCATTGATCATAATAGTGCGCTTTTTAATGTCTTTTTATGATGCACTTTTGTGCCAACCACTACATGCGATCGGCTCTTACAAGCTACTGTTGGTACAACAGGGCTCCCAATTATCCCCCAAAAGAAGGGGTCCCAGGGACTCCTTAACTTACAGTATAGAGGGTCCTAGAGGCGGGATAGAGGGTCCCAGTGGCGTTGCGAATGCTAAAAAGAATGTTTCTAGTGCATCCCTGGGACCCCCTGCACATTCTTTTAGAGGGTCCTTTAGAATTCTAGTACTTCGCAGGGGGTCCCTGGGAAAGTTTTAGTACAGTTGGTACAGTACTGTTGATAGACCAACATTGTGCTTTCATGTGGACGGTTTCATTGTCTATGATAAAGAACATTGTGTGAATGAAATATCTTTTTCCTATTGTTATTTAGTTGAAGTACAATGCATGCATCTATGGGAATAATGGTGGTGTCAGGTTGCTTTTGATGCCCAGGACTTGTATAGTGCACACAAAAAGCCGCTTGATGGACACTTTGTCCATCAAGCGGCTTTTTTGTGTGCGCACAGTAAGAGCACTATACAAGCAACAGCAAAAGCAAAAGCAACCTGACACCACCATTATTCCCATAGATGCATGCATTGTACTTCAACTAAATAACAATAGCCGACGTCCTAGTAGGATTTGTGGTCCCTC
>CM065688.1:29605813-29608313 GCA_017654935.2 Phymorhynchus buccinoides
AACTTTTTTTTTTGTATTTGACACTAAGCCTATCCCAAACCTTATTCCTAACCCTAACCCTAACCTGAAACCGTCTGAAATGAATGGAAGGGGCAGAGGAGGGAGCTTGTTTTTAACATTCGCCTTTTTTGATGAATCGATAAAAAAAACGAGTCGATCGTGGTTTTCTGTGTATTATTATCAAACACTTGTTTTGAAGAAGCGAAACATGCGGTTTCAATGTTAATATGGCCCAAACGACAAACCAAACAAACGCACGAACCAATATATTATTTACACACCGTCTAAGTTTCTTTATATGGCTAGTCTTGGTATCTTTCTCCAGTTTTTACGAAGAATGCGGGAGATACAAGGGGCGTTGAATGAAACGTCTGGCTGCATCACAGCCATCTGTTTTCAGGATGACTGACTGTTGCGTGGTATGATGCGTAATTGGGCAACACACTATTATGGAATGCTTCGCTGTGATTTAGTGACTAGTCAGTACGTGCACGTTCTTGTGGTGCCGTCATTTCTGAAAGTAAACAAATCAACACAAGCATGTTGTTTGCTTAAAAAGAAAAAGAAAATTATCGGTGAAAATCGCTATGTCTGTTTGTTCGTTAATGCATCATTTAAATGTGTTGGACCTATGCTGTAAGAGTAAGATTGTTATTGTCTCTTGGTTCCCTGACTGTCTCTGTCTCTCTCTTTCTTTCCATATATATGCATGTGTGTGTGTGTGTGTGTGTGTGTGTGTGTGTGTGTGTGTTGTGTGTGTGTGTGTGTGTGTGTGTGTTGTGTGTGTATGTGTGTGTGTGCGTGTGCGTGTGCGTGTGTGTGTATGTGTGTGTGTGTGCGTCTGTGTGCGTGTGCGTGTGTGTGTGTGTGTGTGTGTGACAAAATCACAACATTAAAACAAACCACACAAAAAACACTCAGCAATCAGGTTATAATTTTATTTATTTTAGCCATTTACAGCATGATCAATAAAAAAAAGAAGAAGATATACAAGCAGATTTGACGAAATTTGACTGTTAACCCCCCTTCCCCCCCCCCCCTCTTTTTCTTCTTTTAGCGAATTGTATATACACTGTATTATGTTTCTGTTCTGTTTAAAGACATACAAATGTCACGGCACTATCTTCTAGAATTTTAAACAGAAATATAAATAAAAACCATACCATCAGCACTCCAAAAATGTATTAAATTCACCAAGAAAAAGTTTTGCATTTATTTTGCATTTATATTTTCTGTTTTAACTCTGGTCAAATAGTATACCTTTTATTTACAAAAATAGTAAGACATCATTTGCAAATACACGGTCATTTGATATTATAAGCCAAATGTTATTTAGCGAGATATACACATTTTCGGTTTAAAAAATCGTGGGTTTATATTTGTTTGTTTGTTGCATCATCTTCTTTTTTTTTTTATTGGGAAGGACCCGACAGAATTGAATCGGAATCAACAGGTGAGTTAACAACAACAGTGATGGAAGTCTTCCAACAAAATTGTATCAAAGGCTGGTGTCAAACCTATCCCAAACAGTTTTTTTCAATGAAGATTTTACATAAAGTGTTGTCATTGTATGTACACACTATCGAGGTTATCATATTAACTTAAGGCAGGCGTGTAAAAAAATTCTGTTTATTGTAATTTCCTTTGTCAGGCACATACACATACGCGCATTCAAATTAGACCTTATAACATAGCAGTCTAGTGAAGGCACCACAGTCAGTCTTGATACACAGACAAATAATGACACATTACAATTGTACAAATAACCATGGAGACACACATCCGTATACGACAATGTTTATGGATTACATACAAAGATATTCTAAAAGGGTAAGATGGATTACTTAAGAGCTCGGCGAACCGGGCTGATAGAGTTATCGTTAGTGGCGACAGCACACTTTTCACAGTGGAGGCTATCCAAAAACTCAGACTGGAATTTGAACTGAGAATTCAACTGACCTATCGCCGTGTAAAATGTGTCCTGTTGAAAAGGGACATAACCAGTGTCTCTGTCCTCACTACTCATATAGGGAAAAGAGACCGGATGCTTATCTTCCCCTTTATAATATCTTTGTTACATATACCTACTTTCTATATTCGTATACAATGTACACCTATGAGCATAGCGTCAACAATAAGTAACTGTATATCATGTACTAAAACAGTGTTCGCATGGTAGTAGTACTTCTCTGCATGACCTGTCTTAAGCTCTTGCTTCCCTCTACAGAAATCACATGGTCGTTCTTCGTTGAATTCCTTTCCTTGGCACAGCGATGAGCAATGAAACGAAACGGATGATAGTCTGGCTAAGAAGGGCACCCAAAAAAGAGCAGCTTCTTAGAAGTGAAGACAATCATCAAGGTCAAGCAGCAAGAGGCAACGGGCTCAGCAACACCCGGAACGCAATACGGTAAAGCCATACTAGGCTACCCTCTGATCCGCCAAGAGCATGTCTGTATATCATTCAGACCGAGAACCGGCCACAACCGTCTGAGCTACC
>CM065688.1:29613313-29633313 GCA_017654935.2 Phymorhynchus buccinoides
TGAAAAAACCCCGAACGAATGATTGAATTAATGAATGAATGAAAGAAAGAAAGAAAGAAAGAAATAGATAAAATAGCATGAGTGAATGAATGAATGCACGTCATTGTGCAACTCTGGTGAGCACAAAATACCCTCTGCAATATCATATAGTATGGAGTATTATTTCACTTTGATGTGCATTGTGTAATGTCTTTCAATATTATGTTCAATGTGATTCTTGTTTTTGACGGCATGTGGGCATTATTTCTGCTCTTTGTTTGGAGGCAATACAGTTACTGTGGCCGATCTGATTTGAAACGTCCACGTTTATCAGTATTTATCTATTATGTATGTATGTATGTATGTATGTATGTATGTATGTATGTATGTATGTATGTATGTATGTATGTATGTATGCATGCATGTATGTATGTATGTATGTATGCACGCACGCACCATGCATGTGTGCATATATCCATGTGGTAGGCAAATGTGCGTGCGTGTGTGTGTGTGTGTGTGTGTGTGTGTGTGTGTGTGTGTGTGTGTGTGTGTGTGTGTGTGTGTGTGTGTGTGTGTGTGCTGTTTTTGGAATGAATTACATGTAGTATACCAGAGAGTTCAAGATCAACTGTTTGCCGCATAATCCATTCAACTGAAATAACACCAATGGTGCATTATCTGGTCACAGTATGGTGTTGTCAGGCGCAACAGGTGTGATGTAGCTGGGATCAGGTGTGATGTAGCCGGTGGATTCAGGAGTGACGTGGCCAGTCGGTTCAGGAGCAACATGCCCAGTGGAAGCTACAAGAGTAGCGGGACCAGGCTCAGGGGCAAGGTAACCGCCAGACTCATAACCGCCGTCACTCCCGGGCACTTGCAGCTGGTGCTCGGGTGCTGCTGTATTGACATATGGCTCTGAAATACAGATAAAAAGTAATCACTAATGTGATGATTAATATTAATATACTAACGTTATATAGTTCATGTTATTATTTGCTACGTTATATAAATTTAAAATAGAGAAATGAGAGGCGCGCGCGTGTGTGTGTATGTGTGTGTGTGTGTGTGTGTGTGTGTGTGTGTGTGTGTGTGTGTGTGTGTGTGTCTGTGTCTGTGTGTGTGTGTGTGTGTGTGTGTGTGTGTGTGTGTGTGTGTGTGTGTGTGTGTGTGTGAAGACACTCCGAAAGGCAGCATAAAAAAGAAAGACAGTTACCACTGTAAACATGATTCAGATGACTGCCGGACTGTGTGTGATTCCTTCCTCTCGATGTGACTCGCTGGTCTGCGCAGGTCACTGCAGGTCGTGTATTCAACAGAGACCTCTTCCCCTGATCCTTTCTTGGACGCTGCCAAAGGAGGGAGAACACTAAGCTAAGCATTAGTGTTTCAGGCAACATAATGTTATATGTATACACTGGCATAAATGTTTCAGAATCTTCATATGAATCAGCTTAAAGATGCTTCATGTGAAAGTGGTGCACTGTAACTGATATAAACGTTTTGTTTGTTTGTTTGTTTTTCTCCATTTTACAAGGTTTAGGAAACATATTTACACAAGCACATAACATACTGAATAGTGATAACGTTTATGACATGACAATTATGACAATGACTATAACATCAACAGCATCGAATGGTAGCAAGGACAACAATAACAGCAACAGCAACATTACTAGTTTAACTACTAATGTTGCTGTTGCTGTTGTTGCTGTTGTTGCTGTTGTTGTTGTCCTTTTTACTACAAATTATTTATTTGTAGTAAAAATTATGATGGATGTGGTTGATGATATAATTTTTTTTATAGTAGGGCATATAATCACGTCATCTGGAGGTACGTGCAATCGATCTGGTTCAGTTATTTTCAATTATTTGTTGGGGTTAAATACAATAAAATGTTACAATCGTTTAGTTGTGACGTTCACCGTACATGCACACACATTTCTATGCAAGGTTGTGGAAGAATTGGCATCAGACGTTTGTTGAGATCCAATATACCGGTACCTTAAAATGCCATAACATGCTTAGCTAATCATTACCTGATATCTTTCTCAGGAGAAGAACTCCAAAGACGACAATAAGGATGATTATGATAAGCCCCACCCCTCCAGCAACGTACGCGGTTATGTTGGAATCACCCTCGTCCTCATCACCATCATCCTCTACACCTGAGGGCTTCTCACTCGTCTCTGCAACACACAGAACACATTCATATACCATTAAATGATTCATATAAGTTATACTGTAAATGAAAATAATTTTGCCTCAATATATAACTGAATCCAGTTATTGTACCGAACGGACAGGGACATCTCTCATCACGCGATGATTTTGAAGCAAGGAGGCAGATTGCTATCGAAGTCCTACTGAGTGGCAGACAGTACGATGGGCGACGCAGGATCTCCTCCCTCACCAGATGGGAATTGAGGGACTTACAGGCTGACAGGACGATGTACGGCGACTTGGATTATCTATCTGCAGTGCCGCCAGGCAATGCCCCAGTGGACTTTGGCTGTACCCAGATGCTGTCTACGCACGACATCCCTGGGGTCCGGGGGACCGGCATGGTGTCATCCACTGGGGTATGGGAGAGTCCCAGGAGGGACCATGCCTGCATACAGAGACGATTCGACTCAGCTGTATATCTCCTGACAATCTGCGACGACACCAACTTCCGGTAAGGAGAAGGTTGCCCAGTGGACCTGAAGACAGCCTTTGGAGGGGAATGCGCTCAACCCACTAACAAAAAAGACAAGCGGACTACAGGAGCACCTGACAACCTTTTGGAGGTATCACAATGCACAAGTCTCCTACCGCCTCATAGATGCCAACACCAGCGTCAAGACAGAGAACCTACATAGATGCTGACTTCAGCAGCAGGACAAGAACTTCTTCGACTCGGACTCCGTTTGAATGTTCCAGCAACCGGAGGTACACCCTCGTCTGTAAGGGGTGTGCTACAAAGTACCGGAATAATCTACAACGACGTCTGCCACGTTAAGAACTCCTGTCCCATCATCACCAACTTCATCATCATCACCATCTCATCAGGAAGACTTCGTCTTCAGGAAAACTGTCTATAAGAGGCTACGCCTAATTAGACGTGAAACCAACCTTCGAGAGAGAGAGTTGTAACGAAGAGAGCATAAGTGTGCAAAGTATTTATTGTGGGAGACACTTTGAAGCTTGGTGACCATGACCTTAATGTTTTTACGGTGGATATCAGTGACATCAGAATATGTGGTCATTGGCCTCAAACTGTTAGCTATAAACCTTATTACCATTTATATATTTTTTTTAGTTGCTAAGTTTTTGATTTATTAATGGCGGGTTTAACAAAAGTATTTTAACCCCCAAAAATGTAGTTTGTTTTTACCTTGTGTTTTTATCCCTTTTTAGTACGTGACAGCCCTGACATGGCCTTTGTTGTCGACGGGGCTATAATTTTAATCGTAATTTTAAAAAACCTATTTTATATTCTTGATCACCTAGGCAGAAGAGGAGATTGGAACGGGTAGAGACGGAAGAATAGGGCTTGCTATCAAGAAGAATTGCGGGTGGCAAAATAGGGTGGCGGATATGTCTGGCATTCGGCAAAACCCTTGTATAATATCTTTGTTTGCTGCATTTCTCTTTTCTTGGCCTCATCTAACACTTCTAGCAAAACTCTGATTTTTATTATACAGATAAATTATTAATTCTACCGGCGTAACTTCAAAACTGTTTTTATGTTTAATACAATTGTCAAATATATATAAGAAATTGAAATATTAAAACGTTGTGTAAAACTTGTACTTTAACTACCTTGTGATGTTGTAAACCGCTTCGTTGGCTCTGTGGTGTGAAACATGTTTTGTTGAGTACTTTCCTCACTGCTGTCTGTAGTTCCAGGCATCGTTGTCACAGACATGGAAGGTGTGTCACTAGTTAGTGCTTTGTCTGAACCGGGTACTGCAAAGAGTCCAGATATTAATTCAGAACACGATTAAGATCAGAACACGATTAAGACAGGTAAGCTAAGAATTATGAACTTTTAAAATTGCCTGTGTTTACGTTGATTGTCCATGCATGTAACGTTTAAGTCATTTTGCGTTTCTTTTCAATTGTAATGATGTTCAATGTACATAACATTATTGTTGGAGTGGATTTCTGTCAGTTGGAGCTTCCAGTTTGCTTTTGTTAACCTGTGTGCCTAAAAGAGTACTAGATGTAAAATAATACAATGTCATGTATGGTCAAACGTAATGGTTCTCATTTTGTCCCGATTTTACATTCAAATATGCTTCAAAACTTCATACAGGCTTACTTATTTTGTAACCTCAGCCTTCACGCGAGTATTTAGTGTCACACACTATTTGTAAAAAAAAGCATTTGAATTCCAGACAATATTTTGAAAGACTATTGGATTGTTCTTGCCCCAGTCAAACACTCCTTCTTCTGGTCTTATTAATTCCACCCGCGTCATTTAAAAACTAATGAAATCAGATATTTGTTACACGTGGTATCCATATCTCCATCAGACAAGTTAAAAAATATTCTTATATTCTGATTGTTGTTTGACTACCTTGCGATGTTGTAAACCGGCTGGTCAGCTCTCTGGTGTAAAGCGTGTTTTGTGAAGTGGTTTCATCTCTGCTGTGAGTGGTGTCGGGGATTGTTGTCACGGAGATGGAAGAGGGTGTGTCACTAGTGAGTGTTTTGTCTGAGCTGGACACTGCAACGTATTCCAGGCATATGGGATTATATGCAAAGGGTTCCAAATAATGCAATTGATATATTTATTTAGAAAACAAAATGCTTGTGATAAGTAAGCTAAGAACTGAAATCTTATCTAATAGGTTGTATTTACGTTTATCGTCCATGTTTTTTACTTTTTGAAAAAGGTTTTGTGTTCCTTTTCGGTGCTAATGAACGTTGATGTACATAATTGCTCGCATTGAGTTACTTCAGTTCCAGCAACCATTTGTTTTAACTCTGTGTGTCTAAACATGTACTAGATGTCGATAATACATATATGATCAATAGTAACGGTTCTTTTGTTTAGATTTTACATTACAAAATGTTACCAAAACTCGGACAGGTTTTCTTGCTCTCCTAAAATCAGCCGTTACACGTGTACTTAGTATTCCACATTGTTTGAAAAAACCCAAATTAAATACAGGAAATAATTTTCAAAGCAAAGTTCGATTGTTCCTGCCCAAATCAAACACTCCTATTCTATTCTACTGATTTCATTATCATTATCAGTTCTCCCCGTGTTGTTAAAAAATACCTATAATGTTTGTTGCAATTGGCATGTATATGAAACAGACAATTCAAAAATATTACCATCTTCTGATTAATGTTTGACTACCTTGTGATGTTGTGAAGCTGTTCGTCATACCCGTGGTTTGGAACGCGTTTTGTGGAGTGGTTTCCTCACTGCTGTAAGTAGTTGCGGACATCGTTGTCACAGAGATGGAAGCAGATGTGTCACTAGTGAGTTCTTTGTCTGTGCTTAATGCTGCAAAGTATTCCAGATATAGGGGACACTTATTGATATGGTACCTCGTAAGGATACAGATCTCTATCTCAAGGGCAGATAATCCGAAAACTGTAATTATTTCAACATGGATACTGCTGGTAGTGGGCTATAATTATGCACTATAATTATAAAGATAACGTTTATACTGAATTCACCACCCCCCTTTTTTTCTATCCCACTACTCCCCACACTTCCCCGCTGTGAACTGTAATCACCTTTCCATCCCAGTGCTACCCACTTCTTCAACCACTGCCCTTTCAAGTCTTGAACTGTGCTCACTGACTTCAAATATAAAAAAAGCCTTCCAGTCAACTTTTTCCTGCATTCCCAGTCGAAGTGTTTATGACACGAAATGTCGGTTGCCCCCCCTCTCAGGTACTTTTCCCTTCACCTTGTTTTTTTACCTGTTTATACTTTTGGTTTAATAATGAAACGATTTGTTGTCTTCAAAAGTTACAAATTACAAGACCTGTTACCGAATTCGTACCACCTACTTAGTGATATCGTACCAGGGGGGTTATAGCACTAATTACACGGTAGGATGCACGTGACTTGGCTTTAACAAAAGGTTACTCTTTCTTCTAAATGTTCCAGTTAGTCTGTGTGACGTCAAAATTTTCTTATATACATTTCTCATCAAAGGTTTGATGTCACATAAAACAGGCTTCGCAATGTCTTTTTGGGGCTGCGCCATTCAAAAGACGTAGGAGTTATGAATTGTGCAACAATGGTACACATTCCAGAACTATGGTCCAATTATTTTTGCTTTGAATATTTTAATTTACAAAAAGGTCAACATTGACCAAAACGCTGTACAGAGTTTTAAGTGTCATATCCAGTTTTAGGTTTGTATTGGATGCATTGAATAACAAATTTAATAAAAAGGATGACCCCAAATAACATTAGGTGCTTGCAAAAATGAAATTTCGTTAGCCTTGCAAACACTTTTCCGCTTTGTTGCATTTTGGCTGTGATAAAAAACCAAAACCGTCCCTTCCCCTGTCCAAACTTTACACACAAATATTGACCCTCAACGTTCTACCGTTTGGTAAAAACCAGGTGGTATGAATTGTGTGACAGGTACTATGTCTAAAAGTCTCCCCTATACGGAAACCCTGGTGAGTTTTGTCCATACTATCATTTTCTCCCCTATGTGACTATATGCAAATGGTTCCAAGTAATGCACTTAATAGCTTTTATCTAGAAGCCGAAGACAACTACGCTAAGATCTAAACTGCTGAGCGTCTTTGCATTTTACTTTTTAAAGAGCTCTTCTGTTCTTTGCAGTGCTACTAAAGTTTAATGTACAGAATTGTTCGAATTAAATTATTTCAGTTCCAGCTACCCTTTTATTCAATAGACATCAATACTACATCTAATGCACTAGACATCAATACTACATCTAAGGTCAAAAGTAACGCTTCTCCTGTTTTTCGATTTTACAATCGATAATATTACCAAATCTTGGATAGTCTTATTTGCTCTCCACAAATTCAGTCCTCACGTCCTGTTTGTAAAACAATAAATAAATTACAGACAAAAAGGTTTTCAAACAAAGTTCGATTGTTCCTGTCCAAATCAAACACTCCTATTCTATTCTATTGATTTTATTATTATTTCTCCCCGTGTTGTTCAAAAACTTCTATAGCATTCCATATTTCTTTGCGATACATTTAGAATGGGGTCAATCCTTATTGCCCAAAATTTAGGAGCACAATACCCTTGAATAACATACCCTGATTTCAAGGATTTCAATGACATGGGTGTTAAATCATTGTGGTGCAAACATGCGACATTGGCGGTGAAAGGGTTAAACCCATTATCATCGTCTGATTGTTGTTTGACTAACATGTGATGATGTTAACCGCTTCGAACGCTCTGTTGTTTGAAATGTACTTTCTGGAGTGGTTCTCTCTCTGCTGTAAGTGGTTCCGGACGTAGCTGTCACAGCCATGGAAGGTGTGTCACTGACTAGTGAGTTCTGTGTCTGAGCTGGGCACTATAAACTTCGTCTTCCAGTTCCAGCAACCATATTTGAATATGCCTGTTTAAACGTGCATCACTGGTTAACATATCCTGTAGAAAGGGCCAATAGTAAATGATAGCTGTACTATAAGCGATATTCTACAGCATTTGAATATCATGCTGCAGCGTAGTCTTTCGTGGAAGACTATGGCTCTCGAACGAGGGGGCCCTTGCACCGGCTCTGGTGCTGCAGCCAAAGGGATTCGTTGGCGTTTGGATACCTTCCATAACGCCAACTCTCGTCATCAAATCTCTTTGGGCGAGAGAAAGGGGATGTACCCTGGGCAAGGCATCTCCACTAATAAACTAATAATCGCCCAGCCCACCATAATATTTTTTTCGGAAACGACAGGCAGGCAACAACAGCAACAACAACATATTTCAAAGACTCATCTACAGTCAAATGTAACAGTTCCAATTTCCTCGATTTTACATTCAAATATGTTTTGAAACATTGGACAGGCTTACTTATTTACCAAAATCAGGCAGGTTTTTTTTGGTGCCACACCCACTTTTAAGAAAGCATTAAGAAAAACATATGTTATCAGATTTTCAGTTAAAGCAGTTAATTGCAAGAAATCGTTTCTATTTATTGACGAAGCAACTGTAGAGACTGTAGAGGGGAAGTATTGTTTTTATTTTGATCTTGATGTGTGTGTTTTTATTTTTTGCTCCTTCTGTTGCCTACTTTTTGCTCCTTTTGCTATATTTGATGTTTGCTGTTTAATTGCTTGTCTGTGTTGATAAAGGCGCATTCGCCGAAATATCCAGTAGTTTTGTTTTGTCTCTTGTGAATAAAATAACGTCACTTTGCACTTGTCGTGTAGTTGTTTGTTTGAACTGAAGTCTATGGTAAGTCTGATGATTTGATGCGTATGTGTAAGGGGGGGGGGAGAGTAAGTGTGGGGGGGGGGGGGGGGTGTATGTGCGTGTGTATTGGTCATGGCCCATAACAACGTAAACATAGCAACTTTCTCAGAAACTACAATTAACAGCACAATGAAACTTTACGACTTACACGATGATAAATATTAGCATTATACTTGCAGTGACTTCCTTTATGAAAAACTGATTAGAACAAATTGGATACATATCTGTTATGAATTTGTATAAGTAATGTTTTATTTAAATCTGAGTTCAACATGTTATTACTTTTGCTTAACGGATATTTCATTTTTTTCTCTGAGTGCAAGAGGTCGTATTAAAGGAATTATATCGAGTTTTTTAAAAGATATAATGAAGTCATCTTTTAAGCCTTGCTCTGACTATCCTAAGAAATATAAGCTTATTGAAGAGAATGCAATGAGTGAATCAACTAGACTAACACAAATGTGCATAATAACGTCACACACACACAAACACACACACACACATACACACAGACACACACACAGACACACACACACACGCACACACACACACACACACACACACACACGCACACACACACACACACACACACACACACACACACACACACACACACACACACACACACACACACACACACACACTTTGAGCGAGTTATTTCGGACTTCACTCTTGTTAATCTATAGAAAGATTTTCCCCCCACGACTGCATGCAAGTGCAACGACAAAAGTTGATAAAGTTGAATGCTTTGCAGTCTGCTACTAGATTGAATGTTTAAATTGTTGTTTTCCTTGTCCTTTATAAAACAAAATTCTGATTCGTCTTGTACACATGTTCTTGTCACTGTTAATCGGTCTCCTTGCGTCATCTGCCTGTTTCTATTTTCTCACTTACGTGCATCAGATGTAATCAGTGTTGTGTCTCGGGTGCTAGTCGTGGTGGGTAGGGTGGTTGAGGTTGTTTCTTCCACAGCTATATTAAAACAAGAGTTTGGATTTGAAGTGAGGTCACTGTACAGGGCATACATAGACTAATTTATACAGCAACACAATATCTACTTTTTTTCTCTTTTTTTATTACTATATTACGTCTAAACACACATATGCACGCACGCACGCACGCTCTCTCGTACAAACGTACAAGAAATGAAGAAGAAAAAACAACCACACCATTAAACTTTCCTCTTATATATATAGTTAACTTTAATAAAACTTTGTTTGTGTCCAATGTATCAGTTTGTGAACCTAAGAAAAAAACTCAATAACTTTAATTTTAACTTTACGATTTGTTCTGTGTTCTGAAAAGAATAAAAGAAAATAATGTGCTGATTTACTTGTTCTCCCAATGGGGGAGATAGACAATGCCTATGCAAAGACAGCTGTTTCGTCTTTGAGAAAGACTCTTCAGTCTGCATATCGGCCTGCAAAGAATGTCCACAGTGAACATTCAAACTGAGCTAGAAGACTTTCTCAAAGAGAAAGGTTGTCCTCTTTGCACCAGATTGAAAGTCCACAATAAAAGCAAACCAGCACTTGATTCAAAAGAAATGGTAAAAATCTTGTGTAAAATAACAAAAATAATAATAAAGATGTTGTCGCTGAGATTGTGAATATAATTAGAGAAGAATAAATTGAATGTTTGGTCATCACGCTGTTGAACGTGAAATTCATGAAGCTAAAAACAACTCCAATGATATTGTGTGTCTGTCTGTCTCAAACACAAAACGGGCCTTATAACTCCGCCGTTTTTCGACCGAATCGCTTCAAATTTGCTGTGAGCCCTAACGGGGCGATGGCAACGGCAACCGAGGCGGCCGTATCATTTGCGTTTCTGGGCCGATTGCCTTCGCATTTGGCAGGAAGATGACCGGGGACGGTGACTATCAATGTGCCAAACCGGCAGCGAATCGATTACTTAGGCGCATAACAGCAGCATGATGCAAAACGGGCCTTATAACTCCGCCGGTTTTCAACCGAATTGCATCAAAGTTGCTGTCAGGCTTGCTGTCACCGGGGCAAAGCCCGGCAGCAAATTTGAAGAAAATCGGGAGACGGCGTCACTCTCAGAGCAGCGCCAACGGGAAACGGGGCCTTATAACTCTGCCGTTTCTTAACGAAATCGCTTCAAATTTGCTGTACTCAGCGTTACCAGTACTTGACGTTACCGTTACTAGGGAGAGCGCATCACTCTCAGAGCAGCGCCAACGCGAAACGGGGCCTTATACCTCCGCCTTTTCTTATCCGAATCGCTTCAAATTTGCTGTACTCAGCGTTACCAGTACTTGGCGTTACCGTTTCTAGACGTTACCGTTACTAGGGAGAGCGCATCACTCTCAGAGCAGCGTCAATGGGAAACGGGGCCTTATAACTCTACCGTTTCTAAACCAAATCGCTGCAAATTTGCTGTACTCAGCGTTACCAGTACTTGGCATAACCGTTACTAGGCGTTACCGTTACTAGGCGTTACTGGTACTCGGCCTTGCGCTAGTGTTTATTAAATGACATTGACAGTGATGATCCCAGTGTCGTATTGTGGAACATATTCGGATCAGAATAATGTAGACTCTTCTTTTAGGGAAATTTTGAAAAGAAAACATAGAGGTAGGGAGAGAGATTAAAGTGCGAGGAAACAGAGAAATAGAAGACGATTACGTACGAATAATACGTACACGCCTACAGACGAAAAACTAACCAAATTCGATCCGGTAATACTCGCTGACAATGTCACTTTGACCAAAGATCAAATAAAACTGTGTAGACTCTCAGACACGTTTGCCCCAAATTTATTGCAGCACCAAGTTTTAAGAAAGCATTTCATAAAGCATATGTTATCAGATTTTCAGTTAAAGCAGTTAATTGCAAGAACGTATTTTTATTTATTGACGAACCAACTGAAGTCTATGGTAAGTCTGATGATTTGGTGTGTGTGGGGTAAAGGGGGAGGGGGTAGTGCGTACGTGGATGGGTTTGGGTGTTTGGGTATGTTCGTGTGTATTGGTTATGGCCCATTACAAACTTACAACTTTCTCAGAAACTACAATTAACAGCACAACCAAACTTTACACGATGATAAATATTAGCTTTATGATTGCAGTGACTTCCTTTATCAAAAACTGATTATAACAACCATTAATTTTTTAAGGAATATTGTATTTAAATCTCTGTGTTCAACACGTTATTACTTTGCTTAAGTGCAAGAGGTCGTATTAAAGGAATGATATTGTTGTTGGTTTTTTTTAGATATAATGAAGTCATCTTTTAACCCTTGCTCTGACTATCATAAGACATATAAGCTTAGTGAAGAGAATTCAATGAGTGAATCAATTAGACTAACAGGAATGTGCATAATAATGTAACACACACACACACACACACACACACACACACACACACACACACACACACACACACACACACACACACACACACACATACGCACACACACCCTAAGCGAGTCATTTTGGGTTTCACTCTTGTTAATCTATATAAATATTTGTTTGCCCACAACTTTATGCAAGTTCAACATGATAAAGTTGACTGCTTTGCAGTCTGCTACTAGACAGACTGTTTTAATTGTTGTTTTCCTTGTCCTTTATAAAACAAAATTCTGATTCGTCTTGTACACATGTTCTTGTCACTGTTAATCGGTCTCCTTGCCTCATCTGCCTGTTTCTATTTTCTCACTTACGTGCATCAGATGTAATCAGTGTTGTGTCCAGAGTGCTAGTCGTGGTGGGTAGGGTGGTTGAGGTTGTTTCTTCCACAGCTATATTAAAACAAGAGTTTGGATTTGAAGTGAGGGCACTGTACAGGGCATACATAGACTAATTTATACAGCACCACACTATCTACTTGTTTATATTTTGTACTGTATTACATCTTTGAATAACGTATTAAAAAACGTATTAAAGACAGTCTCACTAGATGTGAACGTCAAGCAGCGAGGGACTAAAAACAAATGCCGGTGACCCATGGCGCAGTGTGCAGGTTTGCAGATAAGTCATAGCATCGCTTGACATGATCACATCATCAAGGAAGCCAGCACTGATTCTTCCCATTACGATCAGTTGAACAGTCGCAAATGCAAATTATGGACACAAAAATACTGGTGCAATTTTGATTGGTCCAGCGATTCATAAGATTAAAATCTGAGAAAAATACATATACGGGCTCTTCTACATAATCATATAATGCAGACTGGAGGAAGAAATATTGAAAACCACGGAGACACTCAATTACATTCAGTATAACCCAAACCACACATTGCTACGCACACATGCACGCATAGGACGAGCATGCACTCAAAACAGACGCACACACAGATGCACATGCACATGCAATAATATCACAACATATATGCAAGCTTCCTCGTCAGAAAGAAGACCCTAGCATCTGCTGTGTAACACGATCTATTGAGGAATTAGATATTTTGAAAGAAATGAATCCATATTTTTTCGCCTTTCGTCGTTTTAACAGAACTGCAGAAATTTCTTGTTCGAGGACAAGTCCTTTTAAATATATTAATGTTTCTATAAAAATGAAGCGCGTAAAGCATACTTACTTCCAGGAACACTATCTACATAGGTGTCGACAAACGAAGGGCCTGACACTGTGACGTCCAAGTTTTTGTCTGAAAATCATCACCATCATCATCATCATCATCAATAGTTATTATCGTCGTCTTTGTCATCGCCATGTCATCATCATCATGAATATCACCAGCACCAATCACGATGGACATTAATTTAACACACATATGCCCACATTTTATTTTCAATTAAAAGTTCCATTTGTTGGCATTTTATCCCTATCCAACATATGCACAATCATTTTAGGTCAAAGTTGTGGTTTACAAGACAAAACATTTGGGGGACAGTGGGCACGACAGGGTAGGAGTTGTTCATACTTTTTCAAATCACATTTACAATTACACATTTACTATGAATTATGGTGGAATAATGTAATTAAATGTGATAAGAAACAGTCAAAAACCTGAGCAATCGTGTTTTTTAATAATAATAATAATAATAATAATAATATTTAATTTTAAAAAAATAATGCTGTTTAGTCTTACATTGTATATTGAATGAAAACAGAATTTGAACAAAAATGGCATTTTTGTGAGACAGAAATTCAGCATTTGGTCCTTTTGACTGCACCTAAACTGCTAAAAAGTAAACTGTCTTGGTTTACCACAGTTTACATATATTGGAAATGCCCTCTGATCTCCAATCTGTAACCTTTGACAGAAGTTTACTTCTTGGATGATACTTTCACCTTCTAGCATAGGATAGTGAAAATTGTATGTTCTGGAAAATAAGACAAGAAAGTTTCGTCTTTGTGAAGGTACTTTAAATGGCTACAAATGCAAGTAGGAGCATTTTATGAAAGATCCATCAACAAATGTTTAGATAATATCATTATCTTCATTGTTTCCCATCTAGATAATTTTATATAGATAGATATAAATATGAATTGTGTAGGAACTATGCGCCAATCATTTGTCTGTTTACCAATCCATCAACAAAATTGCAAGTGGCGACCACCCATGGAAATATGCATATTTATATAGACCCAATTGAATTTGACATACCTGGTACACAATAAATCTTGTTGTAGAAGCTTATTTGACAGAATATTAACGTAAAACCTAGCGTCCAAAAAATGGGAGAGTGGACATATCGCATAATTGTATGGGTTTTAAATTAATAACAATAATAATAATAATAATGAATAATGCTTATATAGCGCATAATCTTGCAAAGCAACCCAATGCGCTTTTCACTCACCATTCGTACAAACATTTCTAACAGACTGGTTCACGTATCCTCACCATACATCTCTATGAAAATGAATACATTAGAGAATGCATTGCATATAATCATAACACAACACAAAACTACTAACACCCACCTCCCTCCCCCCCCCCCAACCCCCAACCCCCCCGCCCCCCCCCCCCCCCCCCACCCCCCCCCACCCCCCCTACTCCCCACCCCATACATACACGCGCACGCGTTAACCCTCATATTCAACGTCAATGAGCTGGAATAGACTTTACAGAGAGAAAGCTTCCTGAAGAAGTGGGTTTTTAGTTGTGACTTGAATGAAGGAAGAGTGGACTGGTTACGGGCATGGTCAGAGAGAGATTTCCAAACGCTTGGTGCAACAAAACTAAAATTAACAAGCATTACATATACAGCGCTTAATCTTGAGAAGAAAAAAAAGAAACGTGTGTGTGTGTGTGTGTGTGTGTGTGTGTGTGTGTGTGTGTGTGTGTGTGTGTGTGTGTGTGTGTGTGTGTGTGTGTGTGTGTGTGTGTGTGTGTGTGTGTGTGTGTGTGTGTGTGTGTGTGTGTGTGTGTGTGTGTGTGTGTGTGTGTGTGTGTTGTTGTTGTTCTTGTTCTTGTTCGTGTTCTTCTTCTCTTCAGTTTAACGTCCTTCCACTGAAAGTGATGCAGACAGTATTATATTGCAATGTAATGTTGGTGTGGTGAATGAGAGTGGGTGTGTCTGTGAGTATTGTGTAAGTATTAAAAAGTTATAGGGTAGTGATGTGATTAAGACCCCCACCCCATTAAAATGAAAAGGTTTAACTTACTCTTAAAAATGGGTGTGTGCGTGTGTGTGTACGTGTGTGTGCGTGTGCGTGTGCGTGTGTGTGTGTGTGTGTGTGTGTGTGTATGTGTGTGTGTGTGTGTGTGTGTGTGTGTGCGTGTGCGTGTGTGCGTGTGTGTGTGTGTGACAATGATGTTGAGCAGATTGCAGATGAGGAGTACGTTTTTGTAAAGAGATGGGATAGCCAGAAAGCCAATGTGTTCATTGAGCAGATACATGAAAATAGTGTTCAAACACTTCGTGAAATGGTTAATTATGATGATGTATCTACTAATGATGTATCTGAATATCTCACACATGAGATATCTCATCTATTGAAACTCTCTTTGTACAGGAGAGTGTGGATATTTTGGCAAGACTTCTTTACATTTAACACTATGCCCAGTCCACCAGAATAATAATTGCCTCCTTTGCATCTGGAAGTCGTGGCTAGTCAAACAGGACTGACTGACACACACGTTTGGAAGTTTTACACAATTGGTAGAATTGGGTATGCTTTGTTTTATTAGGTGATTGATAGTGATAATGATTGATTTGTTTTGAACAAGTATCATCGATTATAATTGGATTTGTTCGCACTATATTAATTTTGACAGTAGCATGACCTGGTTTGATTTACAATTATTATGTGTCCAATCACCATGAAATATTGTCTCAGCTAGACCTACCCTAAAAGTAGTAAAATACACTTATTGCTTATGGATACGAATCATTTTAGTAATGTTGTTCTTTTATGGTTTGGGCTTTTCTTAAACTCAATAATCACCAAAGACTTGCTACAATGTAATATGACATTTAGATGGCTCAGATATGTTTCCTTTCCTTTTCTTTGATGCATATATATCATTGTTGTTATATTGTTACATGTCTTTGGACTTGGGTACTACATCAAATAAGGATTTGAGAGGGTGTACAGAGGTTCCACCCCCTCAGAAAACAAACGCAAAGAAAAGTAAAAGATAAATGTAGTTCCATGCTATCGTTTTAGCTTATTCTCTCATGAGAAGCTTTGACTGAATCTTTTACATTCAAATTATGATCAGACCCCACCCCAACTGACAACTTATAAATATCTCTCCCCTGTTCCATGAATGGCTGATCCGCCCCCAAACATGGTTGTGGTAATTATGTCTTTTTGTTGTCTCCTTTAAATTCACATAATATTTTCCTTCATTCATATATATTTATTGTTGATTATAATTATGGTTTAAAATAACAATTACAAAGTGGTTTTGCAGCATTTACTAAAACATGTAACTTAACCTATCATCTACCTTGTCCGTGCGCTTGCGCCCCCTCCCCCCGGTTTGTTGGCAATCCTGCCCCCCACCCCCCTGGCTTCCAAACGTTCCTACACCACTGCGATGGCGTATCCCATACCTTTCCAACTCAGTACAATTTCAAAAACATGTCTGCAAAGGGAAACCCTGTCACTCTCTCAGACATTCTATCCCTCTGGCTATTTATCCCACTCTTACCAGATTCGTTCATTTTACATCGCATCAGTTTCTTTATTTATCCTTACCTACAACAACAGAGGCGATGTGGGTTGAAGCGAGAGGAGGTGCAGTCATCTCCAAAGAGTACTTGAATTCTCCCGTGATAGCAAAGAACGTGTAAGTGAAGGTGCACTCCCCCTTATAATATGTGTTCCCGGTTTCTGAGTCTATGTAGGACTCCGCCAGTTTAACGGTTCCTGGGATGTTTGTGATAATCTGAAACAAAACAAATGTGTTGCTGAACAACAAACATGTCATTTGCTTCTTTGCCCCTTCTACCTCCCCTGCCCGCACTATTCAGTTTGATTTTAAACTATTTAGGTGATGACAAACAGACCTAATATGGACTGCAAATCCATATTGTCTGAGTTTGTTTGAGAGGACAAGCTGGTAAGGTGGGCAGAGCATTTCAAAGAGGTTCTCAACAGGCAGGGACCAGCTTCACCAGTGGATATTCAAGACCCGCCGGACCTTCTGCCAATCAACACAGATGACTTTACAGAAGTGGAAGTCAGAAAGGCCATTACTAGTCCGAAAAATAACAAGGCGGCAGGATTGGATGGAATTTCTGCAAGGATGTTGAAGCCAGGTGGAGATATCGTTGTACAGTGGATGTGTAAACTCTGCAACCAGGTGTGGGACTCAGAAGTGCCCGAAGACTGGAACAACGGAGCCATTACCTGCATTCCAAAGATACGAAACCTGACTCAATGCGACAACTGGAGAGGGGTGACTCTCCTTTCGAGCCCAGGGATGCGGGATATAGTAGACAGGGAACTCCGGGAAAAGCAAGTAGAATTCAGACCAAAGCGCTCATGTGCTGAGCAGATTTTCACGTTGCGACGCACCATTGAAAGCTGCAACTAGTTCCAGGTGCCCCTTGCAATCAGCTTCATTGACGTTATTAAGGCTTGTGACAGCATCCACAGGCCTTCAATATGGGGCATCTTGAGAGCCTATGGCATACCATCAAAAGTTGTCTCGGTCATGTAGAACATCTACAGGAATGCGGGTGTTCATCAAGACTACCTGTTATATCCGCTTCTCTTCGCGCTGGATATTGATTGGTACTGAAGAGACCTACTCATGGAAAAGGGATTGAATGACTCGAGGGACGGTGCCGCTCAGATTTGGACTTTGTGGATGACATCGCCACAGTCACTTGTCAGGGACACCAGTAACATAGCTGGTAGCATTGACCTTACCATCAGTGCCAAGAAGACGAAAAACATGCTAGCTAGACCACACTCTTCTCCATCTGGGGTGGTCATTGGACAGAACGAGATCGGGTGGTCCAGGATTTCACCTACCTGGGCAGTAACATCAGCAGCACAGGCAACATGAACAAAACGCAACTATCGCGCAGGCAAAGACAAAGCAAAAGCAGCCTTCAATTAGATGTTAAAGATATATGGAAGCAAGAAACTATCACTCCAACTGAAGTTGTGCTTCAATGTACTATCCGACCAGCTCTACAACTGTGAAACCTGGCACTTAAAATCTAGCCAGGAGAAGAAGCTGAACTCATTTGACACCAAGTGCCTCAGGAAAAGCTTAGGCATCAAGTGGAGCGACTTTGTCGCAAACGAATAGGTGAGAGAACGCACAAAGCAAGTTCCAGTGGCCAGGATCATCTGCAGACGCCGTCTCATTTGGCTGGGCCACACCGCCAGACTGCCACCAAACCAGTTCCTTAGGTGGATCCCAAATGGGCAGAGGAAAAGAGGGAGGCCAAAGATGAACTGGCGTCAGACAATGGAGCGAGACCTTCAGCTGGTGAACAGACGCTGGAGCGAGAGACTGCCTGCCAATATAGTCCGTCCGCTTATGGGATAAAAATTAATGGCAAATTAGGGCTAAGGCATGTCGTTTGGCACACATGTTCCTTAGACCCTCCCCTAACATACAATGATGGGAAACACCTTCGCAGCTGGTGGTTTATGTGAGAAACAGGCCCCTTTGTGACGTTACCCTAATACCGCTATTACCACTTGCGAATCCAAGTACATTAGCTTTTATTGGTCATCGAATGTACAATTATGCCTTGGTACATGCAATTGTATGTGCCTGTCATAAAACCCACACCAAGCTCTAAGCTCATTACAATCACGAGTCACACAATGGGCTAGTCTGCTCATGTAGAGCCACAATCACCGTTGCCAGCAAGGGTGCAACTATGTTTTTCCAACACAGTAAATCCTAAGCATCGTATGGACTACATTGCATTGCTATGTGACAGACACAAATCTGTTGTGCTCTAAGTTTACATGAAGTAGCGTGCTTTAAAATGGCAATGAGGGCCTGCACATTGGTCTGTGCATCTTGAAATAATAAAACTGCGTTACAACCGCCAAAGCCTCCATTGGCAACTGATCGACATGACAACCAGCATATTTTGTTCGGTTTCTTAAGTTCTTTTACAATGCTCTTTATTATAATTAATAGGTGCATTTTTAATGCGCAATAAGCCGGTATTTTGTGTTTTTCACTTATTTTACTTATACGTATGTAGTCTTGCTATTTGTAATGAAAAAACGAACGAAAAAAAGAGAAGAAAGACAATTCGACTTTAGAAAGGTCCAAATCAAATTTGAATGTTGATGCAACGTTGACTCAACATGCAATCAGCTTGATCCAGTTCAGTCATATGTGTTTCCTGTAGAACTCGTTTACCGTCAGGGAGAAAGTTTGAGTGATTTTCAGCATATGTTTCATGCGAACTTTACCAATTCCCAAACCTTTGATCTATCAAAGTAACAATGTGCAATTATAAATCAACACGTGTACACAAGCAAACAGGAGAGAGAGAGAGAGAGAGAGAGAGAGAGAGAGAGAGAGAGAGAGAGAGAGAGAGAGAGAGAGAGAGAGAGAGAGAGAGAGATGAGAGAGAGAGAGAAACAGAGAGAGAGGCAGATAGACACACAGGGAGCGAGCGAGAGAGACACAGAGAGAGAGAGAAACAGAGAGAGGCAGATAGACACACAGGGAGCGAGTGAACGAGACGAGCCAGAGAGAGAGAGAGAGAGAGAGAGAGAGAGAGAGAGAGAGAGAGAGAGAGAGAGAGAGAGAGAGAGAGAGAGAGAGAGAGAGAGAGAGAGAGACCAAATTCAGCAATGTTCGGCAATACTTCCGGTTTAATTTTACATAGAAAGTGTTGCTATGCTACTTTTCATAAAATACTGAGAATATGAACACAATCCGTGCAGCCATTCTCAATGTTATTCAAGATTTAAAGTTTGGCCATTTTCGGCCATATGTTGGTATAATCAGTATATTTACATTTCAGCATACGAATATAGTGTCCTTCAAATATTCTGCAAATTTTAGAGAAATCGGTTGCAAACTAAACAAATGCCATATATAGAAAACTGAAAGTGACAACCAAATTTACATACATTTGAATAACTTCCAAACTGTTTAACATATCATAGCCAAACTCCTTTCCGACCTGGGCCAACTTAAGGGTTACCATATCCAGTAGTTAGTTTTGTGA